>CM039600.1:58145970-58252509 GCA_022457205.1 Saccharum spontaneum | reverse complement strand
GCACCAGTAGGAATGAAATTTTTTTTATTTTTTCTCTATTTTTTTATATTTTTCTCTGAACAAGGATAAAAAAAGATGCAACCACAAAAATTGGCACCTACAACTGAGGTAGGATGTGGTCTACAGAAATATAGCATGTTCTCTTAAAAGCGTGCAAAAACTTTGACAATTTTTTTCTTTTTTTTCCTGAATTTTTTTTTGCAATTTTGATGAAACCAAACAGGGGCAAAGCCATAGTGGTGAATCAATCTGTTATTGAGCGTGGGTAACAGTTGCAAGATGAACCTGTGCTGACAGAATAATATGTGGAGCTATGGGTAGGCACGCAATATGACAGCAAGGATTAGCAATTAACGAATGCAGATTAGCGATTGTTCAATCCGGATCTAAAGTACAAATCACAGGTGCTGGCTAAGACGTGTCGAGACGTAGCGCAACAAGGTGAAAACAAAGGAGATGGAAAGAACTCACAGAACAAGCAAATAGTCCAGATTTTTCCTTTTTCCTGAATTTTCCCAGAATTTTCCAAAAGGCACTAGTAGGAATCAAATTTTTTTATTTTTTCACTATTTTTTTTTATTTTTCACTAAACAAGGATCAAAAAAGATGCAACCACAAAAATTGGCACCTACAACTGAGATGGGATGTGGTCTACAGAAATACAGCACGTTCTCTGAAAAGCGTGCAAAAACTTTGACAGTTTTATTTCTTTATTTTCGTGATTTTTTTGGCAATTTTGATGAAACCAAATAGGGGAAAGCCAAAGTGGTGAAACAATCTGTTGTTGAGCGTGGGTAATAGTTGTAAGATGAACCTGTGCTGACAGAAGAATATGTGGAGCTATGGGTAGGCACACAATATGACAGCAAGGATTAGCAATTAACGAATGCAAATTAACGATTGTTCAATCTGGATCCAAAGTACAAATCACCGGTGCCAGCTAAGACGTGTCGAGACGTGGGGCAACAAGGTGAAAACAAAGGACGATGGGAAGAACTCACAGAACAAGCAAATAGTCCGGATTTTTTCCTTTTTCCTGAATTTTTCCTGGAATTTTCCAAAAGGCACTAGTAGGAATCAAATTTTTTTATTTTTTCACTATTTTTTTATATTTATCTCTGAACAAGGATCAAAAAAGATGCAACCACAAACCTACAACTGAGGTGGGATGTGGTCTACACAAATACAGCACGTTCTCTGAAAAGCATGCAAAAACTTTGACAATTTTTTCTTTATTTTCCAGAATTTTTTTGGCAATTTTGATGAAACCAAACAGGGCAAAGCCAAAGTGGTGAAATAATTTGTTGTTGAGCATGGGTAACAGTTGCAAGATGAACCTGTGCTGACAGAAGAATATGTGGAGCTATGGGTAGGCACAAAATATGACAGCAAGGATTAGCAATTAACGAATGCAAATTAGCGATTGTTCAATCCGGATCCAAAGTATAAATGAGAGGTGCTGCCTAAGACGTGTCGAGATGTAGCACAACAAGGTGAAAACAAAGGAGATGGAAAGAACTCACAGAACAAGCAAATAGTCCAAATTTTTCCTTTTTCTTGAATTTTCCCCAGAATTTTCCAAAAGGCACTAGTAGGAATCAAATTTTTTTATTTTTTCACTAATTTTTTTTTATTTTTCACTGAACAAGGATCAAAAAAGATGCAACCACAAAAATGGCACCTACAACTAAGGTGGGATGAGGTCTACAGAAATACGGCACGTTCTCTAAAAAGCGTGCAAAAACTTTGATAATTTTTTTCTTTATTTTCCTGATTTTTTTGGCAATTTTGATGAAACCAAATAGGGCAAAGCCAAAGTGGTGAAACAATCTGTTGTTGAGCGTGGGTAATAGTTGCAAGATGAACCTGTGCTGACAGAAGAATATGTGGAGCGGTGGGTAGGCACACAATACGACAGCAAGGATTAGCAATTAACAAATGTAGATTAGCGATTGTTCAATCCGGATCCAAATTACAAATCATAGGTGCTGGCTAAGATGTGTCGAGACGTAGCGCAACAAGGTGAAAACAAAGGACGATGGAAAGAACTCACAGAACAAGCAAATAGTCTGGATTTTTCCTTTTTTCTGAATTTTTCCCAGAATTTTCCCAACGGCACTAGTAGGAATCTAATTTTTTTTAATTTTTTCACAATTTTTTTATATTTTTCTCTTAACAAGGATAAAAAAAGATGCAACCACAAAAATTGGCACCTACAACTGAGGTGGGATGTGGTCTACAGAAATACAGCACGTTCTCTGAAAAGCGTGCAAAAACTTTGACAATTTTTTTTCCTGAATTTTTTTTGGCAATTTTGATGAAACCAAACAGGGCAAAGCCAAAGTGGTGAAACAATCTATTGTTGAGTGTGGGTAATAGTTGCAAAATGAACCTATGTTGACAGAAGAATATGTGGAGCTATGGGTAGGCACACAATATGACATCAAGGATTAGCAATTAACGAATGCAGATTAGTGATTGTTCAATGCGGATCCAAAGTACAAATCACAAGTGCTGGCTAAGACATGTCGAGACGTAGCACAACAAGGTGAAAACAAAGAACGATGGAAAGAACTCACAGAACAAGCATATAGTCTGGATTTTTCCTTTTTCCTGAATTTTTCCCGGAATTTTCAAAAAGGCACTAGTAGGAATCAAAAAAATTTCACTATTTTTTTATATTTTTCTCTGAACAAGGATAAAAAAGATGCAACCACAAAAATTAGCACCTACAATAGAGGTGGGATGTGGTCTACAGAAATACAGCACGTTCTCTGAAAAGCGTGCAAAAACTTTGACAATTTTTTTGTTTTTTTCCTGAATTTTTTTGGCAATTTTGATGAAACCAAACAGGGCAAAGCCAAAGTGCTGAAACAATCTGTTATTGAGCGTGGGTAACAGTTGCAAGATGAACCTGTGCTGACAGAAGAATATGTGGAGCTATGGGTAGGCACGCAATATGACAGCAAGGATTAGCAATTAACGAATGCAGATTAGCGATTGTTGAATCCGGATCCAAAGTACAAATCACAGGTGCTGGCTAAGACGTGTCGAGACGTTGCGCAACAAGGAGAAAACAAAGGACGATGGAAAGAACTCACAGAACAAGCAAATAGTCTATATTTTTCCTTTTTCTTGAATTTTTCCCGAAATTTCACAAAAGGCACCAGTAGGAATCAAAATTTTTTTATTTTTCTCTATTTTTTTATATTTTTCTCTGAACAAGGATAAAAAAAGATGCAACCACAAAAATTGGCACCTACAACTGAGGTGGGATGTGGTCTACAGAAATATAGCACGTTCTCTTAAAAGCGTGCAAAAACTTTGACAACTTTTTTCTTTTTTTTCCTGAATTTTTTTTTGCAATTTTGATGAAACCAAACAGGGCAAAGCCAAAGTGGTGAAACAATCTGTTGTTGAGTGTGGGTAATAGTTGCAAGATGAACCTGTGCTGACAGAAGAATATGTGGAGCTATGGGTAGACACACAATATGACAGCTAGGATTAGCAATTAACGAATGCAGATTAGTGATTGTTCAATCCGGATCCAAAGTACAAATCATAAGTGCTGGGTAAGACGTGTCGAGACGTAGCGTAACAAGGTGAAAACAAAGGACGATGGAAAGAACTCACAGAACAAGCAAATAGTTCAGATTTTTCCTTTTTCCTGAATTTTTCCCGAAATTTTCCAAAAGGCACTAGTAGGAATCAAAAAAAATTTACTATTTTTTTATATTTTTCACTGAACAAGGATCAAAAAAGATGCAACCACAACAATTGGCACCTACAACTAAGGTGGGATGTGGCCAACAGAAATAGAGCACATTCTCTGAAAAGCGTGCAAAAACTTTGATAATTTTTTCTTTTTTTTTCCTGAATTTTTTTGGAAATTTTGATGAAACCAAACAGGGCAAAGCCAAAGTGGTGAAATAATTTGTTGTTGAGCGTGTGTAACAGTTGCAAGATAAACCTGTGCTGACAGAAGAATATGTGGAGCTATGGGTAGACACACAATATGACAGCAAGGATTGGCAATTAACGAATGCAAATTAGTGATTGTTCAATCCGGGTCCAAAGTACAAATCACAGGTGCTGGCTAAGACGTGTCGAGACGTAGCGCAACAAGGTGAAAACAAAGGACGATGGAGAGAACTCACAGAACAAGCAAATAGTCCAGATTTTTCCTTTTTCCTGAATTTTTCCTAAAATTTCACAAAAAGCACCAGTAGGAATCAAAAAATTTTTATTTTTCACTATTTTTTTATATTTTTCTCTGAACATGGATAAAAAAAGACGCAACCACAAAAATTGGCACCTACAACTGAGGTGGGATGTGGTCTATAGAAATACAGCACGTTCTCTGAAATCCATGCAAAAACTTTGATAGTTTTTTTTCTTTTTTTTCCTGAATTATTTTTGGCAATTTTGATGAAACCAAACAAGGCAAAGCCATAGTGGTGACACAATCTGTTGTTGAGCGTGGGTAACAGTTGCAAGATGAACCTGTGCTGACAGAAGAATATGTGGAGCTATGGGTAGGCACGCAATATGACAGCAAGGATTAGCAATTAACGAATGCAGATTAGTGATTGTTCAATCCGGATCCAAAGTACAAATCACAGGTGTAGGCTAAGACATGTCGAGACGTAGCGTAATAAGGAGAAAACAAAGGACGATGGAAAGAACCCACAGGACAAGCAAATAGTACAGATTTTTCCTTTTTCCTGAATTTTCCCCGGAATTTTCCAAAAGGCACTAGTAGGAATCAATTTTTTTATTTTTTCACTATTTTTTTATATTTTTCTCTGAACAAGGATCAAAAAAGATACAACCACAAAAATTGGCACCTACAACTAAGGTGGGATGTGGTCTACAGAAATACAGTACGTTCTCAGAAAAGCGTGCAAAAACTTTGATAATTTTTTTCTTTATTTTCCTGAATTTTTTTGGCAATTTTGATGAAACCAAACAGGGCAAAGCCAAAATGGTGAAATAATCTATTGTTGAGCGTGGGTAACAGTTGCAAGATGAACGTGTGCTCACAGAAGAATGTGTAGAGCTATGGGTAGGCACACAATATGACAGCAAGGATTAGCAATGAACGAATGCAGATTAGCGATTGTTCAATCCGGATCTAAAGTACAAATCACAGGTGCTGGCTAAGACGTGTCGAGACGTAGCGCAACAAGGTGAAAACAAAGGAGATGGAAAGAACTCACAGAACAAGCAAATAGTCCAGATTTTTCCTTTTCCCTGATTTTCCCAGAATTTTCCAAAAGACACTAGTAGGAATCAAATTTTTTTATTTTTTCACTATTTTTTTTATTTTTCACTAAACAAGGATCAAAAAAGATGCAACCACAAAAATTGGCACCTACAACTGAGGTGGGATGTGGTCTACAGAAATACAGCACGTTCTCTGAAAAGCGTGCAAAAACTATGACAATTTTATTTCTTTATTTTCGTGATTTTTTTGGCAATTTTGATCAAACCAAATAGGGGAAAGCCAAAGTGGTGAAACAATCTGTTGTTGAGCGTGGGTAATAGTTGTAAGATGAACCTGTGCTGACAGAAGAATATGTGGAGCTATGGGTAGGCACACAATATGACAGCAAGGATTAGCAATTAACGAATGCAGATTAGCGATTGTTCAATCCGGATCTAAAGTACAAATCACAGGTGCCAGCTAAGACGTATTGAGACGTAGCGCAACAAGGTGAAAACAAAGGACGATGGGAAGAACTCACAGAACAAGCAAATAGTCTGGATTTTTTCCTTTTTCCTGAATTTTTCCCAGAATTTTCCAAAAGGCACTAGTAGGAATCAAATTTTTTTATTTTTTCACTATTTTTTTATATTTTTCTCTTAACAAGGATAAAAAAAGATGCAACCACAAACCTACAACTGAGGTGGGATGTGGTCTACACAAATACAACACGTTCTCTGAAACCAAACAGGGCAAAGCCAAAGTGGTGAAATAATTTATTGTTGAGCATGGGTAACAGTTGCAAGATGAACCTGTGCTAACAGTAGAATATGTGGAGCTATGGGTAGGCACAAAATATGACAGCAAGGATTAGCAATTAACGAATGCAGATTAGCGATTGTTCAATCCGGATCCAAAGTATAAAAGAGAGGTGCTGCCTAAGACGTGTCAAGATGTAGCACAACAAGGTGAAAACAAAGGAGATGGAAAGAACAAACAGAACAAGCAGATAGTCCAAATTTTTCCTTTTTCCTGAATTTTCCCCAGAATTTTCCAAAAGGCACTAGTAGGAATCAAATATTTTTATTTTTTCACTATTTTTTTATATTTTTCACTGAACAAGGATCAAAAAGGATGCAACCACAAAAATGGCACCTACAACTGAGGTGGGATGTGGTCTACAGAAATACAGCACATTCTCTGAAAAGCGTGCAGAAAACTTTGACAATTTTTTTTCTTTATTTTTCTGATTTTTTTGGCAATTTTAATGAAACCAAACAGGACAAAGCCAAAGTGGTGGAACAATCTGTTGTTGAGCGTGGGTAACAGTTGCTAGATGAACCTGTGCTGACAAAAGAATATGTGGAGCTATGGGTAGACACAAAATAAGACATCAAGGATTAGCAATTAATGAATGTAGATTGGCGATTGTTCAATCCGGATCCAAAGTACAATGCACAGGTGCTGGCTAAGACGTTTCGAGACGTAGCGCAACAAGGTGAAAATAAAGGAGATGGAAAGAACTCACAGAACAAGCAGATAGTCCAGATTTTTCTTTTTTCCTGAATTTTCCCCAGAATTTTCCAAAAGGCACTAGTAGGAATCAATTTTTTTTATATTTTCACTATTTTTTTTATATTTTTCACTGAACAAGGATAAAAAAAGATGCAACCACAAAAATTGGCACCTACAACTGAGGTGGGATGTGGTCTACAGAAATACAACACGTTCTCTGAAAAGCGTGCAAAAACTTTGACAATTTTTTTTTCTTTTTTTCCTGATTTTTTTTGGCTATTTTGATGAAACCAAATAGGGCAAAGCCAAAGTGGTGAAATAATCTGTTGTTGAGCGTGTGTAACAGTTGCAAGATGAACCTGTGCTGACAGAAGAATACGTGGAGCTATGGGTAGGCACACAATATGACAGCAAGGATTAGCAATTAACGAATGCAAATTAGTGATTGTTCAATCCGAATCCAAAGTACAAATCACAGGTGCTGGCTATGACGTGTCGAGACGTAGCGCAACAAGGTGAGAACAAAGGACGATGGAGAGAACTAACAGAACAAGCAAATACTCCAGATTTTTCCTTTTTCCTGAATTTTTCCAGAAATTTCACAAAAGGCACCAGTAGGAATCAAAAATTTTTTATTTTTTCTCTATTTTTTTTATATTTTTCTCTGAACAAGGATAAAAAAAGATGCAACCACAAAAATTGGCACCTACAACTGAGGTGGGATGTGGTCTATAGAAATATAGCACGTTCTCTGAAAAAGCGTGCAAAAACTTTAACAAATTTTTTCTTTTTTTTCCTGAATTTTTTTTGCTATTTTGATGAAACCAAACAGGGGCAAAGCCATAGTGGTGAAACAATCTGTTGTTGAGCGTGGGTAACAGTTGCAAGATGAACCTGTGCTGACAGAAGAATATGTGGAGCTATGGGTTGGCACGCAATATGACAACAAGGATTAGCAATTAACAAATGCAGATTAGCGATTGTTCAATCCGGATCCAAAGTACAAATCACAGGTGCTGGCTAAGACGTGTCGAGACGTTACGCAACAAGGAGAAAACAAAGGATGATGGAAAGAACTCACAGAACAAGCAAATAGTCCAGATTTTTCCTTTTTCCTGAATTTTCCCCAGAATTTTCCAAAAGGCACTAGTAGGAATCAAATTTTTTTATTTTTTACCATTTTTTTATATTTTTCACTAAACAAGGATCAAAAAAGATGCAACCACTAAAATTGGCACCTACAACTAAGGTGGGATGTGGTCTACAGAAATACAGCACGTTATCCGAAAAGCGTGCAAAAACTTTGACAATTTTATTTCTTTATTTTCGTGATTTTTTTGGCAATTTTGATGAAACCAAACAGGAGAAAGCCAAAGTGGTGAAACAATCAGTTGTTGAGCGTGGATAACAGTTGCTAGATGAACCTGTGCTGACAGAAGAATATGTGGAGCTACGGGTAGACACACAATATGACATCAAGGATTAGCAATTAACGAATGCAGATTAGCGATAGTTCAATCCGGATCCAAAGTACAATGCACAGGTGCTAGCTAAGACGTGTCGAGACGTAGCGCAACAAGGTGAAAACAAAGGAGATGGAAAGAACTCACAGAACAAGCAAATAGTCCAGATTTTTCCTTTTTCCTGAATTTTTCCTGGAATTTTCCAAAAGGCACTAGTAGGAATCAAACTTTTTTATTTTTTCACTATTTTTTTATATTTTCTCTGTACAAGGATCAAAAAAGATGCAACCACAAAAATTGGCACCTACAACTGAGGTGGGATGTGGTCTACAGAAATACAGCACATTCTCTGAAAAGCGTGCAGAAAACTTTGACAATTTTTTTCTTTATTTTTCTGATTTTTTTGGCAATTTTAATGAAACCAAACAGGACAAAGCCAAAGTGGTGAAACAATCTGTTGTTGAGCGTGGGTAACAGTTGCTAGATGAACCTGTGCTGACAAAAGAATATGTGGAGCTATGGGTAGACACAAAATAAGACATCAAGGATTAGCAATTAATGAATGTAGATTGGCGATTGTTCAATCTGGATCCAAAGTACAATGCACAGGTGCTGGCTAAGACGTTTCGAGACGTAGCGCAACAAGGTGAAAACAAAGGAGATGGAAAGAACTCACAGAACAAGCAGATAGTCCAGATTTTTCTTTTTTCCTGAATTTTCCCCAGAATTTTCCAAAAGGCACTAGTAGAAATCAATTTTTTTTATATTTTCACTATTTTTTTATATTTTTCACTGAACAAGGATAAAAAAAGATGCAACCACAAAAATTGGCACCTACAACTGAGGTGGGATGTGGTCTACAGAAATACAACACGTTCTCTGAAAAGCGTGCAAAAACTTTGACAATTTTTTTTTCTTTTTTTCCTGAATTTTTTTGGCTGTTTTGATGAAACCAAATAGGGCAAAGCCAAAGTGGTGAAATAATCTGTTGTTGAGCGTGTGTAACAGTTGCAAGATGAACCTGTGCTGACAGAAGAATACGTGGAGCTATGGGTAGGCACACAATATGACAGCAAGGATTAGCAATTAACGAATGCAAATTAGTGATTGTTCAATCCGAATCCAAAGTACAAATCACAGGTGCTGGCTATGACGTGTCGAGACGTAGCGCAACAAGGTGAAAACAAAGGACGATGGAGAGAACTAACAGAACAAGCAAATACTCCAGATTTTTCCTTTTTCCTAAATTTTTCCAGAAATTTCACAAAAGGCACCAGTAGGAATCAAAAAATTTTTTTTTTCTCTATTTTTTTATATTTTTCTCTGAACAAGGATAAAAAAAGATGCAACCACAAAAATTGGCACCTACAACTGAGGTGGGATGTGGTCTATAGAAATATAGCACGTTCTCTAAAAAAGCGTGCAAAAACTTTAACAAATTTTTTCTTTTTTTTCCTGAATTTTTTTTGCTATTTTGATGAAACCAAACAGGGGCAAAGCCATAGTGGTGAAACAATCTGTTGTTGAGCGTGGGTAACAGTTGCAAGATGAACCTGTGCTGACAGAAGAATATGTGGAGCTATGGGTTGGCACGCAATATGACAACAAGGATTTGCAATTAACAAATGCAGATTAGCGATTGTTCAATCCGGATCCAAAGTACAAATCACAGGTGCTGGCTAAGACGTGTCGAGACGTTACGCAACAAGGAGAAAACAAAGGATGATGGAAAGAACTCACAGAACAAGCAAATAGTCCAGATTTTTCCTTTTTCCTGAATTTTCCCCAGAATTTTCCAAAAGGCACTAGTAGGAATCAAATTTTTTTATTTTTTACCATTTTTTTATATTTTTCACTAAACAAGGATCAAAAAAGATGCAACCACTAAAATTGGCACCTACAACTAAGGTGGGATGTGGTCTACAGAAATACAGCACGTTATCCGAAAAGCGTGCAAAAACTTTGACAATTTTATTTCTTTATTTTCGTGATTTTTTTGGCAATTTTGATGAAACCAAACAGGAGAAAGCCAAAGTGGTGAAACAATCAGTTGTTGAGCGTGGATAACAGTTGCTAGATGAACCTGTGCTGACAGAAGAATATGTGGAGCTACGGGTAGACACACAATATGACATCAAGGATTAGCAATTAACGAATGCAGATTAGCGATAGTTCAATCCGGATCCAAAGTACAATGCACAGGTGCTAGCTAAGACGTGTCGAGACGTAGCGCAACAAGGTGAAAACAAAGGAGATGGAAAGAACTCACAGAACAAGCAAATAGTCCAGATTTTTCCTTTTTCCTGAATTTTTCCTGGAATTTTCCAAAAGGCACTAGTAGGAATCAAACTTTTTTATTTTTTCACTATTTTTTTATATTTTATCTGTACAAGGATCAAAAAAGATGCAACCACAAAAATTGGCACCTACAACTGAGGTGGGATGTGGTCTACAGAAATACAGCACATTCTCTGAAAAGCGTGCAGAAAACTTTGACAATTTTTTTTCTTTATTTTTCTGATTTTTTTGGCAATTTTAATGAAACCAAACAGGACAAAGCCAAAGTGGTGAAACAATCTGTTGTTGAGCGTGGGTAACAGTTGCTAGATGAACCTGTGCTGACAAAAGAATATGTGGAGCTATGGGTAGACACAAAATAAGACATCAAGGATTAGCAATTAATGAATGTAGATTGGCGATTGTTCAATCTGGATCCAAAGTACAATGCACAGGTGCTGGCTAAGACGTTTCGAGACGTAGCGCAACAAGGTGAAAACAAAGGAGATGGAAAGAACTCACAGAACAAGCAGATAGTCCAGATTTTTCTTTTTTCCTGAATTTTCCCCAGAATTTTCCAAAAGGCACTAGTAGAAATCAATTTTTTTTTATATTTTCACTATTTTTTTATATTTTTCACTGAACAAGGATAAAAAAAGATGCAACCACAAAAATTGGCACCTACAACTGAGGTGGGATGTGGTCTACAGAAATACAACACGTTCTCTGAAAAGCGTGCAAAAACTTTGACAATTTTTTTTTCTTTTTTTCCTGAATTTTTTTGGCTATTTTGATGAAACCAAATAGGGCAAAGCCAAAGTGGTGAAATAATCTGTTGTTGAGCGTGTGTAACAGTTGCAAGATGAACCTGTGCTGACAGAAGAATACGTGGAGCTATGGGTAGGCACACAATATGACAGCAAGGATTAGCAATTAACGAATGCAAATTAGTGATTGTTCAATCCGAATCCAAAGTACAAATCACAGGTGCTGGCTATGACGTGTCGAGACGTAGCGCAACAAGGTGAAAACAAAGGACGATGGAGAGAACTAACAGAACAAGCAAATACTCCAGATTTTTCCTTTTTCCTAAATTTTTCCAGAAATTTCACAAAAGGCACCAGTAGGAATCAAAATTTTTTTATTTTTTCTCTATTTTTTTATATTTTTCTCTGAACAAGGATAAAAAAAGATGCAACCACAAAAATTGGCACCTACAACTGAGGTGGGATGTGGTCTATAGAAATATAGCACGTTCTCTGAAAAAGCGTGCAAAAACTTTAACAAATTTTTTCTTTTTTTTCCTGAATTTTTTTTGCTATTTTGATGAAACCAAACAGGGGCAAAGCCATAGTGGTGAAACAATCTATTGTTGAGCGTGGGTAACAGTTGCAAGATGAACCTGTGCTGACAGAAGAATATGTGGAGCTATGGGTAGGCACGCAATATGACAACAAGGATTAGCAATTAACAAATGCAGATTAGCGATTGTTCAATCCGGATCCAAAGTACAAATCACAGGTGCTGGCTAAGACGTGTCGAGACGTTACGCAACAAGGAGAAAACAAAGGATGATGGAAAGAACTCACAGAACAAGCAAATAGTCCAGATTTTTCCGTTTTCCTGAATTTTCCCCGGAATTTTCAAAAAGGAACTAGTAGGAATCAATTTTTTTATTTTTTCACTATTTTTTTTATATTTTTCTCTGAACAAGGATCAAAAAAGATGTAACCACAAAAATTGGCACCTACAACTGATGTGGGATGTGGTCTACAGAAATATAGCATGTTCTCTGAAAAGCGTGCAAAAATATTGACAATTTTTTTCTTTATTTTCCTGAATTTTTTTGGCAATTTTGATGAAACCAAACAGGGCAATACCAAAATGGTGAAATAATCTATTGTTGAGCATGGGTAATAGTTGCAAGATGAACATGTACTCACAGAAGAATATGTGGAGCTATGGGTAGGCACACAATATGACAGCAAGGATGAGCAATTAACGAATGCAGATTAGCGATTGTTCAATCCAGATCCAAATTACAGATCACAGGTAGTAGCTAAGACGTGTCGAGACGTAGCGCAACAAGGTGAAAACAAAGGAGATGGAAAGAACTCACAGAACAAGCAAATAGTCCAGATTTTTCCTTTTTCCTGAATTTTCCCCAGAATTTTCCAAAAGGCACTAGTAGGAATCAAATTTTTTTATTTTTTACCATTTTTTTTATATTTTTCACTAAACAAGGATCAAAAAAGATGCAACCACTAAAATTGGCACCTACAACTGAGGTGGGATGTGGTCTACAGAAGTACAGCACGTTATCCGAAAAGCGTGCAAAAACTTTGACAATTTTATTTCTTTATTTTCGTGATTTTTTTGGCAATTTTGATGAAACCAAACAGGAGAAAGCCAAAGTGGTGAAACAATCAGTTGTTGAGCGTGGGTAACAGTTGCTAGATGAACCTGTGCTGACAGAAGAATATGTGGAGCTACGGGTAGACACACAATATGACATCAAGGATTAGCAATTAACGAATGCAGATTAGCGATTGTTCAATCCGGATCTAAAGTACAATGCACAGGTGCTGGCTAAGACGTGTCGAGACGTAGAGCAACAAGGTGAAAACAAAGGAGATGGAAAGAACTCACAGAACAAAAAAATAGTCCATATTTTTCCTTTTTCCTGAATTTTTCCTGGAATTTTCCAAAAGGCACTAGTAGGAATCAAAATTTTTTATTTTTTCACTATTTTTTTATATTTTCACTGTACAAGGATCAAAAAAATGCAACCACAAAAATTGGCACCTACAACTGAGTTGGGATGTGGTCTACAGAAATACAGCACGTTCTCTGAAAAAGCGTGCAAAAAACTATGACAATTTTTTTCTTTATTTTTCTGAATTTTTTTGGCAATTTTAATGAAACAAAACAGGACAAAGCCAAAGTGGTAAAACAATCTGTTGTTGAGCGTGGGTAACAATTGCTAGATGAACCTGTGCTGATAGAAGTATATGTGGAGCTATGGGTAGGCACACAATATGACAGCAAGGATTAGCAATTAACGAATGTAGATTAGCGATTGTTCAATCCGGATCCAAAGTACAAATCACAGGTACTGGCTAAGACGTGTCGAGACGTAGCGCAACAAGGTGAAAACAAAGGACGATGGAAAGAACTCATAGAACAAGCAAATAGTCTGGATTTTTCCTTTTTCCTGAATTTTTCCCGAAATTTTCCCAAAGGCACAAGTGAGAATCAAATTTTTTTTAATTTTTTCACAATTTTTTTATATTTTCTCTGAACAAGGATCAAAAAAGATGCAACCACAAAAATTGGCACCTACAACTGAGGTGGGATGTGGTCTATAAAAATACAACACGTTCTCTGAAAAGCATGCAAAAACTGTGACAATTTTTTTCTTTTTTTCCCTAAATTTCTTTTGGCAATTTTGATGAAACCAAACAGGGCAAAGCCAAAGTGGTGAAACAATCTGTTGTTAAGTGTGGGTAATAGTTGCAAGATGAACCTGTGCTGACAGAAGAATATGTGGAGCTATGGGTAGGCACACAATATGACAGCTAGGATTAGCAATTAACGAGTGCAGATTAGTGATTGTTCAATCCGAATCCAAAGTACAAATCACAGGTGCTGGCTAAGACGTGTCGAGACGTAGCGCAACAAGGTGAAAACAAAGGACGATGGAAAGAACTCACAGAATAAGCAAATAGTCCAGATTTTTCCTTTTTCCTGAATTTTTCCCGAAATTTCACAAAAGGCACCAGTAGGGATAAAAAAAAATTCACTATTTTTTTTATATTTTTCTCTGAACAAGGATAAAAAAGATGCAACCACAAAAATTGGAACCTACAACTGAGGTGGGATGTGGTCTACAGAAATACAGCACGTTCTGTGAAAAAGCGTGCAAAAACTTTGACATTTTTTTCTTTTTTTCCTGAATTTTTATGGCAATTTTGATGAAACCAAATAGGGCAAAGCTAAAGTGGTGAAATAATCTGTTATTGAGCGTGTGTAACAGTTGCAAGATGAACCTGTGCTGACAGAAGAATATGTGGAGCTATGGGTAGGCACACAATATGATAGCAAGGATTAGCAATTAACGAATGCAAATTAGTGATTGTTCAATCCGGATCCAAAGTACAAATCACAGGTCCTGGCTAAGACGTGTCGAGACGTAGCACAACAAGGTGAAAATAAAGGACGATGGAAAGAACTCACAGAATAAGCAAATAGTCCGGATTTTTCCTTTTTCCTGAATTTTTCCTGGAATTTTTCAAAAGGCACTAGTAGGAATCAATTTTTTTTTTTACTTTTTCACTATTTTTTTATATTTTCTCTGAACAAGGATCAAAAAAGATGCAACCACAAAAATTGGCACCTACAACTGAGGTGGGATGTGGTCTACAGAAATACAGCACGTTCTCTGAAAAGCGTGCAAAAAACTTTGACAATTTTTTCTTTATTTTTCTGAATTTTTTTGGCAATTTTAATGAAAACAAACAGGACAAAGCCAAAGTGGTGAAACAATCTGTTGTTGAGCGTGGCTAACAGTTGCTAGATGAACCTGTGCTGACAGAAGAATATGTGGAGCTATGGGTAGACACACAATATGACATAAAGGATTAGCAATTAACGAATGTAGATTAGCGATTGTTCAATCCGGATTCAAAGTACAAATCACAGGTACTGGCTAAGAAGTGTCGAGACGTAGCGCAACAAGGTGAAAATAAAGGATGATGGAAAGAACTCACAGAACAAGCAAATAGTCCGGATTTTTCCTTTTTCCTGAATTTTTTCTGGAATTTTCCAAAAGGCACTAGTAGGAATCAAAATTTTTTTAATTTTTTCACAATTTTTTTATATTTTTCTCTGAACAAGGATCGAAAAAGATGCAACCACAAAAATTGGCACCTACAACTGAGGTGGGATGTGGTCTACACAAATATAGCACGTTCTCTGAAAAGCGTGCAAAAATTTTGACAATTTTTTTCTTTTTTTCCCTAAATTTTTTTGGCAATTTTGATAAAACCAAACAGGGCAAAGCCAAAGTGGTGAAACAATCTGTTGTTGAGTGTGGGTAATAGTTGCAAGATGAACCTGTGCTGACAGAAGAATATGTGGAGCTATGGGTAGGCACACAATATGATAGCTAGGATTAGCAATTTACGAATACAGATTAGTGATTGTTCAATCTGGATCCAAAGTACAAATCACAGGTGCTGGCTAAGACGTGCCGAGATGTAGCGCAACAAGGTGAAAACAAAGGAGATGGAAAGAACTCACAGAACAAGCAAATAGTCCGGATTTTTCCTTTTCCTGAATTTTTCCCGGAATTTTCCAAAAGGCACTAGTAGGAATCAAAAAAAAATTCACTATTTTTTATATTTTTCTCTGAACAAGGATAAAAAAGATGCAACCACAAAAATTGGCACCTACAACTAAGGTGGGATGTGGTATACAGAAATACAGCACATTCTCTGAAAAGCGTGCAAAAACTTTGACAATTTTTTTCTTTTTTTCCTGAATTTTTTTGGCAATTTTGATGAAACCAAACAGGGCAAAGCCATAGTGGTGAAACAATCTATTGTTGAGCGTGGATAACAGTTGCAAGATGAACCTGTGCTGACAGAAGAATATGAGGAGCTATGGGTAGGCACGCAATATGACAGTAAGGATTAGCAATTAACGAATGCAGATTAGCGATTGTTCAATCCAGATCCAAAGTACAAATCACAGGTGCTGGCTAAGACGTGTCGAGACGTTGTGCAACAAGGAGAAAACAAAGGACGATGGAAAGAACTCACAGAACAAGCAAATAGTCCAAATTTTTCCGTTTTCCTGAATTTTCCCCAGAAGTTTCCAAAAGGCACTAGTAGGAATCAATTTTTTTATTTTTTCACTATTTTTTTATATTTTTCTCTGAACAAGGATCAAAAAAGATGCAACCACAAAAAATGGCACCTACAACTGAGGTGGGATGTGGTCTACACAAATATAGCACGTACTCTGAAAAGCGTGCAAAAACTTTGACTATTTTTTTCTTTTTTTTCCTAAATTTCTTTGGCAATTTTGATGAAACCAAACAGGGCAAAGCCAATGTGGTGAAACAATCTGTTGTTGAGTGTGGGTAATAGTTGCAAGATGAACCTGTGCTGACAGAAGAATATGTGGAGCTATGGGTAGGCACACAATATGACAGCTAGGATTAGCAATTTACCAATGTAGATTAGTGATTGTTCAATCTGGATCCAAAGTACAAATCACAGGTGCTGGCTAAGACGTGTCGAGACGTAGCGCAATAAGGTGAAAACAAAGGACGATGGAAAGAACTCACAGAACAAGCAAATAGTCCGGATTTTTCCTTTTCCTGAATTTTTCCCGGAATTTTCAAAAAGGCACTAGTAGGAATCAAAAAAAAATTCACTATTTTTTTATATTTTTCTCTGAACAAGGATAAAAAAGATGCAACCACAAAAATTGGCACCTATAACTAAGGTGGGATGTGGCCTACAGAAATACAGCACATTCTCTGAAAAGCGTGCAAAAACTTTGACAATTTTTTTCTTTTTTTTCCTGAATTTTTTTTTGCAGTTTTGATGAAACCAAACAGGGCAAAGCCATAGTGGTGAAACAATATATTGTTGAGCGTGGATAACAGTTGCAAGATGAACCTGTGCTGACAGAAGAATATGTGGAGCTATGGGTAGGCAGGCAACATGACAGTAAGGATTAGCAATTAACGAATGCAGATTAGCGATTGTTCAATCCAGATCCAAAGTATAAATCACAGGTGCTGGTTAAGACGTCTCGAGACGTTACGCAACAAGGAGAAAACAAAGGACGATGGAAAGAACTCACAGAACAAGCAAATAGTCCAAATTTTTCCTTTTTCCTGAATTTTCCCCGGAATTTTCCAAAAGGCACTAGTAGGAATAAATTTTTTTATTTTTTCACTATTTTTTTATATTTTTCTCTGAACAAGGATCAAAAAAGATGCAACCACAAAAATTAGCACCTACAACTAAGGTGGGATGTGGTCTACAGAAATACGGCACGTTCTCTGAAAAGCGTGCAAAAACTTTGACAATTTTTTTCTTTATTTTCCTGAATTTTTTTGGCAATTTTGATGAAACCAAACAGGGCAAGGCCAAAATGGTGAAATAATCTATTGTTGAGCGTGGGTAACAGTTGCAAGATGACCCTATACTCATAGAAGAATATGTGGAGCTATGGGTAGGCACACAATATGACAACAAGGATTAGCAATTAACGAATGCAGATTAGCGATAGTTCAATCCGGATCTAAAGTACAAATCACAGGTGCTGGCTAAGACGTGTCGATACGTAGCGCAACAAGGTGAAAACAAAGGAGATGGAAAGAACTCACGGAACAAGCAAATAGTCCAGATTTTTCCTTTTTCCTGAATTTTCCCCAGAATTTTCCAAAAGGCACTAGTAGGAATCAAATTTTTTTATTTTTTCACTATTTTTTTTATATTTTTCACTAAACAAGGATCAAAAAAGATGCAACCACAAAAATTGGCACCTACAACTGAGGTGGGATGTGGTCTACAGAAATACAGCACATTCTCTAAAAAGCGTGCAAAAACTTTGATAATTTTTTTCTTTATTTCCCTGAATTTTTTTTGGCAATTTTGATGAAACCAAACAGGGCAAAGCCAAAGTGGTGAAATAATCTGTTGTTGAGCGTGGGTAACAGTTGCAAGATGAACCTGTGCTGACAGAAGAATATGTGGAGCTATGGGTAGGCACACAATATGACAACTAGGATTAGCAATTAACGAATTCAGATTAGCGATTGTTCAATCCGGATCCAACGTACAAATCACAGGTGCTAGCTAAGACGTATCGAGACGTAGCACAACAAGGTGAAAACAAAGGACGATGGAAAGAACTCACAGAACAAGCAAATAGTCCAGATTTTTCCTTTTTCCTGAATTTTCCCCGCAATTTTCCAAAAGGCACTAGTAGGAATCAAATTTTTTTATTTTTTCACTATTTTTATGTTTTTCTCTGAACAAGGATCAAAACAAAGATGCAACCACAAAAATTGGCAACTACAACTTAGGTGGGATGTGGTCTACAGAAATATAGCATGTTCTCTGAAAAGCGTGCAAAAAGTTTGACAATTTTTTTTCTTTATTTTCCTGAATTTTTTTTGGCAATTATGATGAAACCAAACAGGGCAAAGCCAAAGTGGTGAAACAATTTGTTGTTGAGCATGGGTAACAGTTGAAAGATGAACCTGTGCTGACAGAAAAATATGTGGAGCTATATGTAGGCACACAATATGAGAGCTAGGATTAGCAATTAGCGAATGCAGATTAGTGATTGTTCAATCCGAATCCAAAGTACAAATCACAGGTGCTGGCTAAGACGTGTCGAGACGTGGCGCAACAAGGTGAAAACAAAGGACGATGGAAAGAACTCACAGAACAAGCAAATAGTCCAGATTTTTCATTTTTCCTGAATTTTTACCGGAATTTTCCAAAAGGCACTAGTAGGTATCAATTTTTTTTTATTTTTTTCACTATTTTTTTATATTTTCTCTGAAAAAGGATTATAAAAGATGCAACCACAAAAATTGGCACCTACAACTGAGGAGGGATGTGGTCCACAGAAATACAGCACGTTCTCTGAAAAGCGTGCAAAAACTTTGACAATTTTTTTTTCTTTATTTTCCTGAATTTTTTTTGGCAGTTTTGATGAAACCAAACAGGGCAAAGCCATAGTGGTGAAACAATATATTGTTGAGCGTGGATAACAGTTGCAAGATGAACCTGTGCTGACAGAAGAATATGTGGAGCTATGGGTAGGCAGGCAACATGACAGTAAGGATTAGCAATTAACGAATGCAGATTAGCGATTGTTCAATCCAGATCCAAAGTACAAATCACAGGTGCTGGTTAAGACGTCTCGAGACGTTACGCAACAAGGAGAAAACAAAGGACGATGGAAAGAACTCACAGAACAAGCAAATAGTCTAAATTTTTCCTTTTTCCTGAATTTTCCCCGGAATTTTCCAAAAGGCCCTAGTAGGAATCAATTTTTTTTATTTTTCACTATTTTTTTATATTTTTCTCTGAACAAGGATCAAAAAAGATGCAACCATAAAAATTAGCACCTACAACTAAGGTGGGATGTGGTCTACAGAAATACGGCACGTTCTCTGAAAAGCGTGCAAAAACTTTGACAATTTTTTTCTTTATTTTCCTGAATTTTTTTGGCAATTTTGATGAAACCAAACAGGGCAAGGCCAAAATGGTGAAATAATCTATTGTTGAGCGTGGGTAACAGTTGCAAGATGACCCTATACTCATAGAAGAATATGTGGAGCTATGGGTAGGCACACAATATGACAACAAGGATTAGCAATTAACGAATGCAGATTAGCGATAGTTCATTCCGGATCTAAAGTACAAATCACAGGTGCTGGCTAAGACGTGTCGATACGTAGCGCAACAAGGTGAAAACAAAGGAGATGGAAAGAACTCACGGAACAAGCAAATAGTCCAGATTTTTCCTTTTTCCTGAATTTTCCCCAGAATTTTCCAAAAGGCACTAGTAGGAATCAAATTTTTTTATTTTTTTACTATTTTTTTTATATTTTTCACTAAACAAGGATCAAAAAAGATGCAACCACAAAAATTGGCACCTACAACTGAGGTGGGATGTGGTCTACAGAAATACAGCACATTCTCTAAAAAGCGTGCAAAAACTTTGATAATTTTTTTCTTTATTTCCCTGAATTTTTTTTGGCAATTTTGATGAAACCAAACAGGGCAAAGCCAAAGTGGTGAAATAATCTGTTGTTGAGCGTGGGTAACAGTTGCAAGATGAACCTGTGCTGACAGAAGAATATGTGGAGCTATGGGTAGGCACACAATATGACAACTAGGATTAGCAATTAACGAATTCAGATTAGCGATTGTTCAATCCGGATCCAACGTACAAATCACAGGTGCTAGCTAAGACGTATCGAGACGTAGCACAACAAGGTGAAAACAAAGGACGATGGAAAGAACTCACAGAACAAGCAAATAGTCCAGATTTTTCCTTTTTCCTGAATTTTCCCCGCAATTTTCCAAAAGGCACTAGTAGGAATCAAATTTTTTTTATTTTTTCACTATTTTTATGTTTTTCTCTGAACAAGGATCAAAACAAAGATGCAACCACAAAAATTGGCAACTACAACTTAGGTGGGATGTGGTCTACAGAAATATAGCATGTTCTCTGAAAAGCGTGCAAAAAGTTTGACAATTTTTTTTCTTTATTTTCCTGAATTTTTTTTGGCAATTATGATGAAACCAAACAGGGCAAAGCCAAAGTGGTGAAACAATTTGTTGTTGAGCATGGGTAACAGTTGCAAGATGAACCTGTGCTGACAGAAAAATATGTGGAGCTATATGTAGGCACACAATATGAGAGCTAGGATTAGCAATTAGCGAATGCAGATTAGTGATTGTTCAATCCGAATCCAAAGTACAAATCACAGGTGCTGGCTAAGACGTGTCGAGACGTGGCGCAACAAGGTGAAAACAAAGGACGATGGAAAGAACTCACAGAACAAGCAAATAGTCCAGATTTTTCATTTTTCCTGAATTTTTACCGGAATTTTCCAAAAGGCACTAGTAGGTATCAATTTTTTTTATTTTTTTCAATATTTTTTTATATTTTCTCTGAAAAAGGATTATAAAAGATGCAGCCACAAAAATTGGCACCTACAACTGAGGAGGGATGTGGTCCACAGAAATACAGCACGTTCTCTGAAAAGCGTGCAAAAACTTTGACAATTTTTTTTCTTTATTTTCCTGAATTTTTTTGGCAATTTTGATGAAACCAAACAGGGCAAAGCCAAAGTGGTGAAATAATTTGTTGTTGAGCGTGGGTAACAGTTCCAAGATGAACCTGTGCTGACAGAAGAATATGTGGAGCTATGGGTAGGCACAAAATATGACAGCAAGGATTAGCAATTAACGAATGCAGATTAGTGATTGTTCAATCCGGATCCAAGGTATGAATCACAGGTGCTGCCTAAGACGTGTCGAGACGTTGCGCAACAAGGTGAAAACAAAGGAGATGGAAAGAACTCATAGAACAAGCAGATAGTCCAGATTTTTCCTTTTCTCTGAATTTTCCCCAGAATTTTCCAAAAGGCACTAGTAGGAATCAAATTTTTTTATTTTTTTCACTATTTTTTTTATTTTTCACTGAACAAGGATAAAAAAGATGCAACAACAAAAATTGGCACCTACAACTGAGGTGGGATGTGGTCTACAGAAATACAGCACGTACTCTGAAAAGGGGTGCAAAAACTTTGACAATTTTTTTCTTTATTTTCCAAAATTTTTTTGGCAATTTTGATGAAACCAAACAGGGCAAAGCCAAAATGGTGAAATAATCTATTGTTGAGCGTGGGTAACAGTTGCAAGATGAACCTGTACTCACAGAAGAATATGTGGAGCTATGTGTAGGCACCCAATATGACAGCAAGGATTAGCAATTAACGAATGCAGATTAGCGATTGTTCAATCCGGATCCAAAGTACAAATCACAGGTACTGGCTAAGACGTGTCGAGACGTAGTGCAACAAGGTGAAAACAAAGGAGATGGAAAGAACTCACAAAACAAGCAAATAGTCCAGATTTTTCCTTTTTCCTGAATTTTCCCAGAATTTTCCAAAAGGCACTAGTAGGAATCAAATTTTTTATTTTTTCACTATTTTTTTTTATATTTTTCACTAAACAAGGATCAAAAAAGATGCAACCACAAAAATTGGCACCTACAACTGAGGTGGGATGTGGTCTACAGAAATACAGCACATTCTCTAAAAAGCGTGCAAAAAGTTTGACAATTTTTTTCTTTATTTTCCTGAATTTTTTTTGGCAATTTTGATAAAACCAAACAGGGCAAAGCCAAAGTGGTAAAATAATTTGTTGTTGAGGATGGGTAACATTTGAAAGATGAACCTGTGCTGACAGAAGAATATGTGGAGCTATAGGTCGGGACACAATATGACAGCTAGGATTAGCAATTAACGAATGCAGATTAGTGATTGTTCAATCCGAATCCAAAGTACAAATCACAGGTGCTGGCTAAGACATGTTGAGACGTAGCGCAACAAGGTGAAAACAAAGGACGATGGAAAGAACTCACAGAACAAGCAAATAGTCTGGATTTTTTCTTTTTCCTGAATTTTTCCCGGAATTTTCCAAAAGGCACTAGTAGGAATCAAATTTTTAATTTTTTCACTATTTTTTTATATTTTTCACTGAACAAGGATAAAAAAAGGTGCAACCACAAAAATTCGCACCTACAACTAAGGTGGGATGTGGTCTATAGAAATACAGCACGTTCTCTAAAAAGCGTGCAAAAACTTTGACAATTTTTTTTCTTTATTTTCCTGATTTTTTTGGCAATTTTGATGAAACCAAACAGGGCAAAGCCAAAGTGGTGAAACAATCTGTTGTTGAGCGTAGGTAATAGTTGCAAGATGAACCTGTGCTGACAGAAGAATATGTGGAGCTATGGGCAGGCACACAATATGACAGCAAGGATTAGCAATTAACGAATGTAGATTAGCGATTGTTCAATCTGGATCCAAAGTACAAATCACAGGTGCTGGCTAAGATGTGTTGAGACGTAGCGCAACAAGGTGAAAACAAAGGACGATGGAAAGAACTCACAGAACAAGCAAATAGTCCATATTTCTCCTTTTTCCTAAACTTTTCCCGGAATTTTCCCAAAGGCACTAGTAGGAATCAAATTTTTTTAAATTTTTTCACAATTTTTTTATATTTTTCTCTGAACAAGGATCAAAAAAGATGTAACCTACAACTGAGGTGGGATGTGGTCTACAGAAATACAGCACGTTGTTTGAAAAGCGTGCAAAAACTTTGACAATTTTTTTCTTTTTTTTTTCCTGAATTTTTTTTGGCAATTTTGATGAAACCAAACAGGTTAAAGCCAAAGTGGTTAAACAATCTATTGTTGAGTGTGGGTAATAGTTGCAAGATGAACCTGTGCTGATAGAAGAATATGTGGAGCTATGGGTAGGCACACAATATGACAGCTAGGATTAGCAATTAACGAATGCAGATAAGTGATTGTTCAATCCGGATCGAAAGTACAAATCACAGGTGCTGGCTAAGACGTGTCGAGACGTAGCGCAACAAGGTGAAAACAAAGGACGATGGAAAGAACTCACAGAACAAGCAAATAGTCCGGATTTTTCTTTTTCCCTGAATTTTTCCCGGAATTTTCCAAAAGGCACTAGTAGGAATCAAAAAAAATTCACAATTTTTTTATATTTTTCTCTAAACAAGGATAAAAAAGATGTAACCACAAAAATTGGCACCTACAACTGAGGTGGGATGTGGTCTACAGCGTGCAAAAACTTTGACAAGTTTTTCTTTTTTTTCCTGAATTTTTTTGGCAATTTTGATGAAACGAAACAGGGCAAAGCCAAAGTGGTGAAATAATCTGTTGTTGAGCGTGTGTAACAGTTGCAAGATGAACCTATGTTGACAGAAGATTATGTGGAGCTATGTGTAGGCACACAATATGACAGCAAGGATTAGCAATTAACGAATGCAAATTAGTGATTGTTCAATCCAGATCCAAACTACAAATCACAGGTCCTGGCTCAGATGTGTCGAGACGTAGCACAACAAGGTGAAAACAAAGGACGATGGAGAGAACTCACAGAACAAGGAAATAGTCCAGATTTTTCCTTTTTCTGAATTTTTCTCGAAATTTCACAAAAGGCACCAGTAGGAATCAAATTTTTTTTATTTTTTCACTATTTTTTTTATATTCTTCTCTGAACAAGGATAAAAAAGATGCAACCACAAAAATTGGCACCTACAACTAAGGTGGGATGTGGTATACAGAAATACAGCACGTTCTCTGAAAAGCGTGCAAAAACTTTGACAATTTTTTTTCCTGAATTTTTTCGGCAATTTTGATGAAACCAAATAGGGCAAAGCCAAAGTAGTGAAACAATCTATTGTTGAGTGTGGGTAACATTTGCAAAATGAACCTGTGCTGATAGAAGAATATGTGGAGCTATGGGTAGGTGTTGACACTAGCTAACACCACTTGAATACTAGGTTGTCATCCCTAGCATGGTGCTAGAGCGTACTAAGGTATTTATAAACATAAGGGCTCTCTAGAAAATAATCTATTCTATCCGCAAGCGCACAGATAAAATACCTCATTGTAGCATTTCACCAGGATAAGTATTCCAGGTATCGTTATTTATAATTTTGCTTAAGAGAACGGCGAAAGCGAAAACAGGGGTAAAATCTATCAAGGCTTAGACTAGAGATAAACTTGCAAGAACATGATTACTACTGAGAAACTCGTCACACAGTCACTTGCTTTGGCAGGGGGTAAGCCATAATAATAAAGATAATGAAATATAAGCTCATGGGTAAATAACACAGCGATTAGAAATATACTACTCCACATAAATGTAAGGTGACGTCGGACTAGCAAGAGAATGGATTCTAAGTATCTACTATTTACTAAGTCATAATCTACTCTAAGCATCTACAAGATCATATATAGCACAAAAGACTCTTCATTCATGTATAAGGAACATTGCTAAAGTAAATCAGAACATAGCAAGACTTACTCCGCAATACAAATTCTGCCTGTCCTATCAACGGAGGGTGGACTATATAAGAATCAACGAAGTTGTCACCATCGCGAACTACCACACGACCCGGCCAATAGGATACATTTGCAGGTAAATAACATCTAAGCACCACGCCTACATGTGATCTACCACTTAACTCCCACGTGAAAAGAGCTAAGCGCTTTGCAAACTCATGCATGAACTCATCATCAATCATAACTATATCACTTATAGAACTAGAGCTAACTAGGAACATAATAAATAAAGACATAATGCAATTAGAATAAAGTCGTAGAGAAAGATATGAAATAATACCAATCTTTATTGACGAAGATCCGAAATCCAGAGCGCTAGGCCCTACTTCTCTAATTCTATCTAATCAATCCTATAAAACTTGAAAGAATTGGGAGTAGCTAAATCTAATTCTCTGCGGGAGAGAGTTTCTAAACCCTAAACTTGATGGCTTCCTCTGATAATGATTTCTCCTCCTCCCCTAGGGTGGAGAGGCCCTGCTTATATAGCCCCCTCAAATGATTGTGGGCCGTCGGATCAAACCGACATTAATCACACGGTTTTCCCTGATCCTTTAGGTCGGTGGAGCATAATCCGCGAAGTTGACGCTGATTGGCCACGGGAGTAGGGCGGCCGCCCCAAACCCTAGGGCGGGCGCCCTGGGCTGGGCCCCGTTCGGCCTCCCGTTCGTTCACGTGTCTTCTGGAGTCTTCTAGATGATAGAAAATTAGCGCACATGTTAATATCTCTATGTAAACCCGACGTGTGGGCCTTCTCTCCATATTTTCTGATAACCCCCTGCAGAAATAGACAAACACCAAAACTCGTGGAATTTTGTCAGATAAAAAGCTAATTCTAGATGTCTAGTGCATATTGATCCTTTTCCATGTTTAGTTGACAATTAAATTTGATACTTAAGGATCGTCAACAAACTCCCCCAAGCTTACCCTTTGCTCGTCCCTGAGCAAACAACTAAAACTCAGATGGATCAGGAGTTGCTTTGATGTTTTCTTTCATAATAGGCACACATGCTTTCATATAAAATTCTCCCATATTAGAGTGAAGTGTCTTGGGGATTAGCACCTGTACTTAAGGCTTAGGTAATTGAAAGACAAAATAATTAAACCAAGCACTATTCCTCCTGTCTATACCTCACCTTTGTTCTGGAGTTTTGCATAAGTTTTCAAAATAAAGCTCAGAGTTCCTAGACATGATTCACTTCAACAGCCCATACATATGTTTAATCGAACTGCGGATCCAAAGGAACTCAACATACAATTAAATCAAGATGTGCATGTGTGGTGGAGTAAATAATAGTGATGGTGATGATAAAACTTATTGCTCACTGTTCCTCATATTGCTATCTCTCCTCCTCTCTTGATCTTTTATTGGGAGAGAACATGGGCTATCTCTTTTTTCTTTTTTTTCAGGTGGGTAGTAAATACCCCTAATTCTACTGTCGGACACTTGTCCATTTTTTCCACTCAGGTGGGTATCTTTGTACCCCTAATTCTACTGTCGGACACTTGTCCATTTTTACCTCTCGTCTCACTCTTTTTCTTTTCTTTTTCGAGGTTCCGGGCACTTGCCCCTTTTTATTTCCTCGCATATTTTTGCATAGCCCATGTCTCTTTCTGCATTTGATCTTTTAGGAGAGAGAGAATAACAATACTTTGGGACAGTGAGTGATAACAATATTTTTAATGATTGGTGTAATAGATGTGTGCAAGTGAGTATCTTGATTTAACCACATGAAAAGCTCCTAAGGATCTACACAGCTCAATGAAACTCGAAAGATACAGCAATTATAGCAAGTATGGCTGTGGTAAGAATGTTATGCTAGGAACTCATCATGTGATTTGCAGGTTTTTTTTCAAAATAAATTTCCAGAACTTAGTGTTGTAAGAACAAGATAAATAGCAGCTCAAACTTTATATCATGTCTTATCTTTTACCTGGACTTTAGTTTTAGGCTCATGTTCCCACAGATAGTAAATTTTAGATTTTAGCAAGTCTTGGGAGAACTCTAATATAAAAGCTAGGCACTTGAAGGTAAGTAAACAGAGCAACTGTTCATCATTTCCATCATACATATTTTTGGATTTTCTTCATTTATGTCTAGAGATTGAACTAAACAGAAAATAAAGCACACTTATCTACACACTCTTTTTATTTGGTTTTCATTTTTTAGGAATGCAGTAAATTAAGAAAGAAAATATTTATTGGGTTTTCTAAGTTTTTTTTAAGATATAAATATCTAAAACAGAAAAAGAAAAACTGAAAAGTAAATAGGAAAAACAATTAAAACTCACTCGGTAACTGGGGAGGAACTCCCCAAGCTGGTTGTTGTCGTGGCTCTCTTCACTCAATGTTGAAGTAGCGCAGCATGGTCGTGACGTTGTTGTTCAAGGTTGTGGTGTCTTCCCTTATTGCTTGCACTCTAGTGGCTTGCTCCTGGTTCCATTTTTATTGCTCCTCCAAGAGTCTTCCGTGCTCTGCTTGTGTAGTGCGGATGTCGAGGAGAGTGTTGTCGGTGCGGGTGTAGAAGGTGACAGTCTCTTGATAGTAGTCCCCCGAGAAGGCGTAGGAGGCGTCGGAGTATCTTCCTGTATCAAACTAGGGCTGGGGCCTAGACCCTGAAGCTCCATATGGGTCAGTGGAGTACCTTCTTGTAAAAGGCAGGTTCTCCCACTGGTGATATTGTCCCTCTGGCCATGTCTCTTGTGGTGGTTCTTCTGGCTGGACGTGTCGCGCCCATGGGTCCCGAAGAACTCTGGGGTTGTAATCATTATAGTGCGGATGTGCTGCCTCTTCTGGCCCGGGATCAGCTCCTTGCCATGTATGTTCCTGATGGGTGGCCATCCTTGCGGATGCCGCGCGCTGTGGAGCTCTCTGGTTCACCGGTGCTGCAGTCTCAATCAAATAATTTCGAACAGAATATATGCCAAGGTCCGGGTTAGGTAACCGAACCTTGGTGTTGTTGTCATACAACATGTACATTATCCCCGCTTCCCTTTTTAACATCCATGCATATCTAAAAGTGTCGTAGCCGTGATAAAATCTAGGTTCCTCAATGAATTCTAACGATGAATTTTCTAACAACTTAAGGCTAACGGCTAAACGAGTTATGAGTGAAGTACACCTGACAGGTCCCTGAAAAGTAGGTGTGCCAAGCCAATGGGCAACTAAAAGAGTAACAGGTGAAACTTGGATTTTGTTTATGGCGGCATAAATGAGTTGTAGATCTCCCACACGCACCTTTCTCAAGTCATCACGACAGAAAAGATTGTACCCGACCCATTTGTGGAACATCCGGAGTGTAGGATGCTCCATGTCGCTGGTTCGGGGTTGGTAAAAGAGTTCGTCCCTAGAGATTTCTCTCCAAAACTGATGTTTCTCAAAATTGGGCAAGCCGGAGTCAAGGTCCAGAATGCTCCGTGGAGGAAAACCGAGGTGATTACTCAGCTCTCTCCAGGACAGCATAATGTCCTACTTGAACATCTGAAAAGAAATTCCCCCCTCACAATATTGTAACATGCAAAGAAATTCAATAGTAAGGAGACGGGAACCATGCTCAGTGATATTCCAAAAGTCCGTCCATCCTATCATTTGAAAAATTAAGTCAAATTTAGCAGCCATACCTGTCTCTTGGAGTAAGGCGAAATCGATGGTGGGAGTGTGAATGAATGTCTTGTTTTTCAACTGCTGGAGAATCTCCTTCTCCCTGTGATTCCTGAGCCCAAGGTCTCCTATCTTGAGTAGGACCTTGTTTGGTGCACCCGACGAAGACGATGGAGCTTGCGGAGGTGCCGAATCGACACTCATCTCCGACTGGCGTGAGGAGAGTCGAGACGAACTCCTCGTACCACTCCTGAGAGACTTGGCCGCGCTCTTTACTTTCTTAAACATCCTGTAGAATAATAGGGACAAACAGAAACTCGTGGAAATACGTGAGAAAAATATGTTAGTGGTTAGCTGTCTGAGAAGTCAGTCGTCCAGGGGTTAGTCGTCCAAGAGAATTATAAATTTTAGCAGCACTTCCCCCTAAACAACTTTTAATTCCGCTTGGGACAGCGGGAACACTAATTACTAGGTGATCTCACTCTCTATCTCAAAAATTTTCCAAACTCTCTTCCACTCTTTCTTTCCCTTTCCACTCTCCTTCTTACTCTCCCACTAGATCACTTCTTCTGAAAGTCGAGAGCTCAAGCTTGCATATGTTTTCTGGAATGTGTGTGGGATGAGAATGAGGTAGAGAGGTGGCCTTTTATAGTTGGAGCTGGGGGCAGGGCGGGCGCCCTGGCCAACAGGGCGGGCGCCCCACTTGAGTGCCCTCTGTGGCTGAAACTTTCCCACTCCCTCACATGCTTCACTCCTACGCCAAATAATGCTACATAGGTGGTGGTTGGTCGGTGGAAGTTGTCTGGTTGAGTGGAGATGAGTTGGTGGGTGAAATTATGTGTTATGATGTATGTGAGGTGTAGTGTATGACATATGGGACCAAAGGATGTGGGTCATGCTTCTAGAAGATTGCTATAAATAAATATAATGCAGGAAAAATTATGAGAATTGAAACTAAAAAATGATCATGGAAAAATATTTTTGTGCCACCACAATAATTAATAATTATGGGTTTTTACACACCACAAATATTATTTATATGGGACTTTTGATTTTTATAATAATGCTATGGATGAGTATGACTAATGCAAGAATTAATTATGCAAAAAAATTAAATGATGTGGATAAATACCGAATTACCTCCCGGCGAGGGTTTGAGAATTTTAGGTCCCCCAAGCTGGACCTCCAAATCTTTTTAAACTTCTGAATTGCCTTCCTCTGGAGATGGTGTCTCCAGTGGTTTCTCTTCGTGATCCTCCTCCACTGTAGAGTCTCTCTCTGGTCTGGGCTTGAATGTGAAGTGTTCTTCTTGTCCGTTTATGCTGAACTTGATTTCTCCCTTACTGACATCAATGTGGGCATTGGCGGTGCTCAGAAATGGCCTTCCAAGGATGATGGACACTTTTGAGTTGGGGTTCATGTCCAGTACCACGAAGTCTACTGGCACAAGGAAATCTCTTATTCTGACTGGGATATTTTCTGCGATGCCCATCGGGTGTCGAACTGATTGATCTGCTAGTTGTAGGCACATTGATGTTGGTTCTAGGGTTGTGTGTTCAAGCTTCTTGTAGACTGATGCTGGCATCACACTGACACTTGCTCCGAGATCACAAAGTGCATTGTTAAAGTGCTGGTCTCCGATTGAGCAATCAATGGTAGGACATCCTGGATCTTTCTTCTTCCTTAGTGGTTGGTTGAGGATGGCCGTACTACATTCTTCTGTCAGCTTGATTACCTCAGTGGTGGGCAGTGGCCTCTTTTTGTTAAGAATATCTCTAATGTACTTCGCATATGTGGGTACCAGTATGGCATCAAGTAGAGGTATGTTGACATATAACTTTTGAATGACCTCTACAAACTTACCAAACTGCTCATCCGACTGTAGTCCTCTGTTTCTTCTGGGAAATGGCAAATAGTTGGTGTCGTGAAAATCTTTCCTCATTTCTCCAGTTCTTGATGGTTGTAGCAGATCTTCTGCTTCAACTGGTCTCTCTTCTTCTATCATTGCTGGTTGCACTGGAGCTGGTGTTCTTTGCTTCTCTCTTGGGTGTGGGGGATCTCTGGTAGATCTCCCTCCTCTAGTAGTTATGTTCTTTACCTGCTTAAGGTTAGTGGCAACAGGCAAGACAGCAGCTAGCTTAAGCTCTACCCTCTTATTAAGAGTGTTTTGCTCATCAAAGGCAGTTAATAGAAAATCCATTTTATTGTGTATATCTTTTAAAAATGATTCATTTGTATCTAGCCTTTGTTTGACTTCATCATTAGTTTTAGTTTGTTGAGCAATTATCTCCTTTAATGAAGGTTGTTTGAGAATATTACCTGAATTCATACCTTTGCTATTGGGTTGACTTGAGGTGGTTTGATATTTGTATACTGTCTCTATAGCCCTTTGATCTTCTTTGAACTTGGCCCTCTGGTCAATCCAATGGAGCAAATCTTCCATCTTAGTTGATAGTGCTTTTACTTCTTCTGGTATTTCTTCAGTTTGATGACAATGTTGAGTCTTGTCTTGGAACCAGCTTTGGTTTTCTGCTATCTTATCCAAAAGTGTCTCTGCTTTTCCAATTGTAAACTCCAAGAATGATCCTTCAGCAGATGCATCTAGGCACTCACGAGACTTTTGGGTTAATCCATGATAAAAGGTCTGCATAAGTAACCATTTGGCCATTCCATGGTGAGGACAATCTGATATGTATCCTTGAAAACGCTCCCATGCTTCTGGAATGGTTTCTATCTTCTGCTGTTGGAAACTGACAATATTTCCTCTTAAGGCAGCTGTTTTGCCTATAGGGAAAAACTTTGATAGAAAGGCATCTGACAGGTTCGTCCAATTTTTGATGTTTGCTTGATTGGTGTAGAACCACTTCCTCGCCTTCCCTTCTAGTGAAAATGGAAAGAGGCGAAGTAGTATGACGTCTTTGTCAACTCCGTTGATGCTAATTGTGCTTCCAATCTCCAAGAAGTTCTGCAAATGTGCACTAGCATCTTCGTGTGCCTTCCCACTGAATTGTGTAGCTTGCACCAAGTTGATGAGGTTTGACTTGAGCTCGAACTCAGGTACTCCTTCTACTTCAAATCTTGGACCAGTAAGAATGTTCTCAAGACTTGGGGCAGAAAATTCCTGTAAGGTCTTCTGTGCCATCACTTCAACAATTGGTAGCTAGCTTCTTCCTTGATTGCTTTGGTTCTGATGATGAAGAATTTAATTCACCAAAGTCAATCCTGATATACCCTGTAAAAAATATAAACATAGGAAAACAACAGGGTGAACCTGCCAAAGCAGAGGTGCCTTGCTATGATTTCTCATTTATATAGTAGCTGTTATGCAATTATTTCTCAATAGTCTAGTCTAAAATTTGATTTGAATAACCTTGACCGACTTCCTGACTTTCCTTACCGTTCCCCGGCAACGGCGCCAGAAATGCTTGTTGACACTAGCTAACACCACTTGAATACTAGGTTGTCATCCCTAGCATGGTGCTAGAGCGTACTAAGGTATTTATAAACATAAGGGCTCTCTAGAAAATAATCTATTCTATCCGCAAGCGCACAGATAAAATACCTCATTGTAGCATTTCACCAGGATAAGTATTCCAGGTATCGTTATTTATAATTTTGCTTAAGAGAACGGTGAAAGTGAAAACAGGGGTAAAATCTATCAAGGCTTAGACTAGAGATAAACTTGCAAGAACATGATTACTACTGAGAAACTCGTCACACAGTCACTTGCTTTGGCAGGGGGTAAGCCATAATAATAAAGATAATGAAATATAAGCTCATGGGTAAATAACACAGCGATTAGAAATAGACTACTCCACATAAATGTAAGGTGACGTCGGACTAGCAAGAGAATGGATTCTAAGTATCTACTATTTACTAAGTCATAATCTACTCTAAGCATCTACAAGATCATATATAGCACAAAAGACTCTTCATTCATGTATAAGGAACATTGCTAAAGTAAATCAGAACATAGCAAGACTTACTCCGCAATACAAATTCTGCCTGTCCTATCAACGGAGGGTGGACTATATAAGAATCAATGAAGCTGTCACCATCGCGAACTACCACACGACCCGGCCAATAGGATACATTTGCAGGTAAATAACATCTAAGCACCACGCCTATATGTGATCTACCACTTAACTCCCACGTGAAAAGAGCTAAGCGCTTTGCAAACTCATGCATGAACTCATCATCAATCATAACTATATCACTTATAGAACTAGAGCAAACTAGGAACATAATAAATAAAGACATAATGCAATTAGAATAAAGTCGTAGAGAATGATATGAAATAATACCAATCTTTATTGATGAAGATCCGAAATCCAGAGCGCTAGGCCCTACTTCTCTAATTCTATCTAATCAATCCTATAAAACTTGAAAGAATTAGGAGTAGCTAAATCTAATTCTCTGCGGGAGAGAGTTTCTAAACCCTAAACTTGATGGCTTCCTCTGATAATGATTTCTCCTCCTCCCCTGGGGTGGAGAGGCCCGGCTTATATAGCCCCCTCAAATGATCGTGGGCCGTCGGATCAAACCGACATTAATCGCACGATTTTCCTTGATCCTTTAGGTCGGTGGAGCATAATCCGCGAAGTTGACGCTGATTGGCCACGGGAGTAGGGCGGCCGCCCCAAACCCTAGCACGGGCGCCCTGGGCTGGGCCCCGTTCGGCCTCCCGTTCGTTCACGTGTCTTCTGGAGTCTTCTAGATGATAGAAAATTAGCGCACATGTTAATATCTCTATGTAAACCCAACATGTGGGCCTTCTCTTCGTATTTTCTGATAACCCCCTGTAGAAATAGACAAACACCAAAACTCGGTGAATTCTGTCAGATAAAACCCTAATTCTAGATGTCTAGTGCATATTGATCCTTTTCCATGTTTAGTTGACAATTAAATTTGATACTTAAGGATCGTCAACAGTAGGCACGCAATATGACAGCAAGGATTAGCAATTAACGAATGCAGATTAGTGATTGTTCAATCCGGATCCAAAGTACAAATCACAGGTGCTGGCTAAGACGTGTCGAGACGTAGCGCAACAAGGAGAAAACAAAGGACGAGGGAAAGAACTCACAGAACAAGCAAATAGTCCAGATTTTTCCTTTTTGCTGAATTTTTCCCGGAATTTTCCAAAAGGCACTAGTAGGAATCAATTTTTTTAATTTTTTCACTATTTTTTTTATATTTTCTCTGAACAAGGATAAAAAAAAGATGCAACCACAAAAATTGGCACCTACAACTGAGGTGGGATGTGGTCTACAGAAATACAGCACATTCTCTAAAAAGCGTGCTAAAACTTTGGTAATTTTTTTCTTTATTTCCCTGAATTTTTTTGGTAATTTTGATGAAACCAAATCGGGCAAAGCCAAAGTGGTGAAATAATCTATTCTTGAGCATGGGTAACAGTTGCAAGATGAACCTGTGCTCACAGAAGAATATGTGGAGCTATGGGTAGGCACACAATATGACAGCAAGGATTAGCAATTAACGAATGCAGATTAGCGATTGTTCAATCCGGATCCAAAGTGCAAATCACAGGTGCTGGCTAAGACGTGTCAAGACGTAGCGCAACAAGGTAAAAACAAAGGACGATAGAAAGAACTCACAAAACAAGCAAATAGTCCAGATTTTTCCTTTTTCCTGAATTTTTCCCGAAATTTTCCCAAAGGCACTAGTAGGAATCAAATTTTTTTATTTTTTCACTATTTTTTATATTTTCTCTGAACAAGGATCAAAAAAGATGCAACCACAAAAATTGGCACCTACAACTGAGGTGGGATGTGGTCTACAAAAATACAGCACGTTCTCTGAAAAAGCGTGAAAAAACTTTGACAATTTTTTTTCTTTATTTTCCTGAATTTTTTTGGCAATTTTGATGAAACCAAACAGGGCAAAGCCAAAGTGGTGAAATAATATGTTGTTGAGTGTGGGTAACAGTTCCAAGATGAACCTGTGCTGACCGAAGAATATGTGGAGCTACGGGTAGACACAAAATACGACAGCAAGGATTAGCAATTAACAAATGCAGATTAGCGATTGTTCAATCCGGATCCAAAGTATAAGTCATAGGTGCTGCCTAAGATGTGTCGAGACGTAGCGCAACAAGGTGAAAACAAAGGAGATGGAAAGAACTCACAGAAGAAGCATATAGTCCAGATTTTTCCTTTTTTCTGAATTTTCCCCAGAATTTTCCAGATGGCACTAGTAGGAATCAAATTTTTTTATTTTTTCACTATTTTTTTTATATTTTTCACTGAACAAGGATAAAAAAAGATGCAACCACAAAAATTAGCACCTACAACTGAGGTGGGATGTGGTCTACAGAAATACAACACGTTCTCTGAAAAGCATGCAAAAACTTTAACTATTTTTTTTCTTTATTTTCCTGATTTTTTGGCAATTTTGATGAAACCAAACAGGGCAAAGCCAAAGTGATGAAACAATCAATTGTTGAGCGTAGGTAATAGTTGCAAGAGGAACCTGTGCTGACAGAAGAATATGTGGAGCTATAGGTAGGCACACAATATGACAGCAAGGATTAGCAATTAACGAATGTAGATTAGCGATTGTTCAATCCGGATCCAAAGTACAAATCACAGGTGCTGCTAAGATGTGTTGAGACGTAGCGCAACAAGGTGAAAACAAAGGACGATGGAAAGAACTCACAGAACAAGCAAATAGTCCGGATTTTTCCTTTTTCCTGAATTTTTCCCGGAATTTTCCAACAGGCACTAGTAGGAATCAAAAAAAATTTCACTATTTTTTTATATTTTTCTGAAAAGCGTGCAAAAACATTGACAATTTTTTCTTTTTTTTCCTGAATTTTTTTGGCAATTTTGATGAAACCAAACAGGGCAAAGCCAAAGTGGTGAAATAATCTGTTGTTGAGTATGGGTAACAGTTGCAAAATGAACCTATGCTGACAGAAGAATATGTGGAGCTATGGGTAGGCACGCAATATGACAGCAAGGATTAGCAATTAACGAATGCAGATTAGCGATTGTTCAATCTGGATCCAAAGTACAAATCACAGGTGCTGGCTGAGACGTGTCAAGACGTAGCGCAACAAGGAGAAAACAAAGGACGATGGAAAGAACTCACAGAACAAGCAAATAGTCCAGATTTTTCCTTTTTGCTGAATTTTCCCCGAAATTTTCCAAAAGGCACTAGTAGGAATCAATTTTTTTATTTTGTCACTATTTTTTTAATATTTTTCTCTGAACAAGGATCAAAAAAGATGCAACCACAAAAATTGGCATCTACAACTGAGGTGGGATGTGGTCGACATAAATACAACACGTTCTCTGAAAAGCGTGTAAAAACTTTGACAATTTTTTTCTTTATTTTCCTAAATTTTTTTGGCAATTTTGATGAAACCAAATAGGGCAAAGCCAAAGTAGTGAAACAATTTTGTTGTTGAGCGTGGGTAACAGTTGCAAGATGAACCTGTGCTGACAGAAGAATATGTGGAGCTATGGATAGGCACGCAATATGACAGCAAGGATTAGCAATTAACAAATGCAGATTAGCGATTGTTCAATCCGGATCCAAAGTACAAATCACAGGTGCTGGCTTAGACGTGTTGAGACGTAGCGCAACAAGGTGAAAACAAAGGACGATGGAAAGAACTCACAGAACAAGCAAATAGTCCAGATTTTTCCTTTTTCCTGAATTTTCCACGCAATTTTCCAAAAGGCACTAGTAGGGATCAAAAAATTTTATTTTTTCACTATTTTTTATGTTTTTCCCTGAACAAGGATCAAAAAAAGATGCAACCACAAAAATTGGCACATACAACTGAGGTGGGATGTGGTCTACAGAAATACAGCATGTTCTCTGAAAAGCGTTCATAAAGTTTGACAATTTTTTTCTTTATTTTCCTGAATTTTTTTTCAGCAATTTTGAGGAAACCAAACAGGGCAAAGCCAAAGTGGTGAAACAATCTGTTGTTGAGCATGGGTAACAGTTGCAAGATGAACCTGTGCTGACAGAAGAATATGTGGAGCTATGGGTAGGCACACAATATGACAGCTAGGATTAGCAATTAACGAATGCAGATTAGTTATTGTTCAATCCGAATCCAAAGTACAAATCACAGGTGCTGGCTAAGACGTGTCGAGACGTAGCGCAACAAGGTGAAAACAAAGGACGATGGAAAGAACTCACAGAACAAGCAAATAGTCCAAATTTTTCCTTTTTCCTGAATTTTTCCCGGAATTTTCCAAAAGGCACTAGTTGGAATCAAATTTTTTGTTTTTTCACTATTTTTTTATATTTTTCTCTGAACAAGGATAAAAAAAGATGCAACCACAAAAATTGGCACTTACAACTGAGGTGGGACATGGTCTACAGAAATACAGCACGTTCTCTGAAAAGCGTGCAAAACTTTGACAATTTTTTTTCTTTATTTTCCAGATTTTTTTTGGCAATTTTTAAGAAACCAAACAGGGCAAAGCCAAAGTAGTGAAACAATATGTTGTTGAGCGTGGGTAACAGTTGTAAGATGAACCTGTGCTGACAGAAGAATATGTGGAGCTATGGATAGGCACGCAATATGATAGCAAGGATTAGCAATTAACAAATGCAGATTAGCGATTGTTCAATCCGGATCCAAAGTACAAATCACAGGGGCTGGCTAAGACGTGTCGAGACGTAGCGCAACAAGGTGAAAACAAAGGACGATGGAAAGAACTCACAGGACAAGCAAATAGTCCAGATTTTTCCTTTTTCCTGAATTTTCCAAAAGGCACTAGTAGGAATCAAAAAATTTTATTTTTTCACTATTTTTTATGTTTTCCCTGAACAAGGATCAAAAAAAGATGCAACCACAAAAATTGGCACCTACAACTGAGGCGGGATGTGGTCTACAGAAATACAGCATGTTCTCTGAAAAGCGTTCATAAAGTTTGACAATTTTTTCTTTATTTTTCTGAATTTTTTTTTGGCAATTTTGATGAAACCAAACAGGGCAAAGCCAAAGTGCTGAAACAATCTGTTGTTGAGCATGGGTAACAGTTGCAAGATGAACCTGTGCACACAATATGACAGGTAGGATTAGCAATTAACGAATGCAGATTAGTGATTGTTCAATCCGAATCCAAAGTACAAATCACAGGAGCTGGCCAAGACGTGTCGAGACGTAGCGCAACAAGGTGAAAACAAAGGACGATGGAAAGAACTCACAGAACAAGCAAATAGTCCAAATTTTTCCTTTTTCCTGAATTTTTCCCGGAATTTTCCAAAAGGCACTAGTTGGAAACAATTTTTTTATTTTTTTCCCTATTTTTTTTATATTTTTCTCTGAACAAGGATCAAAAAAGATGCAACCACAAAAACTGGCACTTACAACTGAGGTGGGATATGGTCTACAGAAATACAGCACGTTCTCTGAAAAGCGTGCAAAAACTTTGACAATTTTTTTTCTTTATTTTCCTGATTTTTTTGGCAATTTTGAAGAAACCAAATAGGGCAAAGCCAAAGTAGTGAAACAATGTGTTGTTGAGCGTGGGTAACAGTTGCAAGATGAACCTGTGCTGATAGAAGAATATGTGGAGCTATGGATAGGCACGCAATATGACAGCAAGGATTAGCAATTAACGAATGCAGATTAGCGATTGTTCAATCCGGATCCAAAGTACAAATCACAGGTGCTGGCTAAGACGTGTCGAGACGTAGCGCAACAAGGTGAAAACAAAGGATGATGCAAGGAACTCACAGAACAAGCAAATAGTCTGGATTTTTCCTTTTTCCTGAATTTTCCCCGGAATTTTCCAAATGGCACTAAGTAGGAATCAATTTTTTTTTAATTTTTTCACTATTTTTTATATTTTTCTCTGAACAAGGACAAAAAAGATGCAACCACAAAAATTGGCACCTACAACTGAGCTGGGATGTGGTCTACCGAAATACAGCACATTCTCTAAAAAGCGTGCAAAAACTTTGATAATTTTTTCTTTATTTCCCTGAATTTTTTTGGCAATTTTGATGAAACCAAACAGGACAAAGACAAAGGGGTGAAACAATCTGTTGTTGAGCGTGAGTAACAGTTGCAAGATGAACCTGTGCTGACAGAAGAATATGTGGAGCTATGGGTAGGCACACAATATGACAACTAGGATTAGCAATTAACGAATTCAGATTAGCGATTGTTCAATCCGGATCCAAAGTACAAATCATAGGTGCTGGCTAAGACGTGTCGAGACATAGCGCAACAAGGTGAAAACAAAGGACGATGGAAAGAACTCACAGAACAAGCAAATAGTCTGGATTTTTCCTTTTACCTGAATTTTTCCCAGAATTTTCCATATGGCACTAGTAGGAATCAATTTTTTTTTAATTTTTTCACTATTTTTTATATTTTTATTTGAACAAGGATAAAAAAGATGCAACCACAAAAATTGGCACCTACAACTGAGGTGGGATGTGGTCTACAGAAATACAGCACATTCTCTAAAAAGCGTGCAAAAACTTTGATAATTTTTTTCTTTATTTCCCTGAATTTTTTTGGCAATTTTGATGAAACCAAACAGGGCAAAGCCAAAGTGGTGAAACAATCTGTTGTTGAGCATGAGTAACAGTTGCAAGATGAACCTGTGCTGACAGAAGAATATGTGGAGCTATGGGTAGGCACACAATATGACAGCAAGGATTAGCAATTAACGAATTCAGATTAGCGATTGTTCAATCCTGATCCAACGTACAAGTCATAGGTGCTGGCTAAGACGTGTCGAGACGTAGCGCAACAAGGTGAAAACAAAGGACGATGGAAAGAACTCACAGAACAAGCAAATAGTCCAGATTTTTCCTTTTTCCTAAATTTTCCCCGCAATTTTCCAAAAGGCACTAGTAGGAATCAAAAAATTTTATTTTTTCAATATTTTTTTATCTTTTTCCATGAACAAGGATCAAAAAAAGATGCAACCACAAAAATTGGCACCTACAACTGAGGCGGGATGTGGTCTACAGAAATACAGCATGTCCTCTGAAAAGCGTTCATAAAGTTTGACAATTTTTTTCTTTATTTTCCAAAATTTTTTTCGGCAATTTTGATGAAACCAAACAGGGCAAAGCCAAAGTGGTGAAACAATCTGTTGTTGAGCATGGGTAACAGTTGCAAGATGAACCTGTGATGACAGAAGAATATGTGGAGCTATGGATAGGCACGCAATATGACAGCAAGGATTAGCTATTAACGAATGCAGATTAGCGATTGTTCAATCCGGATCCAAAGTACAAATCACAGGTGCTGGCTAAGACGTGTCGAGACGTAGCGCAACAAGGTGAAAACAAAGGACGATGGAAAGAACTCACAGAACAAGCAAATAGTCCGGATTTTTCCTTTTTCCTGAATTTTCCCCGGAATTTTCCAAATGGCACTAGTAGGAATCATTTTTTTTTAATTTTTTCACTATTTTTTATATTTTTATCTGAACAAGGATAAAAAAGATGCAACCACAAAAATTGGCACCTACAACTGAGGTGGGATGTGGTCTACAGAAATACAGCACATTCTCTAAAAAGCGTGCAAAAACTTTGATAATTTTTTTCTTTATTTCCCTGAATTTTTTTTGGCAATTTTGATGAAACCAAACAGGGCAAAGCCAAAGTGGTGAAACAATCTGTTGTTGAGCGTGAGTAACAGTTACAAAATGAACCTGTGCTGACAGAAGAATATGTGGAGCTATGGGTAGGCACACAATATGACAACTAGGATTAGCAATTAACGAATTCAGATTAGCGATTGTTCAATCCCGATCCAACGTAAAAATCATAGGTGCTGGCTAAGACGTGTCGAGACGTAGCGCAACAAGGTGAAAACAAAGGACGATGGAAAGAACTCACAGAACAAGCAAATAGTCCAGATTTTTCCTTTTTTCTGAATTTTCCCCGCAATTTTCCAAAAGGCACTAGTAGGAATCAAAAAATTTTATTTTTTCACTATTTTTTATGTTTTTCCCTAAACAAGGATCAAAAAAAGATGCAACCACAAAAATTGGCACCTGCAACTGAGGCGGGATGTGGTCTACAGAAATACAGCATGTTCTCTGAAAAGCGTTCATAAAGTTTGACAATTTTTTTCTTTATTTTCCTAATTTTTTTTTCGGCAATTTTGATGAAACCAAACAGGGCAAAGCCAAAGTGGTGAAACAATCTGTTGTTGAGCATGGGTAACAGTTGCAAGATGAACCTGTGCTGGCAGAAGAATATGTGGAGCTATGGGTAGGCACACAATATGACAGCAAGGATTAGCAATTAACGAATGCAGATTAGTGATTGTTCAATCCGAATCCAAAGTACAAATCACAGGTGCTGGCAAAGACGTGTCGAGACGTAGCGCAACAAGGTGAAAACAAAGGACGATGGAAAGAACTCACAGAATAAGCAAATAGTCCGGATTTTTCCTTTTTCCTGAATTTTTCCCGGAATTTTTCCAAAGGCACTATTAGGAATCAATTTTTTTTTAATTTTTTCACAATTTTTTTATATTTTTCTCTGGACAAGGATAAAAAAAGATGCAACAAAAAAATTGGCACCTACAACCGAGGTGGGATGTGGTCTACAGAAATACAGCACGTTCTCTGAAAAGCGTGCAAAAAATTTGACAATTTTTTTCTTTATTTTCCTGAATTTTTTTGGCAATTTTGATGAAACCAAAGAGGGCAAAGCCAAAGTGGTGAAATAATCTATTGTTGAGCGTGGGTAACAGTTGCAAGATGAACCTGTGCTCACAGAAGAATATGTGGAGCTATGGGTAGGCACACAATATGACAGGAAGGATTAGCAATTAACGAATGCAGATTAGCGATTGTTCAATCCGGATCCAAAGTACAAATCACAGGTGCTGGCTAAGACGTGTCGAGACGTAGCGCAATAAGGTGAAAACAAAGGAGATGGAAAGAACTCACAGAACAAGCAAATAGTCCAGATTTTTCCTTTTTCCTGAATTTTCCCCAGAATTTTCCAAAAGGCACTAGTAGGAATCAAAATTTTTTATTTTTTCACTATTTTTTTTATATTTTTCACTAAACAAGGATCAAAAAAGATGCAACCACAAAAATTGACACCTACAACTGAGGTGGGACGTGCTCTACAGAAATACAACACGTTCTCTAAAAAGCGTGCAAAAACTTTGACAAATTTTTTTCTTTATTTTTGTGATTTTTTTGGCAATTTTGATGGAACCAAATAGGGGAAAGCCAATGTGGTGAAACAATCTGTTGTTGAGCGTGGGTAATAGTTGCAATATGAACCTGTGCTTACAGAAGAATATGTGGAGCTATGGGTAGGCACACAATATGACAACAAGGATTAGCAATTAACGAATGCAGATTAGCGATTGTTCAATCCGGATCCAAAGTACAAATCCCAGGTGCCAGCTAAGACGTGTCGAGACGTAGCGCAAAAAGGTGAAAACAAAGGACGATGGAAAGAACTCATAGAACAAGCAAATAGTCTGGATTTTTCCTTTTTCCTGAATTTTCTCCGGAATTTTCCAAATGGCACTAGTAGGAATCAATTTTTTTTAATTTTTTCACTATTTTTTATGTTTTTCTCTAAACAAGGATAAAAAAAGATGCAACCACAAAAATTGGCACCTACAACTGAGGTGGGATGTGGCCTATAGAAATACAGCACATTCTCTAAAAAGCGTGCAAAAACTTTGATAATTTTTTTCTTTATTTCCCTGAATTTTTTTTGGCAATTTTGATGAAACCAAACAGGGCAAAGCCAATGTGGTGAAACAATCTGTTGTTGAGCGCGAGTAACAGTTGCAAGATGAACCTGTGCTGATAGAAGAATATGTGGAGGTATGGGTAGGCACGGAATATGACAGCAAGGATTAGCAATTAACAAATGCAGGTTAGCGATTGTTCAATCCGGATCCAAAGTACAAATCACTGGTGCTGGCTAAGACGTGTTGAGACGTAGCGCAACAAGGAGAAAACAAAGGACGATGGAAAGAACTCACATAACAAGCAAATAGTCTAGATTTTTCCCTTTTCCTGAATTTTCCAAAAGGCACTAGTAGGAATCAATTTTTTGTATTTTTTCACTATTTTTTATATTTTTCTCTGAACAAGGATAAAAAAAAGATGGAACCAAAAAAATTGGCACCTACAACTGAGGTGGGATCTGGTCTACAGAAATTTTTTTCTTTATTTCCCTGAATTTTTTTGGCAATTTTGATGAAACCAAACAGGGCAAAGCCAAAGTGGTGAAACAATCTGTTGTTGAGCGTGAGTAACAGTTGCAAGATGAAACATATACTGACAGAAGAATATGTGGAGCTATGGGTAGGCACACAATATGACAGCTAGGATTAGCAATTAACGAATGCAGATTAGTGATTGTTCAATCCGGATCCAAAGTACAAATCACAGGTGCTGGCTAAGACGTGTCGAGACGTAGCGCAACAAGGTGAAAACAAAGGACGATGGAAAGAACTCACAAAACAAGCAAATAGTCCGAATTTTTTCTTTTTCCTAAATTTTTCCCGAAATTTTCCAAAAGGCACTAGTAGGAATAAAAAAAAATTTCACTATTTTTTTATATTTTTCTCTGAACAAGGATAAAAAAGATGCAACCACAAAAATTGGCACCTACAACTGAGGTGGGATGTGGTCTACACAAATACATCACGTTCTGTGAAAAGCGTGCAAAAAATTTGACAATTTTTTTCTTTTTTTTTCCCTGATTTTTTTTGGCAATTTTGATGAAACCAAACAGGGCAAAGCCAAAGTGGCGAAATAATCTGTTGTTGAGCGTGTGTAACAGTTGCAAGATGAACATGTGCTGACAGAAGAATATGTAGAGCTATGGGTAGGCACACAATATGACAGCAAGGATTAGCAATTAACGAATGCAAATTAGTGATTGTTCAATCCGGATCCAAAGTACAAATCACAGGTCCTTGCTAAGACGTGTCGAGACATAGCGCAACAAGGTGAAAACAAAGAACGATGGAGAGAACTCACAGAACAAGCAAATAGTCCAGATTTTTCCTTTTTCCTGATTTTTTCCCGAAATTTCACAAAAGGCACCAGTAGGAATCAAAATTTTTTTATTTTTTCACTATTTTTTTATATTTTTCTCTGAACAAGGATAAAAAAAGATGCAACCACAAAAATTGGCACCTACAACTGAGGTGGGATGTGGTCTACAGAAATACAGCAGGTTCTCTGAAAAGCGTGCAAAAACTTTGACAATTTTTTCTTTTATTCTTGAATTTTTTTTGGCAATTTTGTTGAAACCAAATAGGGCAAAGCCAAAGTGGTGAAACAATCTGTTGTTGAGTGTGGGTAACAGTTGCAAGATGAACCTGTGCTGACAAAAGAATATGTGGAGCTATGGGTAGGCACAGAATATGACAGCAAGGATTAGCAATTAACGAATGCACATTAGCGATTGTTCAATCCGGATCCAAAGTACAAATCACAGGTGCTGGCTAAGACGTGTCGAGACGTAGCGCAACAAGGTGAAAATAAAGGACGATGGAGAGAACTCACAGAACAAGCAAATAGTCTAGATTTTTCCTTTTTCCTGAATTTTTCCCGAGATTTCACAAAAGCCACTAGTAGGAATCAAAATTTTTTTTATTTTTTCACTATTTTTTTATATTTTTCTCTAAACAAGGATAAAAAAATTAAACCGTAAAAATTGGCACCTACAACTGAGGTGGGAGGTGGTCTACAGAAATACAGCACGTTCTCTGAAAAGTGTGCAAAAACTTTGACAAATTTTTTTCTTTTTTTTTCTGAATTTTTTTGCCAATTTTGATGAAACCAAACAGGGCAAAGCTAAAGTGGTGAAACAATCTGTTGTTGGGCATGGGTAACAGTTGCAAGATGAACCTGTGCTGACAAAAGAATATGTGGAGGTTTGGGAGGCACGCAATATGATAGCAAGGATTAGCAATTAACGAATGCAGATTAGCGATTGTTCAATCCGGATCCAAAGTACAAATCACAGGTGCTGGCTAAGACGTGTCGAGATGTAGCGCAACAAGGAGAAAACAAAGGACGATGGAAAGAACTCACAGAACAAGCAAATAGTCTGGATTTTTTCTTTTTCCTAAATTTTCTCCGGAATTTTCCAAATGGCACTAGTAGGAATCATTTTTTTAATTTTTTCACTATTTTTTATGTTTTTCTCTAAACAAGGATCAAAAATGATGCAACCACAAAAATTGGCACCTACAACTGAGGTGGGATGTGGTCTAGAGAAATACAGCACATTATCTAAAAAGCGTGCAAAAACTTTGATAATTTTTTTCTTTATTTCCCTGAATTTTTTTTTGGCAATTTTGATGAAACCAAACAGGGCAAAACCAAAGTGGTGAAACAATCTGTTGTTGAGCGTGAGTAACAGTTGCAAGATGAACCTGTGCTGATAGAAGAATATGTGGAGCTATGGGTAGGCACGGAATATGACAGCAAGGATTAGCAATTAACAAATGCAGGTTAGCGATTGTTCAATCCGGATCCAAAGTACAAATCACAGGTGCTGGCTAAGACGTGTCGAGACGTAGCGCAACAAGGAGAAAACAAAGGACGATGGAAAGAACTCACAGAACAAGCAAGTAGTCCAGATTTTTCCCTTTTCCTGAATTTTCCAAAAGGCACTAGTAGGAATCAATTTTTTGTATTTTTTCACTATTTTTTATATTTTTCTCTGAACAAGGATAAAAAAGATGGAACCACAAAAATTGGCACCTACAACTGAGGTGGGATATGGTCTATAGAAATACAACACGTTCTCTGAAAAGCGTGTAAAAACTTGGAAATTTTTTTTCTTTTTTTTCCTGAATTTTTTTTGGCAATTATGATGAAACCAAATAGGGCAAAGCCAAAGTGGTAAAACAATCTGTTGTTGAGTGTGGGTAATAGTTGCAAGATGAAACCTGTACTGACAGAAGAATATGTGGAGCTATGGGTAGGCACACAATATGACAGCTAGGATTAGCAATTAACGAATGCAGATTAGTGATTGTTCAATCCGGATCCAAAGTACAAATCACAGGTGCTGTCTAAGACGTGTCGAGACGTAGAGCAACAAGGTGAAAACAAAGGACGATGGAAAGAACTCACAAAACAAGCAAATAGTCCGAATTTTTTCTTTTTCCTAAATTTTTCTCGGAATTTTCCAAAAGGCAGTAGTAGGAATCAAAAAAATTTCACTATTTTTTTATATTTTTCTCTGAACAAGGATAAAAAAGATGCAACCACAAAAATTGGCACCTACAACTGAGGTGGGATGTGGTCTACACAAATGCATCACGTTCTGTGAAAAGCGTGCAAAAACTTTGACAATTTTTTTCTTTTTTTCCCTGAATTTTTTTGGCAATTTTGATGAAACCAAACAAGGCAAAGCCAAAGTGGCGAAATAATCTGTTGTTGAGCGTGTGTAACAGTTGCAAGATGTACCTGTGCTGACAGAAGAATATGTGGAGCTATGGGTTGGCACACAATATGACAGCAAGGATTAGCAATTAACGAATGAAAATTAGTGATTGTTCAATCCGGATCCAAAGTACAAATCACAGGTCCTTGCTAAGACGTGTCGAGACATAGCGCAACAAGGTGAAAATAAAGAACGATGGAGAGAACTCACAGAACAAGCAAATAGTCCAGATTTTTCCTTTTTCCTGAATTTTTCCCGAAATTTCACAAAAGGCACCAGTAGGAATCAAATTTTTTTTATTTTTCACTATTTTTTTATATTTTTCTCTGAACAAGGATAAAAAAGATGCAACCACAAAAATTGGCGCCTACAACTGAGGTGGGATGTGGTCTACAGAAATACAGCAGGTTCTCTGAAAAGCGTGCAAAAACTTTGACAATTTTTTCTTTTTTTCTTGAATTTTTTTTGGCAATTTTGTTGAAACCAAATAGGGCAAAGCCAAAGTGGTGAAACAATCTGTTGTTGAGTGTGGGTAACAGTTGCAAGATGAACCTGTGCTGACAGAAGAATATGTGGAGCTATGGGTAGGCACACAATATGACAGCAAGGATTAGCAATTAACGAATGCAGATTAGCGATTGTTCAATCCGGATCCAAAGTACAAATCATAGGTGCTGGCTAAGACGTGTCGAGACGTAGCGCAACAAGGTGAAAATAAAGGACGATGGAGAGAACTCACAGAACAAGCAAATAGTCTAGATTTTTCCTTTTTCCTGAATTTTTCCCGAGATTTCACAAAAGCCACTAGTAGGAATCAAAATTTTTTTATTTTTTCACTATTTTTTTATATTTTTCTCTAAACAAGGATAAAAAATGCAACCGTAAAAATTGGCACCTACAACTGAGGTGGGATGTGGTCTACAGAAATACAGCACGTTCTCTGAAAAGCGTGCAAAAACTTTGACAATTTTTTTTCCTGAATTTTTTTGGCAATTTTGATGAAACCAAACAGGGCAAAGCCAAAGTGGTGAAACAATCTGTTGTTGGGCATGGGTAACAGTTGCAACATGAACCTGTGCTGACAGAAGAATATGTGGAGGTTTGGGTAGGCACGCAATATGATAGCAAGGATTGGCAATTAACGAATGCAGATTGGCGATTGTTCAATCCGGATCCAAAGTACAAATCATAGGTGCTGGCTAAGACGTGTCGAGACGTAGCGCAACAAGGAGAAAACAAAGGACGATGGAAAGAACTCACAGAACAAGCAAATAGTCCAGATTTTTCCTTTTTCCTGAATTTTCCTCGGAATTTTCCAAAAGGCACTAGTAGGAATCAATTTTTTTTATCTTTTCACTATTTTTTTTATATTTTTCTCTGAACAAGGATAAAAAAAGATGCAACCACAAAAATTGGCACCTACAACTAAGGTGGGATGTGGTCTACAGAAATACAGCACGTTCTCTGAAAGGCGTTCAAAAACTTTGACAATTTTTTTCTTTATTTTCCTGATTTTTTTGGCAATTTTGATGAAACCTAACAGGGCAAAGCCAAAGTGGTGAAACAATGTGTTGTTGAGCGTAGGTAACAGTTGCAAGATGAACCTGTGCTGACAGAAGAATATGTGGAGCTATGGATAGGCACGCAATATGACAACAAGGATTAGCAATTAACGAATGTAGATTAGCGATTGTTCAATCCGGATCCAAAGTACAAATCACAGGTGCCGGCTAAGACGTATCGAGACGTAGCGCCATGAGGTTAAAACAAAGGATGATGGAAAGAACTCATAGAACAAGCAAATTGCCCGGATTTTTCCTTTTCCTGAATTTTCCCAGAATTTTCCAAAAGACACTAGTAGGAATCAATTTTTTTTATTTTTTCACTATTTTTTTATATTTTTATCTGAACAAGGATAAAAAAAGATGCAACCACAAAAATTGGCACCTATAACTGAGGTGGGATGTGGTCTACAGAAATACAGCACGTTCTCTGAAAAGCGTGCAAAAACTTTGACAATTTTCTTCTTTATCTTCCTGAATTTTTTGGCAATTTTGATGAAACCAAACAGGGCAAAGCCAAAGTGGTGAAACAATCTGTTGTTGAGTGTGGGTAACAGTTACAAGATGAACCTGTGCTGATTGAAGAATATGTGGTGCTATGGGTAGGCACACAATATGACAACAAGGATTAGCAATTAATGAATGCAGATTAGCGATTGTTCAATTCGGATCCAAAGTACAAATCACAGGTGTTGGCTAAGACGTGTCGAGACGTAGCGTAACAAGGTAAAAACAAAAGGATGATGGAAAGAACTCACAGAACAAGCAAATAGTCCAGATTTTTCCTTTTTCCTGAATTTTTCCTGGAATTTTCCAAAGGGCACTAGTAGGAATCAAATTTTTTTATTTTTTCACTATTTTTTATATTTTTCTCTGAACTAGGATAAAAAAAGAAGCAACCACAAAAATTGGCACCTACAACTGAGGTGGGGATGTGGTCTACAGAAATACAGCACGTTCTCTGAAAAGCGTGCAAAAACTTTAACAATTTTTTTTCTTTATTTTCCTGATTTTTTTTGGCAATTTTGATGACACCAAACAGGGCAAAGCCAAAGTGGTGAAACAATGTGTTGTTGAGCGTGGGTAACAGTTGCAAGATGAACCTATGCTGATAGAAGAATATGTGGAGCTATAGGTAGGCACGCAACATGACAGCAAGGATTAGCAATTAACGAATGCAAATTAGCGATTGTTCAATCCGGATCCAAAGAACAAATCACAGGTGCTGGCTAAGACGTGTCGAGACGTAGCGCAACAAGGTCAAAACAAAGGATGATGGAAAGAACTCACAGAACAAGCAAATAGTCCAGATTTTTCCTTTTTCCTGAATTTTTCCGGAATTTTCCAAAAGGCACTAGTAGGAATCATTTTTTTTATTTTTTCACTATTTTTTATATTTTTCTCTGAACAAGGATCAAAAAAGATGCAACCACAAAAATTGGCACCTACAACTGAGGTGGGATGTGGTCTACAGAAATACAGCACGTTCTCTGAAAAGCGTGCAAAAACTTTGACAATTTTTTTCTTTATTTTCCTGAATTTTTTTGGCTATTTTGATGAAACCAAACAGGGCAAAGCCAAAGTTTTAAAATAATCTGTTGTCGAGCGTGGGTAACAGTTGTAAGATGAACCTGTGCTGACAGAAGAATATGTGGAGCTATGGGAAGGCACGCAATATGACAGCAAGGATTAGCAATTAACGAATGCAGATTAGCGATTGTTCAATCCGGATCCAAAGTACAAATCACAGGTGCTGGCTAAGACGTGTCGAGACGTAGCGCAACAAGGTGAAAACAAAGGACGATGGAGAGAACTCATAGAACAAGCAAATAGTTCAGATTTTTCATTTTTCCTGAATTTTCCCTGGAATTTTCCAAAAGGCACTAGTAGGAATCAATTTTTTTATTTTTTCACTATTTTCTATATATTTCTCTGAACAAGGATCAAAAAAGATGCAACCACAAAAATTGGCTCCTACAACTGAGGTGGGATGTGGTCTACAGAAATACATCACGTTCTCTGAAAAGCGTGGAAAAACTTTGACAATTTTTCTTTATTTTCCTGAATTTTTTTGGCAATTTTGATGAAACCAAACAGGGCAGAGCCAAAGTGGTGAAACAATCTATTGTTGACCGTGGGTAATAGTTGCAAGATGAACCTGTGCTGATAGAAGAATATGTGGAGCTATGGGTAGGCACATAATATGACAACAAGGATTAGCAATTAACAAATGCAGATTAGCGATTGTTCAATCCGGATCCAAAGTACAATTCACAGGTGCTGGCTAAGACGTGTCGAGACGTAGCAGAACAAGGTGAAAACAAAGGACGATGGAAAGAACTCACACAACAAGCAAATAGTCCAGATTTTTCCTTTTTCCTGAATTTTCCCCATAATTTTCCAAAAGGCACTAGTAGGAATCAAGTTTTTTTTTATTTTTTCACTATTTTTTTTTTCTCTGAACAAGGATCAAAAAAGATGCAACCACCAAAATTGGCACCTGCAACTGAGGTGGGATGTGGTCTACAGCAATACATCAGGTTCTCTGAAAAGCGTGCAAAAACTTTAACAATTTTTCTTTATTTTCCTGAATTTTTTTGGCAATTTTGATGAAACCAAACAGCACAGAGCCAAAGTGGTGAAACAATCTGTTGTTGAGCGTGGGTAACAGTTGCAAGATGAACCTGTGCTGACAGAAGGATATATGGAGCTATGGGTAGGCACGCAATATGACAGTAAGGATTAGCAATTAACGAATGCAGATTAGCGATTGTTCAATCCGGATCCAAAGTACAAATCACAGGTGCTGGCTAAGACGTGTCGAGACGTAGCGCAACAAGGTGAAAACAAAGGACGATGGAGAGAACTCATAGAACAAGCAAATAGTTCAGATTTTTCCTTTTTCCTGAATTTTTCCCGAAATTTCACAAAAGGCACCAGTAGGAATCAAAAATTTTTTATTTTTTCACTATTTTTTTATATTTTTCTCTAAACAAGGATAAAAAAAGATGCAACCACAAAAATTGGCACTTACAACTGAGGTGGGATATGGTCTACAGAAATACGGCACGTTCTCTGAAAAGCGTGCAAAAACTTTGATAATTTTTTCTTTATTTTCCTGAATTTTTTTTGGCAATTTTGATGAAACCAAACAGGGCAAAGCCATAGTGCTGAAACAATCTGTTGTTGAGTGTGGGTAACAGTTGCAAGATGAACCTGTGCTGACAGAAGAATATGTGGAGCTATAGGTAGGCACACAATATGACAGCAAGGATTAGCAATTAACGAATGCAAATTAGCGATCGTTCAATTTGGATCCAAAGTACAAATCACAGGTGCTAGCTAAGACGTGTCGAGACATAGCGCAACAAGGTGAAAACAAAGGAGATGGAAAGAACTCACAGAACAAGCAAACAATCTAGATTTTTCCTTTTTCCTGAATTTTCCCCGGAATTTTCCAAATGGCACTAGTAGGAATCAAATTTTTTTAAAATTTCTCACTATTTTTTTTATATTTTTCTCTAAACTAGGATAAAAAAAGACGCAACCACAAAAATTGGCAACTACAACTGAGGTGGGATATGGTCTACAGAAATACAGCACATTCTCTGAAAAGCGTGCAAAAACTTTGACAATTTTTTTTTATTTTCCCAATTTTTTTTGGCAATTTTGATGAAACCAAACAGGGCAAAGCCAAAGTGGTGAAATAATATGTTTTTCAGTGTGGGTAACAGTTGCAAGATGAACCTGTGCTGACAGAAGAATATGTGGAGCTATGGATAGGCACACAATATGACAGCAAGGATTAGCAATTAACGAATGCAGATTAGCGATTGTTCAATCCGGATCCAAAGTACAAATCATAGGTGCTGGCTAAGACGTGTCGAGAAGTAGCGCAACTAGGTGAAAACAAAGGAGATGGAAAGAACTCACAGAACAAGCAAATAGTCCTGATTTTTCCTTTTTCTGAATTTTCCCTGGAATTTTCCAAAAGGCACTAGTAGCAATCAATTTTTTTTTCACTATTTTTTTATATTTTTCTGTGAAGAAGGATTAAAAAAGATGCAACCACAAAAATTGGCACCTACAACTGAGGTGGGATGTGGTCTACAGAAATACAGCACGTTCTCTGAAAAGCGTGCAAAAACTTTGACAATTTTTTTCTTTATTTTCCTGAATTTTTTTGGCAATTTTCATGAAACCAAACAGGGCAGAGCCAAAGTGGTGAAACAATCTGTTATTGAGCGTGGATAACAGTTGCTAGATGAACCTGTGCTGACAGAAGAATATGTGGAGCTATGGGTAGGCACGCAATATGACAGCAAGGATTAGCAATTAACGAATGCAGATTAGCGATTGTTCAATTCGGATCCAAAGTACAAATCACAGGTGCTGGCTAAGACGTGTCGAGACGTAGCGCAACAAGGTGAAAACAAAGGACGATGGAGAGAACTCACAGAACAAGCAAATAGTTCAGATTTTTCATTTTTCCTGAATTTTTCCCGAAATTTCACAAAAGGCACCAGTAGGAATCAAAATTTTTTTATTTTTTCACTATTTTTTATATTTTTCTCTAAGCAAGGATAAAAAAAGATGCAACCACAAAAATTGGCACTTACAACTGAGGTGGGATGTGGGCTACAGAAATACAGCACGTTCTCTGAAAAGCGTGCAAAAACTTTGACAATTTTTTTCTTTATTTTCCTGAATTTTTTTTGGCAATTTTGATGAAACCAAACACTGCAAAGCCAAAGTGGTGAAACAATCTGTTGTTGAGTGTGGATAACAGTTGCAAGATGAACCTGTGCTGACAGAAGAATATGTGGAGCTATGGGTAGGCACACAATATGACAGCAAGGATTAGCAATTAACGAATGCAAATTAGCGATTGTTCAATTCGGATCCAAAGTACAAATCACAGGTGCTAGCTAAGACGTGTCGAGACATAGCGCAACTAGGTGAAAACAAAGGAGATGGAAAGAGCTCACAGAACAAGCAAACAGTCTGGATTTTTCCTTTTTTCTGAATTTTCCCCGGAATTTTCCAAAAGGCACTAGTAGGAATCAAATTTTTTTAAAATTTCTCACTATTTTTTTTATATTTTTCTCTGAATTAGGATAAAAAAAGATGCAACCAAAAAAATTAGCAACTACAACTGAGGTGGGATATGGTCTATAGAAATACAGCACATTCTTTGAAAAGCGTGCAAAAACTTTGATAATTTTTTTTATTTTCCTGAATTTTTTTGGCAATTTTGATGAAACCAAACAGGGCAAAGCCAAAGTGGTGAAATAATCTGTTTTTCAGTGTGGGTAACAGTTGCAAGATGAACCTGTGCTGACAGAAGAATATGTGGAGCTATGGATAGGCACACAATATGACAGCAAGGATTAGCAATTAACGAATGCAGATTAGCGATTGTTCAATCCGGATCCAAAGTACAAATCATAGGTGCTGGCTAAGACGTGTCGATACGTAGCGCAACAAGGTGAAAACAAAGGAGATGGAAAGAACTCACAGAACAAGCAAATAGTCCTAATTTTTTCTTTTTCTGAATTTTCCCTGGAATTTTCCAAAAGGCACTAGTAGGAATCAATTTTTTTTATTTTGTCACTATTTTTTTATATTTTTCTCTGAACAAGGATCAAAAAAGATGCAACCACAAAAATTGGCACCTACAACTGAGGTGGGATGTGGTCTACAGAAATACAGCACGTTCTCTGAAAGGCGTGCAAAAACTTTGATAATTTTTTTCTTTATTTTCCTGATTTTTTAGCAATTTTGATGAAACCAAACAGGGCAAAACCAAAGTGGTGAAACAATGTGTTGTTGAGCGTGGGTAACAGTTGCAAGATGAACCTATGCTGACAGAAGAATATGTGGAGCTATGGGTAGGCACACAATACGACAACAAGGATTAGGAATTAACGAATGCAGATTATCGATTGTTCAATCCGGATCCAAAGTACAAATCACAGGTGCTGGCTAAGATGTGTCGAGACGTAGCGCAAGAAAGATAAAACAAAGGATGATAGAAAGAACTCATAGAACAAGCAAATAGTCCGGATTTTTCCTTTTTCCTGAATTTTTTCTAGAATTTTCCAAAAGGCACTAGTAGGAATCAATTTTTTTATTTTTTCACAATTTTTTTATATTTTTCTCTGAACAAGGATAAAAAAAGATGCAACCACAAAAATTGGCACCTACAACTGAGGTGGGATGTGGTTTACAGAAATACAGCACGTTCTCTGAAAAGCGTGCAAAAACTTTGATAATTTTTTTCTTTATTTTCCTGAATTTTTTTGGCAATTTTGATGAAACCAAATAGGGCAGAGCCAAAGTGGTGAAACAATCTGTTATTGAGCGTAGGTAACAGTTGCTAGATGAACCTGTGCTGACAAAAGAATATGTGGAGCTATGGGTAGGCACGCAATATGACAGCAAAGATTAGCAATTAACAAATGCAGATTAGCGATTGTTCAATCCGGATCCAAAGTACAAATCACAGGTGCTGGCTAAGACGTGTCGAGACGTAGCGCAACAAGGTGAAAAAAAAGGACGATGGAGAGAACTCACAGAACAAGCAAATAGTTCAGATTTTTCATTTTTCCTGAATTTTTCCCGAAATTTTACAAATGGCACCAGTAGGAATCAATTTTTTTTTATTTTTTCACTATTTTTTTATATTTTTCTCTAAACAAGGATAAAAAAAGATGCAACCACAAAAATTGGCACTTACAACTGAGGTGGGATGTGGTCTACAGAAATACAGCACTTTCTCTGAAAAGCGTGCAAAAACTTTGACAATTTTTTTCTTTATTTTCCTGAATTTTTTTGGCAATTTTGATGAAACCAAACAGGGCAAAGCCAAAGTGGTGAAACAATCTGTTGTTGAGTGTGGGTAACAGTTGCAAGATGAACCTGTGCTGATAGAAGAATATGTGGAGCTATGGGTAGGCACACAATATGACAGCAAGGATTAGCAATTAACGAATGCAAATTAGCGATTGTTCAATTCGGATCCAAAGTACAAATCACAGGTGCTAGCTAAGACGTGTCGAGACATAGCGCAACAAGGTGAAAACAAAGGAGATGGAAAGAACTCACAGAACAAGCAAATAGTCTGAATTTTTCCTTTTCCTTGAATTTTCCTCGGAATTTTCCAAAAGGCACTAGTAGGAATCAAATTTTTTTAAAATTTCTCACTATTTTTTTATATTTTTCTCTGAACTAGGATAAAAAAAGATGCATCCACAAAAATTGGCAACTACAACTGAGGTGGGATATGGTCTACAGAAATACAGCACATTCTCTAAAAGGCGTGCAAAAACTTTGACAATTTTTTTTATTTTCCTGAATTTTTTTGGCAATTTTGATGAAACCAAACAGGGCAAAGCCAAAGTGGTGAAATAATCTATTTTTCAGTGTGGGTAACAGTTGCAAGATGAACCTGTTGTTGGGCATTCTTAACGTCATTACCAAAAGTAGACTTAGTTTTCTAATTCTGATAACGGCGCCAAAAATGCCGAACCTATCCCTCATGCCACTTAAGCCAAGTTGTCATCCCCAGCATGACATGAGAGACGCGGTATTGAAATATGCAACTGCTCTTCTAAATAAATAATAAATAAGATCTGCAAGCGCACAGATTAATACCGATGTAGCATTTTAACCGGGAAGTATTCCAGGTATCGTTATTTATATTTTTACCACTGGGAAGGGATTACTAACATCAATGTTGATTATGGAATGGAATATAGGAATGAGTATCAATCATTGCATGTATAAGTGAGAGCATTCATCTATCTCCTGCATACAGGGGTAAGTGTCACATAAAATATAAATAAAGTATGAATGGTGACAAAGATAATTAATCTGATCAGCTAGCCACATATAATAATGATAAGCACCTCAATAGATATTCTAGCAAGTCATTAGCATGGTATTAGGACGAACTACAAGGATATTTCCTAAGTTATTCTTAACTATAAAGTCTAGCATATCATAGTTAGTGCGAGTAAACTTGGCAATTATTGTGAAAATGGACTACACCCATGCATAGTGATATTATCAAGGAAGATGAGAAACATAGCAATCACTCCCCTGTAATAATGTTGCTCTGCCTGCCTTACACACGGGAGGGGGACTATATAAGAACCAACGAAGCTGTCACCATCGCGGACCACCCCACGATCCGGCATATAAGGTGCAATCGCAGATAAATATGGTCTAAGCACCACGCCTACACAATATTTATCATTTACCCATGGATCCGATGGATAAACGCTATACGATCCTAAACATGTATATAATTCCAATCTAACTAAGCCAAGCGTATAACTACGACAAACTAAGAACAATATAATCGCAAACATAAACAAGTAGAGCATAGTCATAATCAATATATTGAAATGGAACAAAGTTGTATTCATAATATTGAAGAACAAAGATGAACAATGAAGAACAGTAAAGGAATTACCAAGAATCCTCTTGACAGATCCGGAAACCAATCGAAGATTGACTCCTTCTAGTTCTAATCCTATGTAGCTATGCTATACTAGAGATCTAGTTGATGTGGTGGCTCTAGGGCTTGATCAGAGACTCTCCTCCTGAGATTAGGGTTTGAGGAATTGAGAACGAGGGAGTGCCTCCTCCAGGGGCCAGGGGTCCTGCTTATATAGCCCCCTCAAGTGAACGTGGCCCGTCGGATCAAACCGACATTAATCGCACGGTTTTCCTTGATCCCTTAGGTCGGTGGAGCATAATCCGCGAGATGGAGCCTGATTGGCTCTCAGGCCAGGGCGGGCGCCCTAGGGAGCAGGGCGGGCGCCCTGCCTCCGGGCCCGTTCGGCCTCCCGTTCGATCTCGTGGCTTCTGGAGTCTTCTAGATGATAGAAAATCGGTGAACACGTTATTATCTCTATGTAAACCCGACGTGTGGGCCTTTCCTCCGTATTTTCTGATAACCCCCTGCAGAAACAGACAAACACCAAAACTCATGGAATTCTGTCAGATAAAACCCTAAGTCTATGTGTTGGTTGCATTTGGATCCTTTTCTTTATTTATTTGATAACTATATTTGGTACTTAAGGACCGTCAACAAACTCCCCCAAGCTTACCTCTTGCTCGTCCCTGAGCAAGGATAGACTCATTATGGATCAGTAGTTGCTGCAACGCCTTTGAACGTTGACGGTACACATGCTTTCAAATAAGGTCTCATCCCTGAGTTAGAGTAAACTGTCAAGACTTAAAACTTACTCATTTTACCTTTCACCATGGGGCTTGCAACCGTCACCTGCATCTTGAGTGGTTAAAAGATAGAACGGTCTAGTCAAACGCCATGTCTCTTATTCTTGATCAGCTATAGCTCTGGAGTTTTTGCAAATTTTTTCAAATAAAACTCAGAGATTCCTTGTATGACTTTCTCGGGTCTCTCTTTTGTGGTATTTCTGGATCCTTACCAAGGCAGTAATGGTATATGCCCTCTCTCTCAAAGTATGTGGTATTTATGGTATAAGGCGTAGTGACATTGCCTTCTCTCTCACCCTACTCTAATAAGGCTTTGATATCTGGAGCTCATAGGTGGGAGATACAGTATACATACTCATAGAACATTTATTGCATAGTCAAACCATGGATCCAGAGAAACAAGTCAATAAGTCAAATCAAGATGTGCATGTATGGTGAATGAGTGGTGTATGGTGATAACAAAAGTCTAATGCTCTTTTTGAGGGAATACATACCTTTCTTGCTTTTTAAAACTTTTGAGGGGAATGAGATGCTCTATTTTTTCTCTTTTTTTTTCTCTCAGGTGGGTATCTTGTACCCCTAATTCTACTATCGGACACTTGTCCATTTTTACCTCTCGTCTCACTTTTTCTTTCTTCGAGGTTCCGAGCACTTGCTCCTTTTTATTTCCTCGTATTTATATATTTTTTTAGAGCAATCTCCCTCTTTTGAAAATATAGCAAGTGGTAGTAGAAATGACTTGAGCATTTAACTTCACAAGGAATAATAGGAATGGGATAATGTTTTTGGCTATTCTCTCCCGGGTCAGGAGTAGAATAATTTTGGGTGAATCTGGAGATGGAAATGAGTGGATATATGTGGATGCGTACTTCCGGAGTAGAAGCAGCATGTATGAGTGAACGTGCAAGTGAATCTTGATTTTAACCACATGACAAGTTCCTAAGGGTCTACACAACTTGACCACACTCAATGCCCATAAGCAGTAAGTAGTAAAAGTGCGGCTCTTATTCTAACAAGCATGTATATATGGCTGTGGTAGGAATTTAAACTCTCATCATACAGGAACTCATCATGCAACATTTTAAAGATTTTCAAAGATAAAATTCTCCAGAATTCTAGCATCTCTAGGAACAGATAAACAGCAGCTCAACCTTCCCATATCATATCCGCTAACAACTTAGACTTCAGATCAAGTTCTCTTCCCACTAGTTCAGGTTTAGAGCCAGTTTTAAATTATAACAGTTATGTCTAAACTAGAGAGAGAACAAATTTGAAAATTAGGCAGAGCAACTATTCATCATATCCATGCTAGAGTTTTATTTTCAAGATTCAGTTTAGCATAGCTACTTTATTTATTTATTAAACTAAGCAAATATATATAAACACAAAATATTTATTTGGGTTTTCATGATTATGCATCTTTTTATTTTAATAAAGCATAGGTATAAATGTAGATAAAAATACTTATCGGGATAAATGGGGGTGCTCTCCCCCAAGCTGGATCTTGACGTAATTTCTTCTGATGTAGCTAGCAGGTGCAGAGGTGTATTTGAATGTCGGCAGCACCCTGACAACGATTAGGATGTCCTCCATCTGCTAGTCTTCCTGAATTCTGTGGAGCTCAAATAGACAACAAAGCTTCGTGGAACTAAGCGTTAGCATAAATATCTAGCCTTTATCATGTTTGAGCTTCCTTGATAAATGTCACTCTCTATTTTTATTTTCATTTTTATAGAACAGAAAAAATATATATTATTATTTTTTTATGCCACCACAGTGAATGTACTTATGGATTTTATGCCACTCGCATACTCACATGGGGCTTACTGTTTTTAACATTTTTTTTAAGACAGAATGAACATGATTAACTGAGCAATAATTAAAGGGAAAATGATAACTACCAAGTTTACCTCTTGGCACGGCGTTCGGTGTTTTTAAGTCCTCCGAATAGGACTTCTTTTCTTCTTAGTTGTCCTGGGATTTGGGTGGCGTAGACGGTGGTTCCGGCAGCGCCTCCTCTTCTTGTGTAACTGTCTTCGCTTTCCATACCCGACTTGGTGCTTCGGTCTCCTGTTGTGTATCCTCGGGCCTTATGACCTCTCCTTCATAGTCTGCCCATACGTCCTTGATGGTTTGCCTCCTTTGGTTACGGTTACGTCGCCTTCTTCTTGTCCTGACCTGCTTAGAATCTTCAACCATATAGTTAGGGTCATTAAAGTAGCGGCGTACCTTCTCAGAGGGGAAATGCATATGGACTTCTCCGGTTCCAATGTAGATGATTGCTTTGACGATGCCTAGGAACGGTCTTCCTAGGATGATGGGTGGATCGTACTCGTCGTCTCCCATGTCAATGTCCTAAAAGTCTGTATGGACAAAATGATCGTTAATTTTAACAGGGACATCGGTTACTATACCTTCGACCTTTCGGGATGTCTGATCTGCCATCTGGAGCTGAGTGTATGTTGGTTTTAAGGGCATGGTTCCGTACAAGAGCTGATAGGTGACTGTGGCCATTATGTTGATGCCTGATCCAGTGTCGCAGAGCGCCTTCTGAAAGGAATATCCATTGATTGAGCATTCAATGCTTGGCATACCTGGGTCGTCCTTCTTGATTAGGAACGGTGACTTGAGTCGACCATCTTGACCTCCTTGAACTGCAGTGACCATCTTAGCTGATTCGGTCCATCCTTGGTTGTTCTTGTTCTGCTTGATCCTCCTGTTGGTCCTCTTCCTTGGTTCATGTTGGGGTTGCTCTGGGATTTGTGTAATCTTGTTCTTGAAGGAAAACGTCTCCTTCCTCCCCTTGATGTTGAAGTTGATCTTCGCAGTGCTGGCGTAGATGACAGCTCCCGAGGTGTTCAGGAATGGCCTTCCTAGAATAACTGGTGACCTCTCATCGGACCCGGTCTCTATCACCACGAAGTCAACTGGAGCGTACGAGGTACCAACTCGGACACACATGTTCTTTAATATTCCTTTAGGAAAGCTTAGTGTCCGATCTGCAAGCTGCAAACACATAGTTGTTTCTGATAAAGGATATGTAAAGAATTTTTCATAGAGTACCCTGGGCATAATGTTGACGCTGGAGCTAAAGTCACAGAGTGCTTCTGGGAAGTCCACCATGCCGATGGAGATCGGGATGACGGGGTATCCTGGATCACCTCTCTTGACTAGCAGAAGGTCATTATGTACTCCGACAGCGGGCTTACTCCAATAGTTACCTGCATCAAACATGTCTACAAGATTTGCAGATTCTAATCCTTCCGGTTGTGATGGTATACCGGGGTTAGTAGCAGGAACAGCAGCAGCTATTTGATTTAACTGAGATTCAATCATTTTATTAAAGCTAATTTGGTTTTTGATGGCAGTAGAGAAATTATCCATTCTATTATTTATGTTTTCTAGTATTTTATCATTGGATGCCAATTTATTAGACAAGTTATGCATTAGCTTTCCTTGATTAGACACTAACTCTCTCAGGGGTGGAAAATTATTATTGTTGTTGTAAGAGTTATTACCTTGATAATTACCTGAGTAGTTACCTGAGTAGTTAGGCCTCTGTTGATTCCAACCTTGATTTTGTTGAGGACGGTTGTAGATGTTGTAGTTGTTGATGTACCTTGCATCCTCAAGCATCTCAGGGCAGTGATTGCCTGAGTGTCCAGTATCTCCACATTCCTCACAAGTCATGTGAGAGTCGTAGACGTTCATGACTTCTCTTTTGTCTCCAGCTTTGTCATCGAGCTTTTTCATGAGTAGGTCTAACTTTGCAGACAGCATGTCTACCTCCTTGAGCTGGTGCATACCTCCACCCTTCTTGCGTGTTTGAGTCCTCTCTTCGTTCCAACCTTGGTTGGACGCCATCTTCTCCACAAGGGCTGTAGCTTGTGGTATGGTGAGTGATAGAAATGCGCCTCCAGCTGCAGCATCCATGGTCTCACGAGCACTAGTGATGAGCCCATGATAGAAAGTCTGCATAAGTAGCCAGCTCTCCATTCCATGATGGGGACATTCTAGGATGTAATCTTGAAAGCGCTCCCATGCTTCTGGAACGGATTCATCATGTTGTTGCTGAAAACTTGTAATCTTCCCACGGAGAGCATTGGTCTTGCCCATGAGAAAGAACTTAGCCAGAAAGTTCATAGAGCAGAGTGCCCACGTAGTGTTCTTATACTTCGTCGCGTAGAACCACTGCTTCGCTCTCCCCAATAGTGAGAATGGGAAAAGGCGAAGTAGTATGGCGTCTCTGGGAACATCTAATATAGTGAATGTGCTGCAAATCTCTAGGAAGTGTTGGAGATGAGCACTTGCATCTTCGTGCGGCTTCCCACAAAACTGGTTGGCTTGTACCATGTTGATGAGCCCTGGCTTGAGCTCAAAGTTCTTGTCGATGGCCGCGGCAGGTCCAGTGCGGATGTTGTCCGTAGTGGGAGCTGAGAACTCGCGGATCGTCTTGTTCGCCATGGCTGCGAACTCTGTTGACAAATTCCGGATGAAACTTCGACGGTCTTCTGAATTGGATGAAGTGTTGCGTCGAAGTGTTGACTTCTTGAGCTTGGCTCTTGCCCCTCTGATTAATGCTTCGGGGTTGTCAACAAAATTTTCTGGAAGATGTCCTCTATTCATACATCACCCTGCAAAACAATAAGAATGGAAAAATACAGGGGTAAATCTGTATGGGAGAATTGATGATCTCAATCACTTAATGATGCGAATGATGACTCAAATTCCGTATTCATTCCTTGTTAGTAAATCAACCTTCCCCGGCAACGGCGCCAAAAATGCTTGTTGGGCATTCTTAACGTCATTACCAAAAGTAGACTTAGTTTTCTAATTCTGATAATGGCGCCAAAAATGCCAAACCTATCCCTCATGCCACTTAAGCCAAGTTGTCATCCCCAGCATGACATGAGAGACGCGGTATTGAAATATGCAACTGCTCTTCTAAATAAATAATAAATAAGATCTGCAAGCGCACAGATTAATACCGATGTAGCATTTTAACAGGGAAGTATTCCAGGTATCGTTATTTATATTTTTACCACTGGGAAGGGATTACTAACATCAATGTTTATTATGGAATGGAATATAGGAATGAGTATCAATCATTGCATGTATAAGTGAGCATTCATCTATCTCTTGCATACAGGGGTAAGTGTCACACAAAATATAAATAAAGTATGAATGGTGACAAAGATAATTAATCTGATCAGCTAGCCACATATAATAATGATAAGCACCTCAACAGATATTCTAACAAGTCATTAGCATGGTATTAGGACGAACTACAAGGATATTTCCTAAGTTATTCTTAACTATAAAGTCTAGCATATCATAGTTAGTGCGAGTACACTTGGCAATCATTGCGAAAAAGGACTACGCCCATGCATAGTGATATTATCAAGGAAGATGAGAAACATAGCAATCACTCCCCCGTAATAATGTTGCTCTGCCTGCCTTACACACGGGAGGGGGACTATATAAGAACCAACGAAGCTGTCACCATCGCGGACCACCCCACGATCCGGCATATAAGGTGCAATCGCAGATAAATATGGTCTAAGCACCATGCCTACACAATATTTATCATTTACCCATGGATCCGATGGATAAACGCTATACGATCCTAAACATGTATATAATTCCAATCTAACTAAGCCAAGCGTATAACTACGACAAACTAAGAACAATATAATCGCAAACATAAACAAGTAGAGCATAGTCATAATCAATATATTGAAATAGAACAAAGTTGTATTCATAATATTGAAGAACAAAGATGAACAATGAAGAACAGTAAAGGAATTACCAAGAATCCTCTTGACAGATCCGGAAACCAATCGAAGATTGACTCCTTCTAGTTCTCATCCTATGTAGCTATGCTATACTAGAGATCTAGTTGATGTGGTGGCTCTAGGGCTTGATCAGAGACTCTCCTCCTGAGATTAGGGTTTGAGGAATTGAGAATGAGGGAGTGCCTCCTCCAGGGGCCAGGGGTCTTGCTTATATAGCCCCCTCAAGTGAACGTGGGCCGTCGGATCAAACCGACATTAATCGCACGGTTTTCCTTGATCCCATAGGTCGGTGGAGCATAATCCGCGAGACGGAGCCTGATTGGCTCTCAGGCCAGGGCAGGCGCCCTAGGGAGCAGGGCGGGCTCCCTGCCTCCGGGCCCGTTCGGCCTCCCGTTCGATCGCGTGGCTTCTGGAGTCTTCTAGATGATAGAAAATCGGTGAACACGTTATTATCTCTATGTAAACCCGACGTGTGGGCCTTTCCTCCGTATTTTCTGATAACCCCCTGCAGAAACAGACAAACACCAAAACTCGTGGAATTCTGTCAGATAAAACCCTAAGTCTTGGTGTTGGTTGCATTTGGATCCTTTTCTTTATTTATTTGATAACTATATTTGGTACTTAAGGACCGTCAACACCTGTGCTGACAGAAGAATATGTGGAGCTATGGATAGGCACACAATATGACAGCAAGGATTAGCAATTAACGAATGCAGATTAGCGATTGTTCAATCCGGATCCAAAGTATAAATCATAGGTGCTGGCTAAGACGTGTCGGGACGTAGTGCAACAAGGTGAAAACAAAGGAGATGGAAAGAACTCACAGAACAAGCAAATAGTCTTGATTTTTCCTTTTTCTGAATTTTCCCTGGAATTTTCCAAAAGGCACTAGTAGGAATCAAATTTTTTTATTTTTTCACTATTTTTTTATATTTTTCTCTGAACAAGGATAAAAAAGATGCAACCACAAAAATTGGCACCTACAACTGAGGTGGGATGTGGTCTACAGAAATACAACACGTTCTCTGAAAAGCGTGCAAAAACTTTGACAATTTTTTTCTTTATTTTCTTGATTTTTTTAGCAATTTTGATGAAACCAAACAGGGCGAAGCCAAAGTGGTGAAACAATCTGTTGTTGAGCGTGGGTAACAGTTGCAAGATGAACCTATGCTGACAGAAGAATATGTGGAGCTATGGGTAGGCACACAATACGACAACAAAGATTAGGAATTAACGAATGCAGATTATCGATTGTTCAATCCGGATCCAAAGTACAAATCACAGGTGCTGGCTAAGATGTGGCGAGACGTAGGGCAACAAGGTGAAAACAAAGGACGATGGAAGAACTCACACAACAAGCAAATAGTCCAGATTTTTCCTTTTTCCTGAATTTTCCCCGAAATTTTCCAAAAGGCACTAGTAGGAATCAATTTTTTTTATTTTTTCACTATTTTCTATATTTTTCTCTGAACAAGGATCAAAACAAAAGCATCCACAAAAATTGGCACCTACAACTGAGGTGGGATGTGGTCTACAGAAATACATCACGTTCTCTGAAAAGCGTGCGAAAACTTTTACAATTTTTCTTTATTTTCCTGAATTTTTTTGGCAACTTTGATGAAACCAAACAGGGCAGAGCCAAAGTGGTGAAACAATCTATTGTTGAGCGTGGGTAACAGTTGCAAGATGAACCTGTGCTGACAGAAGAATATGTGGAGCTATGGGTAGGCACATAATATGACAGCAAGGATTAGCAATTAACAAATGCAGATTAGCGATTGTTCAATGCGGATCCAAAGTACAAATCACAGGTGCTAGCTAAGACGTGTTGAGACGTAACGCAAGAAGGAGAAAACAAAGGACGAGGGAAAGAACTCCCAGAACAAGCAAATAGTCCGGATTTTTCCTTTTTCCTGATTTTTTTCTGGAATTTTCCAAAAGGCACTAGTAGGAATCAATTTTTTTATTTTTTCACAATTTTTTTATATTTTTCTCTGAACAAGGATAAAAAAGATGCAACCACAAAAATTGGCACCTACTACTGAGGTGGGATGTGGTTTACAGAAATACAGCACGTTCTCTGAAAAGCGTGCAAAAACTGACAATTTTTTTCTTTATTTTCCTGAATTTTTTAGCAATTTTGATGAAACCAAACAGGGCAGAGCCAAAGTGGTGAAACAATCTGTTGTTGAGTGTGGGTAACAGTTGCAAGATGAACCTGTGCTGACAGAAGAATATATGGAGCTATGGGTAGGCACGCAATATGACAGCAAGGATTAGCAATTAACTTATGCAGATTAGCGATTGTTCAATTCGGATCCAAAGTACAAACCACGGGTGCTAGCTAAAACGTGTCGAGACATAGCGCAACAAGGTGAAAACAAAGGAGATGGAAAGAACTCACAGAACAAGCAAACAGTCTGGATTTTTCCTTTTCCCTGAATTTTCCCCGGAATTTTCCAAAAGGCACTAGTAGGAATCAAATTTTTTTAAAATTTCTCACTATTTTTTTATATTTTTCTCTGAACTAGGATAAAAAAAGATGCAATCACAAAAATTGGCAAATACAACTGAGGTGGGATATGGTCTACAGAAATACAACACATTCTCTGAAAAGCGTGCAAAAACTTTGACAAATTTTTTTATTTTCCTAAATTTTTTTGACAATTTTGATGAAACCAAACAGGGCAAAGCCAAAGTGGTGAAATAATCTGTTTTTCAGTGTGGGTAACAGTTGCAAGATGAACCTGTGCTGACAGAAGAATATGTGGAGCTATGGATAGGCACACAATATGACAGCGAGGATTAGCAATTAACGAATGCAGATTAGCGATTGTTCAATCCGGATCCAAAGTACAAATCATAGGTGCTGGCTAAGACGTGTCGAGACGTAGCGCAACAAGGTGAAAACAAAGGAGATGGAAAGAACTCATAGAACAAGCAAATAGTCCTGTTTTTTCCTTTTTCTGAATTTTCCCTGGAATTTTCCAAAAGGCACTAGTAGGAATCAATTTTTTTATTTTTTCACTATTTTTTATATTTTTCTCTGAACAAGGATAAAAAAAGATGCAACCACAAAAATTGGCACCTACAACTGAGGTTCGATGTGGTCTACAGAAATACAGCACGTCCTCTCAAAAGCATGCAAAAACTTTGACAATTTTTTTCTTTATTTTCCTGATTTTTTTAGCAATTTTGATGAAACCAAACAGGGCAAAGCCAAAGTGGTGAAACAATCTGTTGTTGAGCGTGGGTAACAGTTGCAAGATGAACCTATGCTGACAGAAGAATATGTGGAGCTATGGGTAGGCACACAATACGACAACAAGGATTAGGAATTAACGAATGCAAATTATCGATTGTTCAATCCGGATCCAAAGTACAAATCACAGGTGCTGCCTAAGATGTGTCGAGACGTAGCGCAAGAAAGAGAAAACAAAGGATGATGGAAAGAACTCACAGAACAAGCAAATAGTCCGGATTTTTCCTTTTTCCTGAATTTTTTCTGGAATTTTCCAAAAGGCACTAGTAGGAATCAATTTTTTTTATTTTTTCACAATTTTTTTATATTTTTCTCTGAACAAGGATAAAAAAAGATGCAACCACAAAAATTGGCACCTACAACTGAGGTGGGATGTGGTTTACAGAAATACAGCACGTTCTCTGAAAAGCGTGCAAAAACTTTAACAATTTTTATCTTTATTTTCCTAAATTTTTTTTGGCAATTTTGATGAAACCAAACAGGGCAAAGCCAACGTTTTGAAACAATCTATTGTTGACCGTGGGTAACAGTTGCAAGATGAACCTGTGCTGACAGAAGAATATGTGGAGCTATAGGTAGGCATAAAATATGACAACAAGGATTAGCAATTAACGAATGCAGATTATCGATTGTTCAATCCGGATCCAAAGTACAGATCACAGGTGCTGGCTAAGACGTGTCGAGACGTAGGGCAACAAGGTGAAAACAAAGGACGATGGAAGAACTCACACAACAAGCAAATAGTCCAGATTTTTCCTTTTTCCTGAATTTTCCCTGAAATTTTCCAAAAGGCACTAGTAGGAATCAATTTTTTTTTATTTTTTCACTATTTTCTATATTTTTCTCTGAACAAGGATCAAAACAAAAGCATCCACAAAAATTGGCACCTACAACTGAGGTGGGATGTGGTCTACAGAAATACATCACGTTCTCTGAAAAGCGTGCGAAAACTTTTACAATTTTTCTTTATTTTCCTGAATTTTTTTGGCAACTTTGATGAAACCAAACAGGGCAGAGCCAAAGTGGTGAAACAATCTATTGTTGAGCGTGGGTAACAGTTGCAAGATGAACCTGTGCTGACAGAAGAATATGTGGAGCTATGGGTAGGCACATAATATGACAGCAAGGATTAGCAATTAACAAATGCAGATTAGCGATTGTTCAATGCGGATCCAAAGTACAAATCACAGGTGCTAGCTAAGACGTGTTGAGACGTAACGCAAGAAGGAGAAAACAAAGGACGAGGGAAAGAACTCCCAGAACAAGCAAATAGTCCAGATTTTTCCTTTTTCCTGAATTTTCCCTGGAATTTTCCAAAAGGCACTAGTAGGAATCAATTTTTTTATTTTTTCACTATTTTCTATATTTTCTTTGAACAAGGATCAAAAAAGATGCAACCACAAAAATTGGCTCCTACAACTGAGGTGGGATGTGGTCTACAGAAATACATCACGTTCTCTGAAAAGCGTGCAAAAACTTTGACAATTTTTCTTTATTTTCCTGAATTTTTTTGGCAATTTTGATGAAACCAAACATGGCAGAGCCAAAGTGGTGAAACAATCTGTTGTTGAGCGTGGGTAACAGTTGGAAGATGAACTTATGCTGATAGAAGAATATGTGGAGCTATGGGTAGGCACATAATATGACAGCAAGGATTAGCAATTAACAAATGTAGATTAGCGATTGTTCAATCCGGATCCAAAGTACAATTCGCAGGTGCTGGCTAAGACGTGTCGAGACGTAGCGCAACAAGGTGAAAACAAAGGATGATGGAAAGAACTCACACAACAAGCAAATAGTCCAGATTTTTCCTTTTTCCTGAATTTTCCCCGGAATTTTCCAAAAGGCACTTGTAGGAATCAAGTTTTTTTATTTTTTCACTATTTTTTTATATTTTTCTCTGAACAAGGATCAAAAAAGATGCAACCACCAAAATTGACACCTACAACTGAGGTGGGATGTGGTCTACAGAAATACATCAGGTTCTCTCAAAAGTGTGCAAAAACTTTGACAATTTTTCTTTATTTTCCTGAATTTTTTTGACAATTTTGATGAAACCAAACAGCACAGAGCCAAAGTGGTGAAACAATCTGTTGTTGAGCGTGGGTAACAGTTGCAAGATGAGCCTATGCTGACAAAAGAATATGTGGAGCTATGGGTAGGCACACAATATGACAGCAAGGATTAGCAATTAACGAATGCAGATTAGCGATTGTTCAATCCGGATCCAAAGTATAAATCACAGGAGCTGGCTAAGACGTGTCCAGACGTAACGCAAGAAGGAGAAAACAAAGGACGAGGGAAAGAACTCACAGAACAAGCAAATAGTCCGAATTTTTCCTTTTTCCTGAATTTTTTCCGGAATTTTCCAAAAGGCACTAGTAGGAATCAAAATTTTTTTATTTTTTCACAATTTTTTTTATATTTTTCTCTGAGCAAGGATAAGAAAAGATGCAACCACAAAAATTGGTACCTACAACTGAGGTGGGATGTGGTCTATAGAAATACAGCACGTTCTCTGAAAAAACGTGCAAAAACTTTAACAATTTTTTTCTTTATTTTCCTGAATTTTTTTGGCAATTTTGATGAAACCAAACAGGGCAGAGCCAAAGTGGTGAAACAATCTGTTATTGAGCGTGGGTAACAGTTGCTAGATGAACCTGTGCTGACAGAAGAATATGTGGAGCTATGGGTAGACACACAATATGACATCAAGGATTAGCAATTAACGAGTGCAGATTAGCGATTGTTCAATGCGGATCCAAAGTACAATGCACAGGTGCTGGCTAAGACGTGTCGAGACGTAGCGTAACAAGGTGAAAACAAAGGACGATGGAAAGAACTCACAGAACAAGCAAATAGTCCAGATTTTTCCTTTTTCCTGAATTTTCCCCAGAATTTTCCAAAAGGCACTAGTACGAATCAAATTTTTTTAATTTTTTCGCTATTTTTTTATATTTTTCTCAGAACAAGGATAAAAAAAATGCAACCACAAAAATTGGTACCTACAACTGAGGTGGGATGTGATCTACAGAAATACAACACGTTCTCTTAAAAGCATGCAAAAACTTTAACAATTTTTTCTTTATTTTCCTGATTTTTTTTTGGCAATTTTGACGAAACCAAACAGGGCAGAGCCAAAGTTGTGAAACAATCTGTCGTTGATCGTGGGTAACAGTTGCAAGATGAACCTGTGCTGACAGAAGAATATGTGGAGCTATGGGTAGGCACGCAATATGACAGCAAGGATTAACAATTAACGAATGCAGATTAGCGATTGTTCAATCCGGATCCAAAGTACAAATCATAGGTGCTGGCTAAGACGTGTCGAGACATAGCGCAACAAGGTGAAAACAAAGGACGAGGGAAAGAACTCATAGAACAAGCAAATAGTCTGGATTTTTCCTTTTTCCTGAATTTTCCAAAAGGCACTAGTAGGAATCAAATTCTTTTTATTTTTTCACAATTTTTTTATATTTTTCTCAGAGCAAGGATAAAAAAAAGATGCAACCACAAAAATTGGCACCTACAACTGAGGTGAGATGTGGTCTACAGAAATACAGCACGTTCTCTGAAAAAGCGTGCAAAAACTTTGACAATTTTTTTCTTTATTTTTGTGATTTTTTTGGCAATTTTGATGAAACCAAACAGGGCAAAGCCAAAGTTTTGAAACCATCTGTTGTTGAGCGTGGATAATAGTTGCAATATGAACCTGTGCTGACAGAAGAAGATGTGGAGCTATGGGTAGGCACACAATATGATAACAAGGATTAGCAATTAACGAATGCAGATTATTGATTGTTCAATCCGGATCCAAAGTACAATTCACAGGTGCTGGCTAAGACGTGTCGAGACGTAGCGCAACAAGGTGAAAAGAAAGGACGATGGAAAGAACTCACACAACAAGCAAATAGTCCAGATTTTTCCTTTTTCCTGAATTTTCCCCAAAATTTTCCAAAAGGCACTAGTAGGAATCAACTTTTTTTTTATTTTTTCACTATTTTTTATATTTTTCTCTGAACAAGGATAAAAAAAGATGCAACCACCAAAATTGGCACCTACAACTGAGGTGGGATGTGGTCTACAGAAATACATCACGTTCTCTGAAAAGCATGCAAAAACTTGGACAATTTTTCTTTATTTTCCTGAATTTTTTTGGCAATTTTGATGAAACCAAACAGGGCAGAGTGTCGACAGTCCTTAAGTACCAATTATAGTTATCAAATAAATAAAGAAAAGGATCCAAATGCAACCAACACCTAGACTTAGGGTTTTATCTGACAGAATTCCACGAGTTTTGGTGTTTGTCTGTTTCTGCAGGGGGTTATCAGAAAATACGGAGGAAAGGCCCACACATCGGGTTTACATAGAGATAATAACGTGTTCACCGATTTTCTATCATCTGGAAGACTCCAAAAGCCACGAGATCCAACGGGAGGCCGAACGGGCCCGGAGGCAGGGCGCCCGCCCTCCTCCCTAGGGCACCCGCCCTCGCCTGAGAGCCAATCAGGCTCCGTCTCGCGGATTATGCTCCACCGACCTAAGGGATCAAGGAAAACTGTGCAATTAATGTCGGTTTGATCTAATGGCCCACGTTCACTTGAGGGGGCTATATAAGCAGGACCCCTGGCCCCTGGAGGAGGCACTCCCTCATTCTCAATTCCTCAAACTCTAATCTCAGGAGGAGAGTCTCTGATCAAGCCCTAGAGCCACCACATCAACTAGATCTCTAGTATAGCATAGCTACATAGGATTAGAACTAGAAGGAGTCAATCTTTGATTGGTTTCCGGATCTGTCAAGAGGATTCTTGGTAATTCCTTTACTGTTCTTCATTGTTCATCATTGTTCTTCAATATTATGAATACAACTTTGTTCTATTTCAATATATTAATTATGACTATGCTCTACTTGTTTATGTTTGCGATTATATTGTTCTTAGTTTATCGTAGTTATACACTTGGCTTAGTTAGATTGGAATTATATACATGTTTAGGATCGTATAGCGTTTATCCATCGGATCCATGGGTAAATGATAAATATTGTGTAGGCGTGGTGCTTAGACCATATTTATCTGCGATTGCACCTTATATGCCGGATTGTGGGGTGGTTCGCGATGGTGACAGCTTCATTGGTTCTTATATAGTCCCCCTCCTATGTGTAAGGCAGGCAGAGCAACATTATTACGGGGGAGTGATTGCTATGTTTCTCATCTTCCTTGATAATATCACTATGCATGGGCGTAGTCCTTTCTCGCAATGATTGCCAAGTGTACTTGCACTAACTATGATATGCTAGACTTTATAGTTAAGAATAACTTAGACTAGCCGCAGTGGATACTCTAAAACAATACTCTAAAACTTTAGAGTATGAATATAGAGTAAAAACTGCTGCACTGGGTACTCTAAAACGATACTCTATCTTTTCTCTCACTCTATATTTAGAGTAGCACAGTGCTTACTCTATACTCTATAGCGACGGGCCCACTAGCTAAACAAAGGGAAAAATGCTATAACTCACAAACCAAAAATCCAAATTAAATTTCGATTGCACTATTAAATTCGTCTCAATAAATCCTTCAAAACTTGATCACACATGGATATATTTAGATAAAGTGATAAGTGGGTCCCATAGTAGATAGAGTGGATAGAGGATGATATAGAGGATGGATGGGTGCGGGAGAATTGAATATAGAGGAGAGAATCTTGCTGACTAGGACGTATAGAGGATGAATATAGAGGTCCATGAGTGCGGGTAGTCTTAGGAAATATCCTTGTAGTTCGTCCTAATACCTTGCTAATGACTTGCTAGAATATCTGTTGAGGTGCTTATCATTATTATATGTGGCCAGCTGATCAGATTAATTATCTTTGTCACCATTCATACTTTATCTATATTTTATGTGACACTTACCCCTGTATGCAAGAGATAGATGAATGCTCTCACTTATACATGCAATGATTGATACTCATTCCTATATTCCATTCCATAATCAACATTGATGTTAGTAATCCCTTCCCAGTGGTAAAAATATAAATAACGATACTTGGAATACTTCCCGGTTAAAATGCTACATCGGTATTAATCTGTGCGCTTGCAGATCTTATTTATTATTTATTTAGAAGAGCAGTTGCATATTTCAATACCGCGTCTCTCATATCATGCTGGGGATGACAACTTGGCTTAAGTGGCATGAGGGATAGGTTCGGCATTTTTGGCGCCGTTATCAGAATTAGAAAACTAAGTCTACTTTTGGTAATGACGTTAAGAATGCCCAACACAGAGCCAAAGTGGTGAAACAATCTGTTGTTGAGCGTGGGTAACAGTTGCAAGATGAACCTGTGCTGACAGAAGAATATGTGGAGCTATGGGTAGGCACATAATATGCCAGCAAGGATTAGCAATTAACGAATGCAGACTAGCGATTGTTCAATGCGGATCCAAAGTACAAATCACAGGTGCTAGCTAAGACGTGTCGAGACGTAACGCAAGAAGGAGAAAACAAAGGACGAGGGAAAGAACTCACAGAACAAGCAAATAGTCTAGAATTTTCCTTTTTCCTGAATTTTCCCTGGAATTTTCCAAAAGGCACTAGTAGGAATCAAATTTTTTTATTTTTTCACTATTTTCTATATTTTTCTCTGAACAGGGATCAAAAAAGATGCAACCACAAAAATTGGCACCTACAACTGAGGTGGGATGTGGTCTACAGAAATACATCACGTTCTTTGAAAAGCGTGCAAAAACTTTGACAATTTTTCTTTATTTTCCTGAATTTTTTTGGCAATTTTGATGAAACCAAACAGGGCAAAGCCAAAGTGGTGAAACAATCTGTTGTTGAGCGTGGGTAACAGTTGCAAGATGAACCTGTGCTGATAGAAGAATATGTGGAGCTATGGGTAGGCACATAATATGACAGCAAGGATTAGCAATTAACAAATGCAGATCAGCGATTGTTCAATCCGGATCCAAAGTACAATTCACAGGTGCTGGCTAAGACGTGTCGAGACGTAGCGCAACAAGGTGAAAAGAAAGGACGATGGAAAGAACTCACACAACAAGCAAACAGTCCAGATTTTTCCTTTTTCCTGAATTTTTCTCGGAATTTTCCAAAAGGCACTAGTAGGAATTAAATTTTTTTTTATTTTTTCACTATTTTTTTATATTTTTCTCTGAACAAGGATCAAAAAAGATGCAACCACCAAAATTGGCACCTACAACTGAGGTGGGATGTGGTCTACAGAAATGCATCACGTTCTCTGAAAAGCATGCAAAAACTTTGACAATTTTTCTTTATTTTCCTGAATTTTTTTAGCAATTTTGATGAAACCAAATAGGGCAGAGCCAAAGTGGTGAAACAATCTGTTGTTGAGCGTGGGTAACAGTTGCAAGATGAACCTGTGCTGACAGAAGAATATGTGGAGCTATGGGTACGCACATAATATGACAGCAAGGATTAGCAATTAACGAATGCAGATTAGCGATTGTTCAATGCGGATCCAAAGTACAAATCATAGGTGCTAGCTAAGATGTGTCGAGACGTAACGCAAGAAGGAGAAAACAAAGGACGAGGGAAAGAACTCACAGAACAAGCAAATAGTCCAGATTTTTCCTTTTTCCTGAATTTTCCCTGGAATTTTCCAAAAGGCACTAGTAGGAATCAATTTTTTTTTTATTTTTTCACTATTTTCTATATTTTTCTCTGAACAAGGATCAAAAAAGATGCAACCACAAAAATTGGCACCTACAACTGAGGTGGGATGTGGTCTACAGAAATACATCATGTTCTCTAAAAAGCGTGCAAAAACTTTGACAATTTTTCTTTATTTTCTTGAATTTTTTTGGCAATTTTGATGAAACCAAACAGGGCAGAGCCAAAGTGGTGAAACAATCTGTTATTGAGCGTGGGTAACAGTTGCTAGATGAACCTGTGCTGACAGAAGAATATGTGGAGCTATGGGTAGACACACAATATGACATCAAGGATTAGCAATTAACGAATGCAGATTAGCGATTGTTCAATGCGGATCCAAAGTACAATGCACAGGTGCTGGCTAAGACGTGTCGAGATGTAGCGTAACAAGGTGAAAACAAAGGACGATGGAAAGAACTCACAGAACAAGCAAATAGTCTGGATTTTTCCTTTTTCCTGAATTTTTTCCGGAATTTTCCAAAAGGCACTAGTAGGAATCAAATTTTTTTATCTTTTCACAATTTTTTATATTTTTCTCAGAGCAAGGATAAAAAAAGATGCAACCACAAAAATTGGCACCTACAACTGAGGTGGGATGTGGTCTACAGAAATACAGCACGTTCTCTGAAAAGCGTGCAAAAACTTTAACAAATTTTTTCTTTATTTTCCTAAATTTTTTTTGGCAATTTTGATGAAATCAAACAGGGCAAAGCCAAAGTTTTGAAACAATCTGTTGTTGAGCGTGGATAATAGTTGCAAGATGAACCTGTGCTGACAGAAGAAGATGTGGAGCTATGGGTAGGCACACAATATGATAACAAGGATTAGCAATTAACGAATGTAGATTATTGATTGTTCAATCTGGATCCAAAGTACAGATCACAGGTGCTGGCTAAGACGTGTCGAGACGTAGCGCAACAAGGTGAAAACAAAGCACGATGGAAAGAACTCACACAACAAGCAAATAGTCCAGATTTTTCCTTTTTCCTGAATTTTCGCCAAAATTTTCCAAAAGGCACTAGTAGGAATAAATTTTTTTATTTTTTCACTATTTTTTATATTTTTCTCTGAACAAGGATCAAAACAAAAGCAACCACAAAAATTGGCACCTACAACTGAGGTGGGATGTGGTCTACAGAAATACATCACGTTCTCTGAAAAGCGTGCAAAAACTTTGACAATTTTTCTTTATTTTCCTGAATTTTTTTGGCAATTTTGATGAAACCAAACAGGGCAGAGCCAAAGTGGTGAAACAATCTGTTGTTGAGCGTGGGTAACAGTTGCAAGATGAACCTGTGCTGAAAGAAGAATATGTGGAGCTATGGGTAGGCACATAATATGACAGCAAGGATTAGCAATTAACGAATGCAGATTAGCGATTGTTCAATGCGGATCCAAAGTACAAATCACAAGTGCTAGCTAAGACGTGTCGAGACGTAACGCAAGAAGGAGAAAACAAAGGACGAGGGAAAGAACTCTCATTACAAGCAAATAGTCCAGATTTTTCCTTTTTCCTGAATTTTCCCTGGAATTTTCCAAAAGGCACTAGTAGGAATCAATTTTTTTTATTTTTTCACTATTTTCTATATTTTTCTCTGAACAAGGATCAAAAAAGATGCAACCACAAAAATTGGCACCTACAACTGAGGTGGGATGTGGTCTACAGAAATACATCACGTTCTCTAAAAAGCGTGCAAAAACTTTGACAATTTTTCTTTATTTTCTTGAATTTTTTTGGCAATTTTGATGAAACCAAACAGGGCAGAGCCAAAGTGGTGAAACAATCTGTTATTGAGCGTGGGTAACAGTTGCTAGATGAACCTGTGCTGACAGAAGAATATGTGGAGCTATGGGTAGACACACAATATGACATCAAGGATTAGCAATTAACGAATGCAGATTAGCGATTGTTCAATGCGGATCCAAAGTACAATGCACAGGTGCTGGCTAAGACGTGTCGAGACGTAGCGTAACAAGGTGAAAACAAAGGACGATGGAAAGAACTCACAGAACAAGCAAATAGTCTAGATTTTTCTTTTTTCCTGAATTTTTTCCGGAATTTTCCAAAAGGCACTAGTAGGAATCAAATTTTTTTATCTTTTCACAATTTTTTTATATTTTTCTCAGAGCAAGGATAAAAAAAGATGCAACCACAAAAATTGGCACCTACAACTGAGGTGGGATGTGGTCTACAGAAATACAGCATGTTCTCTGAAAAGCGTGCAAAAACTTTAACAAATTTTTTCTTTATTTTCCTGAATTTTTTTTGGCAATTTTGATGAAACCAAACAGGGCAAAGCCAAAGTTTTGAAACAATCTGTTGTTGAGCGTGGATAATAGTTGCAAGATGAACCTGTGCTGACAGAAGAAGATGTGGAGCTATGGGTAGGCACACAATATGATAACAAGGATTAGCAATTAACGAATGTAGATTATTGATTGTTCAATCTGGATCCAAAGTATAGATCACAGGTGCTGGCTAAGACGTGTCGAGACGTAGCGCAACAAGGTGAAAACAAAGCACGATGGAAAGAACTCACACAACAAGCAAATAGTCCAGATTTTTCCTTTTTCCTGAATTTTCGCCAAAATTTTCCAAAAGGCACTAGTAGGAATCAATTTTTTTATTTTTTCACTATTTTTTATATTTTTCTCTGAACAAGGATCAAAACAAAAGCAACCACAAAAATTGGCACCTACAACTGAGGTGGGATGTGGTCTACAGAAATACATCACGTTCTCTGAAAAGCGTGCAAAAACTTTGATAATTTTTCTTTATTTTCCTTAATTTTTTTGGCAATTTTGATGAAACCAAACAGGGCAGAGCCAAAGTGGTGAAACAATCTGTTGTTGAGCGTGGGTAACAGTTGCAAGATGAACCTGTGCTGAAAGAAGAATATGTGGAGCTATGGGTAGGCACATAATATGACAGCAAGGATTAGCAATTAACGAATGCAGAATAGCGATTGTTCAATGCGGATCCAAAGTACAAATCACAAGTGCTAGCTAAGACGTGTCGAGACGTAACGCAAGAAGGAGAAAACAAAGGACGAGGGAAAGAACTCTCATTACAAGCAAATAGTCCAGATTTTCCCTTTTTCCTGAATTTTCCCTGGAATTTTCCAAAAGGCACTAGTAGGAATCAAATTTTTTTTATTTTTTCACTATTTTCTATATTTTTCTCTGAACAAGGATCAAAAAAGATGCAACCACAAAAATTGGCACCTACAACTAAGGTGGGATGTGGTCTACAGAAATACATCACGTTCTCTGAAAAGCGTGCAAAAACTTTGACAATTTTTCTTTTTTTCCTGAATTTTTTTGGCAATTTTGATGAAACCAAACAGGGCAGAGCCAAAGTGGTGAAACAATCTGTTGTTGAGCGTGGGTAACAGTTGCAAGATGAACCTGTGCTGATAGAAGAATATGTGGAGCTATGGGTAGGCACATAATATGACAGCAAGGATTAGCAATTAACAAATGCAGATTAGCGATTGTTCAATCCGGATCCAAAGTACAATTCACAGGTGCTGGCTAAGACGTGTCGAGACGTAGCGCAACAAGGTGAAAAGAAAGGACGATGGAAAGAACTCACACAACAAGCAAATAGTCCAGATTTTTCCTTTTCCTGAATTTTCCCCGGAATTTTCCAAAAGGCACTAGTAGGAATCAAGTTTTTTTTTATTTTTTCACTATTTTTTTATATTTTCCTCTGAACAAGGATCAAAAAAGATGCAACCACCAAAATTGGCACCTACAACTGAGGTGGGATGTGTTCTACAGAAATACATCACGTTCTCTGAAAAAGCGTGCAAAAACTTTAACAATTTTTTTCTTTATTTTCTTGAATTTTTTGGCAATTTTGATGAAACCAAACAGGACAGAGCCAAAGTGGTGAAACAATCTGTTATTGAGCGTGGGTAACAGTTGCTAGATGAACCTGTGTTGACAGAAGAATATGTGGAGCTATGGGTAGACACACAATATGACATCAAGGATTAGCAATTAACGAATGCAGATTAGCGATTGTTCAATGCGGATCCAAAGTACAATGCACAGGTGCTAGCTAAGACGTGTCGAGACGTAGCGTAACAAGCTGAAAACAAAGGACGATGGAAAGAACTCACAGAACAAGCAAATAGTCTGGATTTTTCCTTTTTCCTGAATTTTTTCTCAAATTTTCCAAAAGGCACTAGTAGGAATCAAATTTTTTTTATTTTTTCACAATTTTTTTATATTTTTCTTAGAGCAAGTTTAAAAAAAGATGCAACCACAAAAATTGGCACCTACAACTGAGGTGGGATGTGGTCTACAGAAATACAGCACGTTCTCTGAAAAGCGTGCAAAAACTTTAACAAATTTTTTCTTTATTTTCCTGAATTTTTTTTGGCAATTTTGATGAAATCAAACAGGGCAAAGCCAAAGTTTTGAAACAATCTGTTGTTGAGCGTGGATAATAGTTGCAAGATGAACCTGTGCTGACAGAAGAAGATGTGGAGCTATGGGTAGGCACACAATATGATAACAAGGATTAGCAATTAACGAATGCAGATTATTGATTGTTCAATCTGGATCCAAAGTACAGATCACAGGTGCTGGCTAAGACGTGTCGAGACGTAGCGCAACAAGGTGAAAACAAAGCACGATGGAAAGAACTCACACAACAAGCAAATAGTCCAGATTTTTCCTTTTTCCTGAATTTTCGCCAAAATTTTCCAAAAGGCACTAGTAGGAATCAATTTTTTTATTTTTTCACTATTTTTTATATTTTTCTCTGAACAAGGATCAAAACAAAAGCAACCACAAAAATTGGCACCTACAACTGAGGTGGGATGTGGTCTACAGAAATACATCACGTTCTCTGAAAAGCGTGCAAAAACTTTGACAATTTTTCTTTATTTTCCTGAATTTTTTTGGCAATTTTGATGAAACCAAACAGGGCAGAGCCAAAGTGGTGAAACAATCTGTTGTTGAGCGTGGGTAACAGTTGCAAGATGAACCTGTGCTGAAAGAAGAATATGTGGAGCTATGGGTAGGCACATAATATGACAGCAAGGATTAGCAATTAACGAATGCAGAATAGCGATTGTTCAATGCGGATCCAAAGTACAAATCACAAGTGCTAGCTAAGACGTGTCGAGACGTAACGCAAGAAGGAGAAAACAAAGGACGAGGGAAAGAACTCTCATTACAAGCAAATAGTCCAGATTTTCCCTTTTTCCTGAATTTTCCCTGGAATTTTCCAAAAGGCACTAGTAGGAATCAAATTTTTTTTATTTTTTCACTATTTTCTATATTTTTCTCTGAACAAGGATCAAAAAAGATGCAACCACAAAAATTGGCACCTACAACTAAGGTGGGATGTGGTCTACAGAAATACATCACGTTCTCTGAAAAGCGTGCAAAAACTTTGACAATTTTTCTTTTTTTCCTGAATTTTTTTGGCAATTTTGATGAAACCAAACAGGGCAGAGCCAAAGTGGTGAAACAATCTGTTGTTGAGCGTGGGTAACAGTTGCAAGATGAACCTGTGCTGATAGAAGAATATGTGGAGCTATGGGTAGGCACATAATATGACAGCAAGGATTAGCAATTAACAAATGCAGATTAGCGATTGTTCAATCCGGATCCAAAGTACAATTCACAGGTGCTGGCTAAGACGTGTCGAGACGTAGCGCAACAAGGTGAAAAGAAAGGACGATGGAAAGAACTCACACAACAAGCAAATAGTCCAGATTTTTCCTTTTCCTGAATTTTCCCCGGAATTTTCCAAAAGGCACTAGTAGGAATCAAGTTTTTTTTTATTTTTTCACTATTTTTTTATATTTTCCTCTGAACAAGGATCAAAAAAGATGCAACCACCAAAATTGGCACCTACAACTGAGGTGGGATGTGTTCTACAGAAATACATCACGTTCTCTGAAAAAGCGTGCAAAAACTTTAACAATTTTTTCTTTATTTTCTTGAATTTTTTGGCAATTTTGATGAAACCAAACAGGACAGAGCCAAAGTGGTGAAACAATCTGTTATTGAGCGTGGGTAACAGTTGCTAGATGAACCTGTGTTGATAGAAGAATATGTGGAGCTATGGGTAGACACACAATATGACATCAAGGATTAGCAATTAACGAATGCAGATTAGCGATTGTTCAATGCGGATCCAAAGTACAATGCACAGGTGCTAGCTAAGACGTGTCGAGACGTAGCGTAACAAGCTAAAAACAAAGGACGATGGAAAGAACTCACAGAACAAGCAAATAGTCTGGATTTTTCCTTTTTCCTGAATTTTTTCTCAAATTTTCCAAAAGGCACTAGTAGGAATCAAATTTTTTTTATTTTTTCACAATTTTTTTATATTTTTCTTAGAGCAAGGTTAAAAAAAGATGCAACCACAAAAATTGGCACCTACAACTGAGGTGGGATGTGGTCTACAGAAATACAGCACGTTCTTTGAAAAGCGTGCAAAAACTTTAACAAATTTTTTCTTTATTTTCCTGAATTTTTTTGGCAATTTTGATGAAATCAAACAGGGCAAAGCCAAAGTTTTGAAACAATCTGTTGTTGAGCGTGGATAATAGTTGCAAGATGAACCTGTGCTGACAGAAGAAGATGTGGAGCTACGGGTAGGCACACAATATGATAACAAGGATTAGCAATTAACGAATGCAGATTATTGATTGTTCAATCTGGATCCAAAGTACAGATCACAGGTGCTGGCTAAGACGTGTCGAGACGTAGCGCAACAAGGTGAAAACAAAGCACGATGGAAAGAACTCACACAACAAGCAAATAGTCCAGATTTTTCCTTTTTCCTGAATTTTCGCCAAAATTTTCCAAAAGGCACTAGTAGGAATCAAATTTTTTATTTTTCACTATTTTCTATATTTTTCTCTGAACAAGGATCAAAACAAAAGCAACCACAAAAATTGGCACCTACAACTGAGGTGGGATGTGGTCTACAGAAATACATCACGTTCTCTGAAAAGCGTGCAAAAACTTTGACAATTTTTCTTTATTTTCCTGAATTTTTTTGGCAATTTTGATGAAACCAAACAGGGCAGAGCCAAAGTGGTGAAACAATCTGTTGTTGAGCGTGGGTAACAGTTGCAAGATGAACCTGTGCTGAAAGAAGAATATGTGGAGCTATGGGTAGGCACATAATATGACAGCAAGGATTAGCAATTAACGAATGCAGATTAGCGATTGTTCAATGCGGATCCAAAGTACAAATCACAAGTGCTAGCTAAGACGTGTCGAGACGTAACGCAAGAAGGAGAAAACAAAGGACGAGGGAAAGAACTCTCATTACAAGCAAATAGTCCAGATTTTCCCTTTTTCCTGAATTTTCCCTGGAATTTTCCAAAAGGCACTAGTAGGAATCAAATTTTTTTTATTTTTTCACTATTTTCTATATTTTTCTCTGAACAAGGATCAAAAAAGATGCAACCACAAAAATTGGCACCTACAACTAAGGTGGGATGTGGTCTACAGAAATACATCACGTTCTCTGAAAAGCGTGCAAAAACTTTGACAATTTTTCTTTTTTTCCTGAATTTTTCTGGCAATTTTGATGAAACCAAACAGGGCAGAGCCAAAGTGGTGAAACAATCTGTTGTTGAGCGTGGGTAACAGTTGCAAGATGAACCTGTGCTGATAGAAGAATATGTGGAGCTATGGGTAGGCACATAATATGACAGCAAGGATTAGCAATTAACAAATGCAGATTAGCGATTGTTCAATCCGGATCCAAAGTACAATTCACAGGTGCTGGCTAAGACGTGTCGAGACGTAGCGCAACAAGGTGAAAAGAAAGGACGATGGAAAGAACTCACACAACAAGCAAATAGTCTAGATTTTTCCTTTTCCTGAATTTTCCCCGGAATTTTCCAAAAGGCACTAGTAGGAATCAAGTTTTTTTTTATTTTTTCACTATTTTTTTATATTTTCCTCTGAACAAGGATCAAAAAAGATGCAACCACCAAAATTGGCACCTACAACTGAGGTGGGATGTGTTCTACAGAAATACATCACGTTCTCTGAAAAAGCGTGCAAAAACTTTAACAATTTTTTTCTTTATTTTCCTGAATTTTTTGGCAATTTTGATGAAACCAAACAGGACAGAGCCAAAGTGGTGAAACAATCTGTTATTGAGCGTGGGTAACAGTTGCTAGATGAACCTGTGTTGACAAAAGAATATGTGGAGCTATGGGTAGACACACAATATGACATCAAGGATTAGCAATTAACGAATGCAGATTAGCGATTGTTCAATGCGGATCCAAAGTACAATGCACAGGTGCTAGCTAAGACGTGTCGAGACGTAGCGTAACAAGCTGAAAACAAAGGACGATGGAAAGAACTCAAAGAACAAGCAAATAGTCTGGATTTTTCCTTTTTCCTAAATTTTTTCTCAAATTTTCCAAAAGGCACTAGTAGGAATCAAATTTTTTTTATTTTTTCACAATTTTTTATATTTTTCTTAGAGCAAGGTTAAAAAAAGATGCAACCACAAAAATTGGCACCTACAACTGAGGTGAGATGTGGTCTACAAAAATACAGCACGTTCTCTGAAAAGCGTGCAAAAACTTTAACAAATTTTTTCTTTATTTTCCTGAATTTTTTTTGGCAATTTTGATGAAACCAAACAGGGCAAAGCCAAAGTTTTGAAACAATCTATTGTTGAGTGTGGATAATAGTTGCAAGATGAACCTGTGCTGACAGAAGAAGATGTGGAGCTATGGGTAGGCACACAATATGATAACAAGGATTAGCAATTAACGAATGCAGATTATTGATTGTTCAATCCGGATCCAAAGTACAGATCACAGGTGCTGGCTAAGACGTGTCGAGACGTAGCGCAACAAGGTGAAAACAAAGCACGATGGAAAGAACTCACACAACAAGCAAATAGTCCAGATTTTTCCTTTTTCCTGAATTTTCCCCAAAATTTTCCAAAAGGCACTAGTAGGAATCAATTTTTTTATTTTTCACTATTTTCTATATTTTTCTCTGAACAAGGATCAAAACAAAAGCAACCACAAAAATTGGCACCTACAACTGAGGTGGGATGTGGTCTACAGATACATCACGTTCTCTAAAAAGCGTGCAAAAACTTTGACAATTTTTCTTTATTTTCCTGAATTTTTTTGGCAATTTTGATGAAACCAAACAGGGCAGAGCCAAAGTGGTGAAACAATCTGTTGTTGAGCGTGGGTAACAGTTGCAAGATGAACCTGTGCTGAAAGAAGAATATGTGGAGCTATGGGTAGGCACATAATATGACAGCAAGGATTAGCAATTAACAAATGCAGATTAGCGATTGTTCAATGCGGATCCAAAGTACAAATCACAGGTGCTAGCTAAGACGTGTCGAGACGTAACACAGGAAGGAGAAAACAAAGGACGAGGGAAAGAAGTCACAGAACAGCAAATAGTCTGGATTTTTCCTTTTTCCTGAATTTTTTCTGAAATTTTCCAAAAGGCACTAGTAGGAATCAATTTTTTTTTATTTTTTCACAATTTTTTTATATTTTTCTCAGAGCAAGGTTAAAAAAAGATGCAACCACAAAAATTGGCACCTACAACTGAGGTGAGATGTGGTCTACAAAAATACAGCATGTTCTCTGAAAAGCGTGCAAAAACTTTAACAAATTTTTTCTTTATTTTCCTGAATTTTTTTGGCAATTTTGATGAAACCAAACAGGGCAAAGCCAAAGCTTTGAAACAATCTATTGTTGAGTGTGGATAATAGTTGCAAGATGAACCTGTGCTGACAGAAGAAGATGTGGAGCTATGGGTAGGCACACAATATGATAACAAGGATTAGCAATTAACGAATGCAGATTATTGATTGTTCAATCCGGATCCAAAGTACAGATCACAGGTGCTGGCTAAGACGTGTCGAGACGTAGCGCAACAAGGTGAAAACAAAGCACGATGGAAAGAACTCACACAACAAGCAAATAGTCCAGATTTTTCCTTTTTCCTAAATTTCCCCCAAAATTTTCCAAAAGGCACTAGTAGGAATCAATTTTTTTATTTTTTCACTATTTTCTATATTTTTCTCTGAACAAGGATCAAAACAAAAGCAACCACAAAAATTAGCACCTACAACTGAGGTGGGATGTGGTCTACAGAAATACATCACGTTCTCTGAAAAGCGTGCAAAAACTTTGACAATTTTTCTTTATTTTCCTGAATTTTTTTGGCAATTTTGATGAAACCAAACAGGGCAGAGCCAAAGTGGTGAAACAATCTGTTGTTGAGCGTGGGTAACAGTTGCAAGATGAACATGTGCTGATAGAAGAATATGTGGAGCTATGGGTAGGCACATAATATGACAGCAAGGATTAGCAATTAACAAATGCAGATTAGAGATTGTTCAATCCGGATCCAAAGTACAATTCACAGGTGCTGGCTAAGACGTGTCGAGACATAGCGCAACAAGGTGAAAAGAAAGGACGATGGAAAGAACTCACACAACAAGCAAATAGTCCAGATTTTTCCTTTTCCTGAATTTTCCCCGGAATTTTCCAAAAGGCACTAGTAGGAATCAAGTTTTTTTTATTTTTTCACTATTTTTTTATATTTTTCTCTGAACAAGGATCAAAAAAGATGCAACCACCAAAATTGGCACCTACAACTGAGGTGGGATGTGTTCTACAGAAATACATCACGTTCTCTGAAAAAGCGTGCAAAAACTTTAACAATTTTTTTCTTTATTTTCCTGAATTTTTTGGCAATTTTGATGAAACCAAACAGGACAGAGCCAAAGTGGTGAAACAATCTGTTATTGAGCGTGGGTAACAGTTGCTAGATGAACCTATGCTGACAGAAGAATATGTGGAGCTTTGGGTAGACACACAATATGACATCAAGGATTAGCAATTAACGAATGCAGATTAGCGATTGTTCAATGCGGATCCAAAGTACAATGCACAGGTGCTGGCTAAGACGTGTCGAGACATAGCGTAACAAGGTGAAAACAAAGGACGATGGAAAGAACTCACAGAACAAGCAAATAGTCTGGATTTTTCCTTTTTCCTGAATTTTTTCTGAAATTTTCCAAAAGGCACTAGTAGGAATCAATTTTTTTTATTTTTTCACAATTTTTTTATATTTTTCTTAGAGCAAGGTTAAAAAAAGATGCAACCACAAAAATTGGCACCTACAACTGAGGTGAGATGTGGTCTACAAAAATACAGCACGTTCTCTGAAAAGCATGCAAAAACTTTAACAAATTTTTTCTTTATTTTCCTGAATTTTTTTTGGCAATTTTGATGAAACCAAACAGGGCAAAGCCAAAGTTTTGAAACAATCTATTGTTGAGTGTGGATAATAGTTGCAAGATGAACCTGTGCTGACAGAAGAAGATGTGGAGCTATGGGTAGGCACACAATACGATAACAAGGATTAGCAATTAACGAATGCGGATTATTGATTGTTCAATCCGGATCCAAAGTACAGATCACAGGTGCTGGCTAAGACGTGTCGAGACGTAGCGCAACAAGGTGAAAACAAAGCACGATGGAAAGAACTCACACAACAAGCAAATAGTCCAGATTTTTCCTTTTTCCTGAATTTTCCCCAAAATTTTCCAAAAGGCACTAGTAGGAATCAATTTTTTTATTTTTCACTATTTTCTATATTTTTCTCTGAACAAGGATCAAAACAAAAGCAACCACAAAAATTGGCACCTACAACTGTGGTGGGATGTGGTCTACAGAAATACATCACGTTCTCTGAAAAGCGTGCAAAAACTTTGACAATTTTTCTTTATTTTCCTGAATTTTTTTGGCAATTTTGATGAAACCAAACAGGGCAGAGCCAAAGTGGTGAAACAATCTGTTGTTGAGCGTGGGTAACAGTTGCAAGATGAACCTGTGCTGAAAGAAGAATATGTGGAACTTTGGGTAGGCACATAATATGACAGCAAGGATTAGCAATTAACAAATGCAGATTAGCGATTGTTCAATGCGGATCCAAAGTACAAATCACAGGTGCTAGCTAAGACGTGTCGAGACGTAACACAGGAAGGAGAAAACAAAGGACGAGGGAAAGAACTCACAGAACAAGCAAATAGTTTGGATTTTTCCTTTTTCCTGAATTTTTTCTGAAATTTTCCAAAAGGCACTAGTAGGAATCAATTTTTTTTTATTTTTTCACAATTTTTTCTCACTATTTTTTTATATTTTTCTCTGAACTAGGATAAAAAAAGATGCAACCACAAAAATTGGCACCTACAACTGAGGTGAGATGTGGTCTACAAAAATACGGCACGTTCTCTGAAAAGCGTGCAAAAACTTTAACAAATTTTTTCTTTATTTTCCTGAATTTTTTTGGCAATTTTGATGAAACCAAACAGGGCAAAGCCAAAGTTTTGAAACAATATATTGTTGAGTGTGGATAATAGTTGCAAGATGAACCTGTGCTGACAGAAGAAGATGCGGAGCTATGGGTAGGCACACAATATGATAACAAGGATTAGCAATTAACGAATGCAGATTATTGATTGTTCAATCCGGATCCAAAGTACAGATCACAGGTGCTGGCTAAGACGTGTCGAGACGTAGCGCAACAAGGTGAAAACAAAGCACGATGGAAAGAACTCACACAACAAGCAAATAGTCTAGATTTTTCCTTTTTCCTAAATTTTCCCCAAAATTTTCCAAAAGGCACTAGTAGGAATCAATTTTTTTATTTTTTCACTATTTTCTATATTTTTCTCTGAACAAGGATCAAAACAAAAGCAACCACAAAAATTAGCACCTACAACTGAGTTGGGATGTGGTCTATAGAAATACATCACGTTCTCTGAAAAGCGTGCAAAAACTTTGACAATTTTTCTTTATTTTCCTTAATTGTTTTGGCAATTTTGATGAAACCAAACAGGGCAGAGCCAAAGTGGTGAAACAATCTGTTGTTGAGCGTGGGTAACAGTTGCAAGATGAACCTGTGCTGATAGAAGAATATGTGGAGCTATGGGTAGGCACATAATATGACAGCAAGGATTAGCAATTAATAAATGCAGATTAGCGATTGTTCAATCCGGATCCAAAGTACAATTCACAAGTGCTGGCTAAGACGTGTCGAGACGTAGCGCAACAAGGTGAAAAGAAAGGACGATGGAAAGAACTCACACAACAAGCAAATAGTCCAGATTTTTCCTTTTCCTGAATTTTCCCCGGAATTTTCCGAAAGGCACTAGTAGGAATCAAGTTTTTTTTATTTTTTCACTATTTTTTTATATTTTTCTCTGAACAAGGATCAAAAAAGATACAACCACCAAAATTGGCACCTACAACTGAGGTGGGATGTGTTCTACAGAAATACATCACGTTCTCTGACAAAGCGTGCAAAAACTTTAACAATTTTTTTCTTTATTTTCCTGAATTTTTTGGCAATTTTGATGAAACCAAACAGGACAGAGCCAAAGTGGTGAAACAATCTGTTATTGAGTGTGGGTAACAGTTGCTAGATGAACCTGTGCTGACAGAAGAATATGTGGAGCTATGGGTAGACACACAATATGACATCAAGGATTAGCAATTAACGAATGCAGATTAGCGATTGTTCAATGCGGATCCAAAGTACAATGCACAGGTGCTGGCTAAGACGAGTCGAGACGTAGCGTAACAAGGTGAAAACAAAGGACGATGGAAAGAACTCACAGAACAAGCAAATAGTCTGGATTTTTCCTTTTTCCTGAATTTTTTCTGAAATTTTCCAAAAGGCACTAGTAGGAATCAAATTTTTTTTATTTTTTCACAATTTTTTTATATTTTTCTTTATTTTCCTGAATTTTTTTTGGCAGTTTTGATGAAACCAAACAGGGCAAAGCCAAAGTTTTGAAGCAATCTATTGTTGAGTGTGGATAATAGTTGCAAGATGAACCTGTGCTGACAGAAGAAGATGTGGAGCTATGGGTAGGCACACAATATGATAACAAGGATTAGCAATTAACGAATGCAGATTATTGATTGTTCAATCCGGATCCAAAGTACAGATCACAGGTGCTGGCTAAGACGTGTCGAGACGTTGCGCAACAAGGTGAAAACAAAGCACGATGCAAAGAACTCACACAACAAGCAAATAGTCCAGATTTTTCCTTTTTCCTAAATTTCCCCCAAAATTTTCCAAAAGGCACTAGTAGGAATCAATTTTTTTATTTTTTCACTATTTTCTATATTTTTCTCTGAACAAGGATCAAAACAAAAGCAACCACAAAAATTAGCACCTACAACTGAGATGGGATGTGGTCTACAGAAATACATCACGTTCTCTGAAAAGCGTGCAAAACTTTGACAATTTTTCTTTATATTCCTGAATTTTTTTGGCAATTTTGATGAAACCAAACAGGGCAGAGCCAAAGTGGTGAAACAATCTGTTGTTGAGCGTGGGTAACAGTTGCAAGATGAACCTGTCATGATAGAAGAATATGTCGAGCTATGGGTAGGCACATAATATGACAGCAAGGATTAGCAATTAACAAATGCAGATTAGAGATTGTTCAATCCGGATCCAAAGTACATTTCACAGGTGCTGGCTAAGACGTGTCGAGACATAGCGCAACAAGGTGAAAAGAAAGGACGATGGAAAGAACTCACACAACAAGCAAATAGTCCAGATTTTTCCTTTTCCTGAATTTTCCCCGGAATTTTCCAAAAGGCACTAGTAGGAATCAAGTTTTTTTTTATTTTTTCACTATTTTTTTATATTTTTCTCTGAACAAGGATCAAGAAAGATGCAACCACCAAAATTGGCACCTACAACTGAGGTGGGATGTGTTCTACAGAAATACATCACGTTCCCTGAAAAAGCGTGCAAAAACTTTAACAATTTTTTTCTTTATTTTCCTGAATTTTTTGGCAATTTTGATGAAACCAAACAGGACAGAGCCAAAGTGGTGAAACAATCTGTTATTGAGCGTGGGTAACAGTTGCTAGATGAACCTGTGCTGACAGAAGAATATGTGGAGCTATGGGTAGACACACAATATGACATCAAGGATTAGCAATTAACGAATGCAGATTAGCGATTGTTCAATGCGGATCCAAAGTACAATGCACAGGTGCTGGCTAAGACGTGTCGAGACATAGCGTAACAAGGTGAAAACAAAGGACGATGGAAAGAACTCACAGAACAAGCAAATAGTCTGGATTTTTCCTTTTTCCTGAATTTTTTCTGAAATTTTCCAAAAGGCACTAGTAGGAATCAAATTTTTTTTATTTTTTCACAATTTTTTTATATTTTTCTTAGAGCAAGGTTAAAAAAAGATGCAACCACAAAAATTGGCACCTACAACTGAGGTGAGATGTGGTCTACAAAAATACAGCACGTTCTCTGAAAAGCGTGCAAAAACTTTAACAAATTTTTTCTTTATTTTCCTGAATTTTTTTTGGCAATTTTGATGAAACCAAACAGGGCAAAGCCAAAGTTTTGAAACAATCTATTGTTGAGTGTGGATAATAGTTGCAAGATGAACCTGTGCTGACAGTAGAAGATGTGGAGCTATGGGTAGGCACACAATATGATAACAAGGATTAGCAATTAATGAATGCAGATTATTGATTGTTCAATCCGGATCCAAAGTACAGATCACAGGTGCTGGCTAAGACGTGTCGAGACGTAGCGCAACAAGGTGAAAACAAAGCACGATGGAAAGAACTCACACAACAAGCAAATAGTCCAGATTTTTCCTTTTTTTAGAATTTTCCCCAAAATTTTCCAAAAGGCACTAGTAGGAATCAATTTTTTTATTTTTCACTATTTTCTATATTTTTCTCTGAACAAGGATCAAAACAAAAGCAACCACAAAAATTGGCACCTACAACTGAGGTGGGATGTGGTCTACAGAAATACATCACGTTCTCTGAAAAGCGTGCAAAAACTTTGACAATTTTTCTTTATTTTCCTGAATTTTTTTGGCAATTTTGATGAAACCAAACAGGGCAGAGCCAAAGTGGTGAAACAATCTGTTGTTGAGCGTGGGTAACAGTTGCAAGATGAACCTGTGCTGATAGAAGAATATGTCGAGCTATGGGTAGGCACATAATATGACAGCAAGGATTAGCAATTAACAAATGCAGATTAGAGATTGTTCAATCCGGATCCAAAGTACAATTCACAGGTGCTGGCTAAGATGTGTCGAGACATAGCGCAACAAGGTGAAAAGAAAGGACGATGGAAAGAACTCACACAACAAGCAAATAGTCCAGATTTTTCCTTTTCCTGAATTTTCCCCGGAATTTTCCAAAAGGCACTAGTAGGAATCAAGTTTTTTTTTTATTTTTTCACTATTTTTTTATATTTTTCTCTGAACAAGGATCAAGAAAGATGCAACCACCAAAATTGGCACCTACAACTGAGGTGGGATGTGTTCTACAGAAATACATCACGTTCTCTGAAAAAGCGTGCAAAAACTTTAACAATTTTTTTCTTTATTTTCCTGAATTTTTTGGCAATTTTGATGAAACCAAACAGGACAGAGCCAAAGTGGTGAAACAATCTGTTGTTGAGCGTGGGTAACAGTTGCTAGATGAACCTGTGCTGACAAAAGAATATGTGGAGCTATGGGTAGACACACAATATGACATCAAGGATTAGCAATTAACGAATGCAGATTAGCGATTGTTCAATGCGGATCCAAAGTACAATGCACAGGTGCTGGCTAAGACGTGTCGAGACATAGCGTAACAAGGTGAAAACAGAGGACGATGGAAAGAACTCACAAAAACAAGCAAATAGTCTGGATTTTTCCTTTTTCCTGAATTTTTTCTAAAATTTTCCAAAAGGCACTAGTAGGAATCAAATTTTTTTTATTTTTTCACAATTTTTTTATATTTTTCTCAGAGCAAGGTTAAAAAAAGATGCAACCACAAAAATTGGCACCTACAACTGAGGTGAGATGTGGTCTACAAAAATACAGCACGTTCTCTGAAAAGCGTGCAAAAACTTTAACAAATTTTTTCTTTATTTTCCTGAATTTTTTTTGGCAATTTTGATGAAACCAAACAGGGCAAAGCCAAAGTTTTGAAACAATATATTGTTGAGTGTGGATAATAGTTGCAAGATGAACCTGTGCTGACAGAAGAAGATGTGGAGCTATGGGTAGGCACACAATATGATAACAAGGATTAGCAATTAACGAATGCAGATTATTGATTGTTCAATCCGGATCCAAAGTACAGATCACAGGTGCTGGCTAAGACGTGTCGAGACGTAGCGCAACAAGGTGAAAACAAAGCACGATGGAAAGAACTCACACAACAAGCAAATAGTCCAGATTTTTCCTTTTTCTAGAATTTTCCCCAAAATTTTCCAAAAGCACTAGTAGGAATCAATTTTTTTATTTTTTCACTATTTTCTATATTTTTCTCTGAACAAGGATCAAAACAAAAGCAACCACAAAAATTGGCACCTACAACTGAGGTGGGATGTGGTCTACAGAAATACATCACGTTCTCTGAAAAGCGTGCAAAAACTTTGACAATTTTTCTTTATTGTCCTGAATTTTTTTGGCAATTTTGATGAAACCAAACAGGGCAGAGCCAAAGTGGTGAAACAATCTGTTGTTGAGCGTGGGTAACAGTTGCAAGATGAACCTGTGCTGAAAGAAGAATATGTGGAGCTATGGGTAGGCACATAATATGACAGCAAGGATTAGCAATTAACAAATGCAGATTAGCGATTGTTCAATGCGGATCCAAAGTACAAATCACAGGTGCTAGCTAAGACGTGTCGAGACGTAACACAGGAAGGAGAAAACAAAGGACGAGGGAAAGAACTCACAGAACAAGCAAATAGTCTGGATTTTTCCTTTTTCCTGAATTTTTTCTGAAATTTTCCAAAAGGCACTAGTAGGAATCAAATTTTTTTTATTTTTTCACAATTTTTTTATATTTTTCTCAGAGCAAGGTTAAAAAAAGATGCAACCACAAAAATTGGCACCTACAACTGAGGTGAGATGTGGTCTACAAAAATACAGCACGTTCTCTGAAAAGCGTGCAAAAACTTTAACAAATTTTTTCTTTATTTTCCTGAATTTTTTTTGGCAATTTTGATGAAACCAAACAGGGCAAAGCCAAAGTTTTGAAACAATCTATTGTTGAGTGTGGATAATAGTTGCAAGATGAACCTGTGCTGACAGAAGAAGATGTGGAGCTATGGGTAGGCACACAATATGATAACAAGGATTAGCAATTAACGAATGCAGATTATTGATTGTTCAATCCGGATCCAAAGTACAGATCACATGTGCTGGCTAAGACGTGTCGAGACGTAGCGCAACAAGGTGAAAACAAAGCACGATGGAAAGAACTCACACAACAAGCAAATAGTCCAGATTTTTCCTTTTTCCTAAATTTCCCCCAAAATTTTCCAAAAGGCACTAGTAGGAATCAAATTTTTTTTATTTTTTCACAATTTTTTTATATTTTTCTCAGAGCAAGGTTAAAAAATGATGCAACCACAAAAATTGGCACCTACAACTGAGGTGAGATGTGGTCTACAAAAATACAGCACGTTCTCTGAAAAGCGTGCAAAAACTTTAACAAATTTTTTTTATTTTCCTGAATTTTTTTTGGCAATTTTGATGAAACCAAACAGGGCAAAGCCAATGTTTTGAAACAATATATTGTTGAGTGTGGATAATAGTTGCAAGATGAACCTGTGCTGACAGAAGAAGATGTGGAGCTATGGGTAGGCACACAATATGATAACAAGGATTAGCAATTAACGAATGCAGATTATTGATTGTTCAATCCGGATCCAAAGTACAGATCACATGTGCTGGCTAAGACGTGTCGAGACGTAGCGCAACAAGGTGAAAACAAAGCACGATGGAAAGAACTCACACAACAAGCAAATAGTCTAGATTTTTCCTTTTTCCTAAATTTTCCCCAAAATTTTCCAAAAGGCACTAGTAGGAATCAATTTTTTTTATTTTTTCACTATTTTCAATATTTTTCTCTAAACAAGGATCAAAACAAAAGCAACCACAAAAATTAGCACCTACAACTGAGGTGGGATGTGGTCTACAGAAATACATCACGTTCTCTGAAAAGCGTGCAAAAACTTTGACAATTTTTCTTTATTTTCCTGAATTTTTTTGGCAATTTTGATGAAACCAAACAGGGCAGAGCCAAAGTGGTGAAACAATCTGTTGTTGAGCGTGGGTAACAGTTGCAAGATGAACCTTTGCTGACAGAAGAATATGTGGAGCTATGGGTAGGCACATAATATGACAGCAAGGATTAGCAATTAACGAATGCAGATTAGCGATTGTTCAATCCGGATCCAAAGTACAATTCACAGGTGCTGGCTAAGACGTGTCGAGACGTAGCGCAACAAGGTGAAAAGAAAGGACGATGAAAAGAACTCACACAACAAGCAAATAGTCCAGATTTTTCCTTTTTCCTGAATTTTTCCCGGAATCTTCCAAAAGGCACTAGTAGGAATCAAGTTTTTTTTAATTTTTTCACTATTTTTTTTATATTTTTCTCTGAACAAGGATCAAAAAAGATGCAACCACCAAAATTGGCACCTACAACTGAGGTGGGATGTGTTCTACAGAAATACATCACGTTCTCTAAAAAAGCGTGCAAAAACTTTAACAATTTTTTTCTTTATTTTCCTGAATTTTTTGGCAATTTTGGTGAAACCAAACAGGGCAGAGCCAAAGTGGTGAAACAATCTGTTATTGAGCGTGGGTAATAGTTGCTAGATGAACCTGTGATGACAAAAGAATATGTGGAGCTATGGGTAGACACACAATATGACATCAAGGATTAGCAATTAACGAATGCAGATTAGCGATTGTTCAATGCGGATCCAAAGTACAATGCACAGGTGCTGGCTAAGACGTGTCGAGACATAGCGTAACAAGGTGAAAACAAAGGACGATGGAAAGAACTCACAGAACAAGCAAATAGTCCGGATTTTTCCTTTTTCCTGAATTTTCCCTGGAATTTTCCAAAAGGCACTAGTAGGAATCAAATTTTTTTAATTTTTCCGCTATTTTTTTATATTTTTCTCAGAACAAGGATAAAAAAATGCAACCACAAAAATTGGCACCTTAAACAGAGGTGGGATGTGGTCTACAGAAATACAACACGTTCTCTTAAAAGCGTGCAAAAACTTTAACAATTTTTTTCTTTATTTTCCTGAACTTTTTTTGGCAATTTTGACGAAACCAAACAGGGCAGAGCCAAAGTGGTGAAACAATCTGTCGTTGAGCGTGGGTAACAATTGCAAGATGAACCTATGCGGACAGAAGAATATGTGGAGCTATGGGTAGACACGCAATATGACAGCAAGGATTAGCAATTAATGAATGCAGATTAGCGATTGTTCAATCCGGATCCAAAGTACAAATCATAGGTGCTGGCTAAGACGTGTCGAGACGTAGCGCAACAAGGTGAAAACAAAGGATGATGGAAAGAACTCACAGAACAAGCAAATAGTCCGGATTTTTCCTTTTTCCTGAATTTTTCCTGGAATTTTCCAAAAGGCACTAGTAGGAATCATTTTTTTTATTTTTTTCACTATTTTCTATATTTTTCTCTGAACAAGGATCAAAAAAGATGCAACCACAAAAATTGGCACCTACAACTGAGGTGGGATGTGGTCTACAGAAATACAGCACGTTCCTTAAAAGCGTGCAAAAACTTTGACAATTTTTTTCTTTATTTTCCTGAATTTTTTGGCAATTTTGATGAAACCAAATAGGGCAGAGCCAAAGTGGTGAAACAATCTGTTGTTGAGCGTGGGTAACAGTTGCAAGATGAACCTGTGTTGACAGAAGAATATGTGGAGCTATGGGTACGCACATAATGTGACAGCAAGGATTAGCATTTAACAAATGCAGATTAGCGATTGTTCAATCCGGATCCAAAGTACAAATCACAGGTGCTAGCTAAGACGTGTCGAGACGTAACGCAAGAAGGAGAAAACAAAGGACGAGGGAAAGAACTCATAGAACAAGCAAATAGTCTGGATTTTTCCTTTTTCCTGAATTTTTTCCGGATTTTTCCAAAAGGCACTAGTAGGAATCATTTTTTTTATTTTTTCACAATTTTTTTATATTTTTCTCGGAGCAAGGATAAAAAAAAGATGCAACCAGAAAAATTGGCACCTACAACTGAGGTGAGATGTGGTCTACAGAAATACAGCACGTTCTCTGAAAAGAGTGCAAAAACTTTAACAAATTTTTTCTTTATTTTCCTGAATTTTTTTTTGGCAATTTTGATGAAACCAAACAGGGCAAAGCCAAAGTTTTGAAACAATATGTTGTTGAGCGTGGATAATAGTTGCAAGATGAACCTGTGCTGACAGAAGAAGATGTGGAGCTATGGGTAGGCACACAATATGATAACAAGGATTAGCAATTAACGAATGCAGATTATCGATTGTTCAATCCGGATCCAAAGTACAGATCACAGGTGCTGGCTAAGACGTGTCGAGACGTAGCGCAATGAGGTGAAAACAAAGGACGATGGAAAGAACTCACACAACAAGCAAATAGTCCTGATTTTTCCTTTTTCTTGAATTTTCCCCAAAATTTTCCAAAAGGCACTAGTAGGAATCAATTTTTTTATTTTTTCACTATTTTCTATATTTTTCTCTGAACAAGGATCAAAACAAAAGCAACCACAAAAATTGGCACCTACAACTGAGGTGGGATGTGGTCTACAGAAATACATCACCTTCTCTGAAAAGCATGCAAAAACTTTGACAATTTTTCTTTATTTTCCTGAATTTTTTTGGCAATTTTGATGAAACCAAACAGGGCAGAGCCAAAGTGGTGAAACAATCTGTTGTTGAGCGTGGGTAACAGTTGCAAGATGAACCTGTGCTGACAGAAGAATATGTGGAGCTATGGGTAGGCACGCAATATGACAGTAAGGATTAGCAATTAATGAATGCAGATTAGCGATTGTTCAATCCGGATCCAAAGTACAAATCATAGGTGCTGGCTAAGACGTGTCGAGACGTAGCGCAACAAGGTGAAAACAAAGGACGATGGAAAGAACTCACAGAACAAGCAAATAGTCCGGATTTTTCCTTTTTCCTGAATTTTTCCTGGAATTTTCCAAAAGGCACTAGTAGGAATCAATTTTTTTTTATTTTTTCACTATTTTCTATATTTTTCTCTGAACAAGAATCAAAAAAGATGCAACCACAAAAATTGGCACCTACAACTGAGGTGGGATGTTGTATACAGAAATACAGCACGTTCTCTGAAAAGCGTGCAAAAACTTTGACAATTTTTTTCTTTATTTTCCTGAATTTTTTGGCAATTTTGATGAAACCAAATAGGGCAGAGCCAAAGTGGTGAAACAATCTGTTGTTGAGCGTGGGTAACAGTTGCAAGATGAACCTGTGTTGACAGAAGAATATGTGGAGCTATGGGTAGGCACATAATGTGACAGCAAGGATTAGCATTTAACAAATGCAGATTAGCGATTGTTCAATCCGGATCCAAAGTACAAATCACAGGTGCTAGCTAAGACGTGTCGAGACGTAACGCAAGAAGGAGAAAACAAAGGACGAGGGAAAGAACTCATAGAACAAGCAAATAGTCTGGATTTTTCCTATTTCCTGAATTTTTTCCGGATTTTTCCAAAAGGCACTAGTAGGAATCATTTTTTTTTATTTTTTCACAATTTTTTTATATTTTTCTCAGAGCAAGGATAAAAAAAAGATGCAACCAGAAAAATTGGCACCTACAACTGAGGTGAGATGTGGTCTACAGAAATACAGCACGTTCTCTGAAAAGCGTGCAAAAACTTTAACAAATTTTTTCTTTATTTTCCTGAATTTTTTTTGGCAATTTTGATGAAACCAAACAGGGCAAAGCCAAAGTTTTGAAACAATATGTTGTTGAGCGTGGATAATAGTTGCAAGATGAACCTGTGCTGATAGAAGAAGATGTGGAGCTATGGGTAGGCACACAATATGATAACAAGGATTAGCAATTAACGAATGCAGATTATCGATTGTTCAATCCGGATCCAAAGTACAGATCACAGGTGCTGGCTAAGACGTGTCGAGATGTAGCGCAATAAGGTGAAAACAAAGGACGATGGAAAGAACTCACACAACAAGCAAATAGTCCTGATTTTTCCTTTTTCTTGAATTTTCCCCAAAATTTTCCAAAAGGCACTAGTAGGAATCAATTTTTTTATTTTTTCACTATATTCTATATTTTTCTCTGAACAAGGATCAAAACAAAAGCAACCACAAAAATTGGCACCTACAACTGAGGTGGGATGTGGTCTACAGAAATACATCACCTTCTCTGAAAAGCATGCAAAAACTTTGACAATTTTTCTTTATTTTCCTGAATTTTTTTGGCAATTTTGATGAAACCAAATAGGGCAGAGCCAAAGTGGTGAAACAATCTGTTGTTGAGCGTGGGTAACAGTTGCAAGATGAACCTGTGCTGACAGAAGAATATGTGGAGCTATGGGTAGGCACGCAATATGACTGTAAGGATTAGCAATTAACGAATGCAGATTAGCGATTGTTCAATCCGGATCCAAAGTACAAATCATAGGTGCTGGCTAAGACGTGTCGAGACGTAGCGCAACAAGGTGAAAACAAAGGACGATGGAAAGAACTCACAGAACAAGCAAATAGTCCGGATTTTTCCTTTTTCCTGAATTTTTCCTGGAATTTTCCAAAAGGCACTAGTAGGAATCAATTTTTTTTTATTTTTTCACTATTTTCTATATTTTTCTCTGAACAAGAATCAAAAAAGATGCAACCACAAAAATTGGCACCTACAACTGAGGTGGGATGTGGTCTACAGAAATACAGCACGTTCTCTGAAAAGCGTGCAAAAACTTTGACAATTTTTTTCTTTATTTTCCTGAATTTTTTGGCAATTTTGATGAAACCAAATAGGGCAGAGCCAAAGTGGTGAAACAATCTGTTGTTGAGCGTAGGTAACAGTTGCAAGATGAACCTGTGTTGACAGAAGAATATGTGGAGCTATGGGTAGGCACATAATGTGACAGCAAGGATTAGCATTTAACAAATGCAGATTAGCGATTGTTCAATCCGGATCCAAAGTACAAATCATAGGTGCTAGCTAAGATGTGTCGAGACGTAACGCAAGAAGGAGAAAACAAAGGACGATGGAAAGAACTCACAGAACAAGCAAATAGTCCGGATTTTTCCTTTTTCCGGAATTTTTCCTGGAATTTTCCAAAAGGCACTAGTAGGAATCAATTTTTTTTATTTTTTCACTATTTTCTATATTTTTCTCTGAACAAGGATCAAAAAAGATGGAACCACAAAAATTGGCACCTACAACTGAGGTGGGATGTGGTCTAGAGAAATACAGCACGTTCTCTGAAAAGCGTGCAAAAACTTTGACAATTTTTTTCTTTATTTTCCTGAATTTTTTGGCAATTTTGATGAAACCAAATAGGGCAGAGCCAAAGTGGTGAAACAATCTGTTGTTGAGCGTGGGTAACAGTTGCAAGACGAACCTGTGCTGACAGAAGAATATGTGGAGCTATGGGTAGGCACATAATATGACAGCAAGGATTAGCAATTAACGAATGCAGATTAGCGATTGTTCAATACGGATCCAAAGTACAAATCACAGGTGCTAGCTAAGACGTGTCGAGACGTAACGCAGGAAGGAGAAAACAAAGGACGAGGGAAAGAACTCACAGAACAAGCAAATAGTCCAGATTTTTCCTTTTTCTTGAATTTTCCCTGGAATTTTCCAAAAGGCACTAGTAGGGATCAAATTTTTTTATTTTTTCACTATTTTCTATATTTTTCTCTGAACAAGGATCAAAAAAGATGCAACCACAAAAATTGGCACCTACAACTGAGGTGGGATGTGGTCTACAGAAATACATCACGTTCTCTGAAAAGCGTGCAAAAACTTTGATAATTTTTTTTTATTTTCCTGAATTTTTTTGGCAATTTTGATGAAACCAAACAGGGCAAAGCCAAAGTGGTGAAACAATCTATTGTTGAACGTGGGTAACAGTTGCAAGACGAACCTGTGCTGATAGAAGAATATGTGGAGCTATGGGTAGGCACATAATATGACAGCAAGGATTAGCAATTAACAAATGCAGATTAGCGATTGTTCAATCCGGATCCAAAGTACAATTCACAGGTGCTGGCTAAGACGTGTCGAGACGTAGCGCAACAGGGTGAAAAGAAAGGACGATGGAAAGAACTCACACAACAAGCAAATAGTCCAGATTTTTCCTTTTTCCTGAATTTTTCCCAGAATTTTCCAAAAGGCACTAGTAGGAATCAAGTTTTTTTTTATTTTTTCACTATTTTTTTATATTTTTCTCTGAACAAGGATCAAAAAGATGCAACCACCAAAATTGGCACTTACAACTGAGGTGGGATGTGGTCTACAGAAATACATCACGTTCTCTAAAAAGCATGCAAAAACTTTGACAATTTTTCTTTATTTTCCTAAATTTTTTTGGCAATTTTGATGAAACCAAACAGCACAGAGCCAAAGTGGTGAAACAATCTGTTGTTGAGCGTGGGTAACAGTTGCAAGATGAACCTGTGCTGACAGAAGAATATGTGGAGCTATGGGTAGGCACACAATATGACAACAAGGATTAGCAATTAACGAATGCAGATTAGCGATTGTTCAATCCGGATCCAAAGTATAAATCACAAGAGGTGGCTAAGGCGTGTACAGACATAACGCAAGATGGAGAAAACAAAGGACGAGGGAAAGAACTCACAGAACAAGCAAATAGTCCGAATTTTTCCTATTCCTGAATTTTTTTCGGAATTTTCCAAAAGGCACTAGTAGGAATCAATTTTTTTATTTTTTCACAATTTTTTTTTATATTTTTCTCTGAGCAAGGATCAAAAAATGCAACCACAAAAAATGGCAACTACAACTGAGGTGGGATATGGTCTACAGAAATACAGCACATTCTCTGAAAAGCGTGCAAAAACTTTGACAATTTTTTTCTTTATTTTCCTGAATTTTTTCTTGGCAATTTTGATGAAACCAAACAGGGCAAAGCCAAAGTTTTGAAACAATCTGTTGTTGAGCGTGGATAATAGTTGCAAGATGAACCTGTGCTGATAGAAGAAGATGTGGAGCTATGGGTAGGCACACAATATGATAACAAGGATTAGCAATTAACGAATGCAAATTATCGATTGTTCAATCCGGATCCAAAGTACAGATCACAGGTGCTGGCTAAGACGTGTCGAGACGTAGCGCAACAAGGTGAAAACAAAGGACGATGGAAAGAACTCACACAACAAGCAAATAGTCTAGATTTTTCCTTTTTCCTGAATTTTCCCCAAAATTTTCCAAAAGGCACTAGTAGGAATCAATTTTTTTATTTTTTCACTATTTTCTATATTTTTCTCTGAACAAGGATCAAAACAAAAGCAACCACAAAATTGGCACCTACAACTAGGTGGGATGTGGTCTACAGAAATACATCACGTTCTCTGAAAAGCGTGCAAAAACTTTGACAATTTTTCTTTATTTTCCTGAATTTTTTTGGCAATTTTGATGAAACCAAACAGGGCAGAGCCAAAGTGGTGAAACAATCTGTTGTTGAGCGTGGGTAACAGTTGCAAGATGAACCTGTGCTGACAGAAGAATATGTGGAGCTATGGGTAGGCACATAATATGACAGCAAGGATTAGCAATTAACGAATGCAGATTAGCGATTGTTCAATACGGATCCAAAGTACAAATCACAGGTGCTAGCTAAGACGTGTCGAGACGTAACACAGGAAGGAGAAAACAAAGGACGAGGGAAAGAACTCATAGAACAAGCAAATAGTCTGGATTTTTCCTTTTTCCTGAATTTTTTCCGGAATTTTCCAAAAGGCACTAGTAGGAATCAATTTTTTTTATTTTTTCACAATTTTTTTATATTTTTCTCAGAGCAAGGATAAAAAAAAGATGCAACCAGAAAAATTGGCACCTATAACTGAGGTGAGATGTGGTCTACAGAAATACAGCACGTTCTCTAAAAAGCGTGCAAAAACTTTAACAAATTTTTTCTTTATTTTCCTGAATTTTTCCTTTTTCCTGAATTTTCCCTAGAATTTTCCAAAAGGCACTAGTAGGGATCAAATTTTTTTATTTTTTCACTATTTTCTATATTTTTCTCTGAACAAGGATCAAAAAAGATGCAACCACAAAAATTGGCACCTACAACTGAGGTGGGATGTGGTCTACAGAAATACAGCACGTTCTCTGAAAAGCGTGCAAAAACTTTGACAATTTTTTTCTTTATTTTCCTGAATTTTTTGGTAATTTTGATGAAACCAAATAGGGCAGAGCCAAAGTGGTGAAACAATCTGTTGTTGAGCGTGGGTAACAGTTGCAAGATGAACCTGTGTTGACAGAAGAATATGTGGAGCTATGGGTAGGCACATAATGTGACAGCAAGGATTAGCATTTAACAAATGCAGATTAGCGATTGTTCAATCCGGATCCAAAGTACAAATCACAGGTGCTAGCTAAGACGTGTCGAGACGTAACGCAAGAAGGAGAAAACAAAGGATGAGGGAAAGAACTCATAGAACAAGCAAATAGTCTGGATTTTTCCTTTTTCCTGAATTTTTTCCGGAATTTTCCAAAAGGCACTAGTAGGAATCAATTTTTTTTATTTTTTCACAATTTTTTTATATTTTTCTCAGAGCAAGGATAAAAAAAAGATGCAACCAGAAAAATTGGCACCTATAACTGAGGTGAGATGTGGTCTACAGAAATACAGCACGTTCTCTAAAAAGCGTGCAAAAACTTTAACAAATTTTTTCTTTATTTTCCTGAATTTTTTCTTGGCAATTTTGATGAAACTAAACAGGGCAAAGCCAAAGTTTTGAAACAATATGTTGTTGAGCGTGGATAATAGTTGCAAGATGAACCTGTGCTGACAGAAGAAGATGTGGAGCTATGGGTAGGCACACAATATGATAACAAGGATTAGCAATTAACGAATGCAGATTATCGATTGTTCAATCCGGATCCAAAGTACAGATCACAGGTGCTGGCTAAGACGTGTCGAGACATAGCGCAATAAGGTGAAAACAAAGGACGATGGAAAGAACTCACACAACAAGCAAATAGTCCTGATTTTTCCTTTTTCCTGAATTTTCCGTAAAATTTTCCAAAAGGCACTAGTAGGAATCAATTTTTTTATTTTTTCACTATTTTCTATATTTTTCTCTGAACAAGGATCAAAACAAAAGCAACCACAAAAATTGGCACCTACAACTGAGGTGGGATGTGGTCTACAGAAATACATCACCTTCTCTGAAAAGCGTGCAAAAACTTTGACAATTTTTCTTTATTTTCCTGAATTTTTTTGGCAATTTTGATGAAACCAAACAGGGCAGAGCCAAAGTGGTGAAACAATCTGTTGTTGAGCGTGGGTAACAGTTGCAAGATGAACCTGTGCTGACTGAAGAATATGTGGAGCTATGGGTAGGCACGCAGTATGACAGTAAGGATTAGCAATTAACGAATGCAGACTAGCGATTGTTCAATCCGGATCCAAAGTACAAATCATAGGTGCTAGCTAAGACGTGTCGAGACGTAACGCAGGAAGGAGAAAACAAAGGACGAGGGAAAGAACTCACAGAACAAGCAAATAGTCCAGATTTTTCCTTTTTCCTGAATTTTCCCTGGAATTTTCCAAAAGGCACTAGTAGGGATCAAATTTTTTTATTTTTTCACTATTTTCTATATTTTTCTCTGAACAAGGATCAAAAAAGATGCAACCACAAAAATTGGCACCTACAACTGAGGTGGGATGTGGTCTACAGAAATACAGCACGTTCTCTAAAAAGCGTGCAAAAACTTTGACAATTTTTTTCTTTATTTTCCTGAATTTTTTGGCAATTTTGATGAAACCAAATAGGGCAGAGCCAAAGTGGTGAAACAATCTGTTGTTGAGCGTGGGTAACAGTTGCAAGATGAACCTGTGTTGACAGAAGAATATGTGGAGCTATGGGTAGGCACATAATGTGACAGCAAGGATTAGCATTTAACAAATGCAGATTAGCGATTGTTCAATCCGGATCCAAAGTACAAATCACAGGTGCTAGCTAAGACGTGTCGAGACGTAACGCAAGAAGGAGAAAACAAAGGACGATGGAAAGAACTCACAGAACAAGCAAATAGTCCGGATTTTTCCTTTTTCCTGAATTTTTCCTGGAATTTTCCAAAAGGCACTAGTAGGAATCAATTTTTTTATTTTTTCACTATTTTCTATATTTTTCTCTGAACAAGGATCAAAAAAGATGGAACCACAAAAATTGGCACCTACAACTGAGGTGGGATGTGGTCTACAGAAATACAACACGTTCTCTGAAAAGCGTGCAAAAACTTTGACAATTTTTTTCTTTATTTTCCTGAATTTTTTGGCAATTTTGATGAAACCAAATAGGGCAGAGCCAAAGTGGTGAAACAATCTGTTGTTGAGCGTGGGTAACAGTTGCAAGATGAACCTGTGTTGACAGAAGAATATGTGGAGCTATGGGTAGGCACATAATGTGATAGCAAGGATTAGCATTTAACAAATGCAGATTAGCGATTGTTCAATCCGGATCCAAAGTACAAATCACAGGTGCTAGCTAAGACGTGTCGAGACGTAACGCAAGAAGGAGAAAACAAAGGACGAGGGAAAGAACTCACAGAACAAGCAAATAGTCTGGATTTTTCCTTTTTCTTGAATTTTTTCTGGAATTTTCCAAAAGGCACTAGTAGGAATCAATTTTTTTTATTTTTTCCCAATTTTTTTATATTTTTCTCAGAGCAAGGATAAAAAAAAGATGCAACTAGAAAAATTGGCACCTACAACTGAGGTGAGATGTGGTCTACAAAAATACAGCACGTTCTCTGAAAAGCGTGCAAAAACTTTAACAAATTTTTTCTTTATTTTCCTGAATTTTTTTTTGGCAATTTTGATGAAACCAAACAGGGCAAAGCCAAAGTTTTGAAACAATCTGTTGTTGAGCGTGGATAATAGTTGCAAGATGAACCTGTGCTGATAGAAAAAGATGTGGAGCTATGGGTAGGCACACAATATGATAACAAGGATTAGCAATTAACGAATGCAAATTATCGATTGTTCAATCCGGATCCAAAGTACAGATCACAGGTGCTAGCTAAGACGTGTCGAGACGTAGCGCAACAAGGTGAAAACAAAGGACGATGGAAAGAACTCACACAACAAGCAAATAGTCTAGATTTTTCCTTTTTCCTGAATTTTCCCAAAATTTTCCAAAAGGCACTAGTAGGAATCAATTTTTTTATTTTTTCACTATTTTCTATATTTTTCTCTGAACAAGGATCAAAACAAAAGCAACCACAAAAATTGGCACCTACAACTGAGGTGCGATGTGGTCTACAGAAATACATCACGTTCTCTGAAAAGCGTGCAAAAACTTTGACAATTTTTCTTTATTTTCCTAAATTTTTTTGGCAATTTTGATGAAACCAAACAGGGCAGAGCCAAAGTGGTGAAACAATCTGTTGTTGAGCATGGGTAACAGTTGCAAGACGAACCTGTGCTGACAGAAGAATATGTGGAGCTATGGGTAGGCACATAATATGACAGCAAGGATTAGCAATTAACGAATGCAGATTAGCGATTGTTCAATACGGATCCAAAGTACAAATCACAGGTGCTAGCTAAGACGTGTCGAGACGTAACGCAGGAAGGAGAAAACAAAGGACGAGGGAAAGAACTCACAGAACAAGCAAATAGTCCAGATTTTTCCTTTTTCCTGAATTTTCCCTGGAATTTTCCAAAAGGCACTAGTAGGGATCAAATTTTTTATTTTTTCACTATTTTCTATATTTTTCTCTGAACAAGGATCAAAAAAAGATGCAACCACAAAAATTGGCACCTACAACTGAGTTGGGATGTGGTCTACAAAAATACATCACGTTCTCTGAAAAGCGTGCAAAAACTTTGACAATTTTTTTTATTTTCCTGAATTTTTTTGGCAATTTTGATGAAACCAAACAGGGCAGAGCCAAAGTGGTGAAACAATCTATTGTTGAACGTGGGTAACAGTTGCAAGATGAGCCTGTGCTGATAGAAGAATATGTGGAGCTATGGGTAGGCACATAATATGACAGCAAGGATTAGCAATTAACAAATGCACATTAGCGATTGTTCAATCCGGATCCAAAGTACAATTCACAGGTGCTGGCTAAGACGTGTCGAGACGTAGCGCAACAGGGTGAAAAGAAAGGACGATGGAAAGAACTCACACAACAAGCAAATAGTCCAGATTTTTCCTTTTTCCTGAATTTTTCCCAGAATTTTCCAAAAGGCACTAGTAGGAATCAAGTTTTTTTTTATTTTTTCACTATTTTTTTATATTTTTCTCTGAACAAGGATCAAAAAAGATGCAACCACCAAAATTGGCACCTACAACTGAGGTGAGATGTGGTCTACAGAAATACATCACGTTCTCTAAAAAGCATGCAAAAACTTTGACAATTTTTCTTTATTTTCCTAAATTTTTTTGGCAATTTTGATGAAACCAAATAGCACAGAGCCAAAGTGGTGAAACAATCTGTTGTTGAGCGTGGGTAACAGTTGCAAGATGAACCTGTGCTGACAGAAGAATATGTGGAGCTATGGGTAGGCACACAATATGACAACAAGGATTAGCAATTAACGAATGCAGATTAGCGATTGTTCAATCCGGATCCAAAGTATAAATCACAGGAGCTGGCTAAGGCGTGTACAGACATAACGCAAGATGGAGAAAACAAAGGACGAGGGAAAGAACTCACAGAACAAGCAAATAGTCCGAATTTTTCCTATTCCTGAATTTTTTTCGGAATTTTCCAAAAGGCACTAGTAGGAATCAATTTTTTTATTTTTTCACAATTTTTTTTATATTTTTCTCTGAGCAAGGATCAAAAAATGCAACCACAAAAATTGGCAACTACAACTGAGGTGGGATATGGTCTACAGAAATACAGCACATTCTCTGAAAAGCGTGCAAAAACTTTGACAATTTTTTTTTCTTTATTTTCCTGAATTTTTTCTTGGCAATTTTGATGAAACCAAACAGGGCAAAGCCAAAGTTTTGAAACAATCTGTTGTTGAGCGTGGATAATAGTTGCAAGATGAACCTGTGCTGACAGAAGAAGATGTGGAGCTATGGGTAGGCACACAATATGATAACAAGGATTAGCAATTAACGAATGCAAATTATCGATTGTTCAATCCGGATCCAAAGTACAGATCACAGGTGCTGGCTAAGACGTGTCGAGACGTAGCGCAACAAGGTGAAAACAAAGGACGATGGAAAGAACTCACACAACAAGCAAATAGTCTAGATTTTTCCTTTTTCCTGAATTTTCCCCAAAATTTTCCAAAAGGCACTAGTAGGAATCAATTTTTTTATTTTTTCACTATTTTCTATATTTTTCTCTGAACAAGGATCAAAACAAAAGCAACCACAAAAATTGGCACCTACAACTGAGGTGGGATGTGGTCTACAGAAATACATCACGTTCTCTGAAAAGTGTGCAAAAACTTTGACAATTTTTCTTTATTTTCCTGAATTTTTTTGGGAATTTTGATGAAACCAAACAGGGCAGAGCCAAAGTGGTGAAACAATCTGTTATTGAGCGTGGGTAACAGTTGCAAGATGAACCTGTGCTGACAGAAGAGTATGTGGAGCTATGGGTAGGCACATAATATGACAGCAAGGATTAGCAATTAACGAATGCAGATTAGCGATTGTTCAATACGGATCCAAAGTACAAATCACAGGTGCTAGCT
>CM039600.1:58017015-58145870 GCA_022457205.1 Saccharum spontaneum | reverse complement strand
AGCTCCACATATTCTTCTGTCAGCACAGGTTCATCTTGCAACTGTTACACACGCTTAACAATAGATTATTTCACCACTTTGGCTTTGCCCTGTTTGGTTTCATCAAAATTGTCAAAAAATTCAGGAAAAAAGAAAAAAATTGTCCAAGTTTTTGCATGCTTTTCACAGAACGTGCTGTAATTCTGTAGACCACATCCCACCTCAGTTGTAGGTGCCAATTTTTGGGGTTGTATCTTTTTTATCCTTGTTCAGAGAAAAATATAAAAAAATAGTGAATTTTTTTTTGATTCCTACTAGTGCCTTTTGGAAAATTCCGGGAAAATTCAGGAAAAAGGAAAATCTGGACTATTTGCTTGTTCTGTGAGTTCTTTCCATCGTCCTTTGTTTTCACCTTGTTGAGCTACGTCTCGACACGTCTTAGCCAGCACCTGTGATTTGTACTTTGGATCCGGATTGATCAATCACTAATCTGCATTCGTTAATTGCTAATCCTTGCTGTCATGTTGTGTGTCTACCCATAGCTCCATATATTCTTCTGTCAGCACAGGTTCATCTTGCAACTCTTACCCACGCTCAACAACAGATTGTTTCACCACTTTGGCTTTCCTCTGTTTGGTTTCATCAAAATTGCCAAAAAAAATCTTGAAAATAAAGAAAAAAATTGTCAAAATTTTTGCATGCTTTTCAGAGAACGTGCTGTATTTCTATAGACCACATCCCACCTCAGTTGTAGGTGCCAATTTTTGTGGTTGCATTTTTTATCCTTGTTTAAGTAAAAATATAAAAAAAATAGTGAAAAAATAAAAAAAATTTGATTCCTACTAGTTGCCTTTGGAAAATTCTGGGAAAAATTCAGGAAAAAGGAAAAATCTGGACTATTTGCTTGTTCTGTGAGTTCTTTCCATCGTCCTTTGTTTTCTCCTTGTTGCGCTACGTCTCGACACGTCTTAGCCATCACCTGTGATTTGTACTTTGGATCCAGATTGAACAATCGCTAATCTGCATTCATTAATTGCTAATCCTTGTTGTTATGTTGCGTGCCTACCCATAGCTCCACATATTCTTCTGTCAGCACTGGTTCATCTTGCAACTGTTACACACGCTCAACAATAGATTATTTCACCACTTTGGCTTTGCCCTGTTTGGTTTCATCAAAATTGCCAAAAAATTTCAGGAAAAAAAAGAAAAAAAATTGTCAAGTTTTGCACGCTTTTCACAGAACGTGTTGTATTTCTGTAGACCATATCCCACCTCAGTTGTAGGTGCCAATTTTTGGGGTTGGATCTTTTTTATCCTTGTTCAGAGAAAAATATAAAAAAATAGTGAATTTTTTTTTTATTCCTACTAGTGCATTTTGGAAAATTCCGGGAAAAATTTAGAAAAAAAATTTTGGACTATTTGCTTGTTCTGTGAGTTCTTTCCATCGTCCTTTGTTTTCTCCTTGTTGCGCTACGTCTCGACATGTCTTAGCCAGCACGTGTGATTTGTACTTTGGATCCAGATTGATCAATCACTAATCTGCATTCGTTAATTGCTAATCCTTGCTATCATATTGTTTGCCTACCCATAGCTCCATATATTCTTCTGTCAGCACAGGTTCATCTTGCAACTGTTACACACGCACAACAACAGATTGTTTCACCACTTTGGCTTTCCCATGTTTGGTTTCATCAAAATTGCCAAAAAAATTAAGGAAAAAAAAGAAAAAAATTGTCAAAGTTTTTGCACGCTTTTCACAGAACGTGCTATATTTCTGTAGACCACATCCCACATCAGTTGTAGGTGCCAATTTTTGGGGTTGCATCTTTTTTATCCTTGTTCAGAGAAAAATATAAAAAAATAGTGAATTTTTTTTTGATTCCTACTAGTGCCTTTTGGAAAATTCCGGGAAAATTCAGGAAAAAGGAAAAATCTGGACTATTTGCTTGTTCTGTGAGTTCTTTCCATCGTCTTTTGTTTTCACCTTGTTGCGCTACGTGTCGACACGTCTTAGCCAGCACCTGTGATTTATACTTTGGATCCGGATTGATCAATCACTAATCTGCATTCGTTAATTGCTAATCCTTGCTGTCATGTTGTGTGCCTACCCATAGCTCCATATATTGTTCTGTCAGCACAGGTTCATCTTGCAACTGTTACCCACGCTCAACAACAGATTGTTTCACCACTTTGGCTTTCCCCTGTTTGGTTTCATCAAAATTGCCAAAAAAATCACAAAAATAAAGAAAAAAATTGTCAAAGTTTTTGCACGCTTTTCAGAGAACGTGCTGTATTTCTGTAGACCACATCTCACCTCAGTTGTAGGTGCCAATTTTTGTGGTTGCATTTTTTTATCCTTGTTTAAGTAAAAATATAAAAAAATAGTGAAAAAATAAAAAAAAATTGATTCCTACTAGTGCCTTTTGGAAAATTCTGGCGAAAATTCAGGAAAAAGGAAAATTTTGGACTATTTGCTTGTTCTGTGAGTTCTTTCCATCTCCTTTGTTTTCACCTTGTTGCGCTACGTCTCGACACGTCTTAGCCAGCACCTGTGATTTGTACTTTGGATCCGGATTGAACAATCACTAATCTGCATTCGTTAATTGCTAATCCTTGCTGTCATATTGTGTGCCTACCCATAGCTTCACATATTCTTATGTAAGCACAGGTTCATCTTGCAACTGTTACCCACGCTCAACAATAGATTATTTTACCACTTTGGCTTTGCCCTGTTTGGTTTTATCAAAATTGCCAAAAAAAATCAGGAAAATAAAGAAAAAAATTATCAAAGTTTTTGCACCCTTTTTAGAGAATGTGCTATATTTCTGTAGACCACATCCCACCTCAGTTGTAGGTGCCAATTTTTGTGATTGCATCTTTTTTTATCCTTGTTCAGAGAAAAATATAAAAAAATAGTAAAAAAATAAAAAAAATTCCTAATGGTGCCTTTTGTGAAATTTCAGGAAAAATTCAGGAAAAAGGAAAAATCTGGACTATTTGCTTGTTCTGTGAGTTCTCTCCATCGTCCTTTGTTTTCACTTTGTTGCGCTACGTCTCGACATGTCTTAGCCACCATCTGTGATTTGTACTTTGGATCCGGATTAAACAATCACTAATTTGTATTCGTTAATTGCTAATCCTTGCTGTCATATTGTGTACCTACCCATAGCTCCACATATTCTTTTATCAGCACTGGTTCATCTTGCAACTGTTACACACGCTCAACAACAGATTATTTCATCACTTTGGCTTTGCCCTGTTTGGTTTCATCAAAATTGCCAAAAAAATTTAGGAAAAAAAAGAAAAAAATTGTCAAAGTTTTTGCACGCTTTTCACAGAACGTGCTGTATTTCTGTAGACCACATCCCACCGCAGTTGTAGGTGCCAATTTTTGGGGTTGCATCTTTTTTATCCTAGTTCAGAGAAAAATATAAAAAAATAGCGAATTTTTTTTGATTCCTACTAGTGCCTTTTGGAAAATTCCAGGAAAAATTCAGGAAAAAGGAAAAATCTAGACTATTTGCTTGTTCTGTGAGTTCTTTCCATCATGCTTTGTTTTTAGCTTGTTACGCTACGTCTCGACACGTTTTAGCCAGCACCTGTGATTTGTACTTTGGATCCGGATTGATCAATCACTAATCTGCATTCGTTAATTGCTAATCCTTGCTGTCATATTGTGTCCCTACCCATAGCTCCATATATTCTTCTGTTAGCACAGGTTCATCTTGCAACTATTACCCACGCTCAACAACAGATTGTTTCACCACTTTGGCTTTCCCCTGTTTGGTTTCATCAAAATTGCCAAAAAAAATCACAAAAATAAAGAAAAAAATTGTCAAAGTTTTTGCACGCTTTTCAGAGAACGTGCTGTATATCTGTAGACCACATCCCACCTCAGTTGTAGGTGCCAATTTTTGTGGTTGCATTTTTTATCCTTGTTTAAGTAAAAATATAAAAAAATTTGATTCCTACTAGTGCCTTTTGGAAAATTCAGGGGAAAATTCAGAAAAAAGGAAAAATTTGGACTATTTGCTTGTTCCGTAAGTTTTTTCCATCTCCTTTGTTTTCACCTTGTTGCGCTACGTCTCGACACGTCTTAGCTAGCACCTGTGATTTGTACTTTGGATCCGGATTGAACAATCGCTAATCTGCATTCGTTAACTGCTAATCCTTGCTGTCATATTGTGTGCCTACCCATAGCTCCACATATTCATCTGTGAGCACAGGTTCAACTTGCAACTGTTACCCACGCTCAACAATAGATTATTTCACCACTTTGGCTTTGCCCTGTTTGGTTTCATCAAAATTGCCAATAAAATTTAGGAAAATAAAGAAAAAAATTGTCAAAGTTTTTGCACGCTTTTTAGAGAACGTGCTGTATTTCTGTAGACCACATCCCACCTCAGTTGTAGGTGCCAATTTTTGTGGTTGCATCTTTTTTTATCCTTGTTCAGAGAAAAATATAGAAAAATAGTGAAAAAATAAAAAAAATTTGATTCCTAATGGTGCCTTTTGTGAAATTTCGGGGAAAATTCAGGAAAAAGGAAAAATCTGGACTATTTGCTTGTTCTATGAGTTCTCTCCATCGTCCTTTGTTTTCACCTTGTTGCGCTATGTCTCGACATGTCTTAGCCAGCATCTGTGATTTGTACTTTGGATCCGGATTGATCAATCACTAATCTGCATTCGTTAATTGCTAATCCTTTCTGTCATATTGTGTGCCTACCCACAGCTCCATATATTCTTCTGTCAGCACAGGTTCATCTTGCAACTATTACCCACGCTCAACAACAGATTGTTTCACCACTTTGGCTTTCCCCTGTTTGGATTCATCAAAATTGCCAAAAAAATCACAAAAATAAAGAAAAAAATTGTCAAAGTTTTTGCACGCTTTTCAGAGAACGTGCTGTATTTCTGTAGACCACATCCCACCTCAGTTGTAGGTGTCAATTTTTGTGGTTCCATTTTTTTATCCTTGTTTAAGTGAAAATATAAAAAAAATAGTGAAAAAATAAAAAAAATTTGATTCCTACTAGTGCCTTATGGAAAATTCTGCGGAAAATTCAGAAAAAAGGAAAAATTTGGACTATTTGCTTGTTTTGTGAGTTCTTTCCATCTCCTTTGTTTTCACCTTGTTGCGCTATGTCTCGACACGTCTTAGCCAGCACCTGTGATTTGTACTTTGGATCCGGATTGAACAATCGCTAATCTGCATTCGTTAATTGCTAATCCTTGCTGTCATATTGTGTGCCTACCCATAGCTCCACATATTCTTCTGTGAGCACAGGTTCATCTTGGAACTGTTACCCACGCTCAATAATAGATTATTTCACCACTTTGGCTTTGCCCTATTTGGTTTAATCAAAATTGCCAATAAAATTCAGGAAAATAAAGAAAAAAATTGTCAAAGTTTTTGCACGCTTTTTAGAGAACGTGCTGTATTTCTGTAGACCACATCCCACCTCAGTTGTAGGTGCCAATTTTTGGGGTTGCATCTTTTTTATCCTAGTTCAGAGAAAAATATAAAAAAATAGCGAAATTTTTTTTTGATTCCTACTAGTGCCTTTTGGAAAATTCCGGGAAAAATTCAGGAAAAAGGAAAAATCTGGACTATTTGCTTGTTCTGTGAGTTCTTTCCATCGCCCTTTGTTTTCACCTTGTTACGCTACGTCTCGACACGTTTTAGCCAGCACCTGTGATTTGCACTTTGGATCCGGATTGATCAATCACTAATCTGCATTCGTTAATTGCTAATCCTTGCTGTCATATTGTGTGCCTACCCACAGCTCCATATATTCTTTTGTCAGCACAGGTTCATCTTGCAACTATAACCCACGCTCAACAACAGATTGTTTCACCACTTCGGCTTTCCCCTGTTTGGATTCATCAAAATTGCCAAAAAAAATCACAAAAATAAAGAAAAAAATTGTCAAAGTTTTTGCACGCTTTTCAGAGAACGTGCTGTATTTCTGTAGACCACATCCCACCTTAGTTGTAGGTGTCAATTTTTGTGGTTGCATTTTTTTATCCTTGTTTAAGTGAAAATATAAAAAAAATAGTGAAAAAATAAAAAAATTTGATTCCTACTAGTGCCTTATGGAAAATTCTGCGGAAAATTCAGAAAAAAGGAAAAATTTGGACTATTTGCTTGTTTTGTGAGTTCTTTCCATCTCCTTTGTTTTCACCTTGTTGCGCTATGTCTCGACACGTCTTAGCCAGCACCTGTGATTTGTACTTTGGATCCGGATTGAACAATCGCTAATCTGCATTCGTTAATTGCTAATCCTTGCTGTCATATTGTGTGCCTACCCATAGCTCCACATATTCTTCTGTGAGCACAGGTTCATCTTGCAACTGTTACCCACGCTCAATAATAGATTATTTCACCACTTTGGCTTTGCCCTGTTTGGTTTAATCAAAATTGCCAATAAAATTCAGGAAAATAAAGAAAAAAATTGTCAAAGTTTTTGCACGCTTTTTAGAGAACGTGCTGTATTTCTGTAGACCACATCCCACCTCAGTTGTAGGTGCCAATTTTTGGGGTTGCATCTTTTTTATCCTAGTTCAGAGAAAAATATAAAAAAATAGCGAAATTTTTTTTTGATTCCTACTAGTGCCTTTTGGAAAATTCCGGGAAAAATTCAGGAAAAAGGAAAAATCTGGACTATTTGCTTGTTCTGTGAGTTCTTTCCATCGCCCTTTGTTTTCACCTTGTTACGCTACGTCTCGACACGTTTTAGCCAGCACCTGTGAATTGTACTTTGGATCCGGATTGATCAATCACTAATCTGCATTCGTTAATTGCTAATCCTTGCTGTCATATTGTGTGCCTACCCACAGCTCCATATATTCTTCTGCCAGCACAGGTTCATCTTGCAACTATTACCCACGCTCGACAACAGATTGTTTCACCACTTTGGCTTTCCCCTGTTTGGATTCATCAAAATTGCCAAATAAAATCACAAAAATAAAGAAAAAAATTGTCAAAGTTTTTGCACGCTTTTCAGAGAACGTGCTGTATTTCTGTAGACCACATCCCACCTCAGTTGTAGGTGTCAATTTTTGTGGTTGCATTTTTTTATCCTTGTTTAAGTGAAAATATAAAAAAAAATAGTGAAAAAATAAAAAAATTTGATTCCTACTAGTGCCTTATGGAAAATTCTGTGAAAAATTCAGAAAAAAAGGAAAATTTTGGACTATTTGCGTGTTTTGTGAGTTCTTTCCATCTCCTTTGTTTTCACCTTGTTGCGCTATGTCTCGACACGTCTTAGCCAGCACCTGTGATTTGTACTTTGGATCCGGATTGAACAATCGCTAATCTGCATTCGTTAATTGCTAATCCTTGCTGTCATATTGTGTGCCTACCCATAGCTCCACATATTCTTCTGTGAGCACAGGTTCATCTTGCAACTGTTACCCACGCTCAACAATAGATTATTTCACCACTTTGGCTTTGCCCTGTTTGGTTTCATCAAAATTGCCAAAAAAAATCAGGAAAATAAAGAAAAAAATTGTCAAAGTTTTTGCACGCTTTTTAGAGAACGTGCTGTATTTTTGTAGACCACATCCCACCTCAGTTGTAGGTGCCAATTTTTGTGGTTGCATCTTTTTTTATCCTTGTTCAGAGAAAAATATAAAAAAATAGTGAAAAAAATAAAAAAAATTTGATTCCTAATGGTGCCTTTTGTAAAATTTCGGGAAAAATTTAGGGAGAAGGAAAAATCTGGACTATTTGCTTGTTCTGTGAGTTCTCTCCATCGTCCTTTGTTTTCACCTTGTTGCGCTACGTCTCGACATGTCTTAGCCAGCATCTGTGATTTGTACTTTGGATCCAGATTGAACAATCACTAATTTGCATTCGTTACTTGCTAATCCTTGCTGTCATATTGTGTGCCTACCCATAGCTCCACATATTCTTCTGTTAGCACAGGTTCATCTTACAACTGTTACCCACGGTCAACAATAGATTATTTCACCACTTTGGCTTTGCCCTGTTTGGCTTCATCAAAATTGCCAAAAAAATTCAGGAAAAAAAAAAGAAAAAAATTGTCAAAGTTTTTGCACGCTTTTCACAGAACGTGTTGTATTTCTGTAGACCACATCCCACCGCAGTTGTAGGTGCCAATTTTTGGTGTTGCATCTTTTTTATCCCAATTCAGAGAAAAAAATAAAAAAATAGCGAAATTTTTTTTTTGATTCCAACTAGTGCCTTTTGGAAAATTCAGGGGAAAATTCAGAAAAAGGAAAAATTTGGACTATTTGCTTGTTCTGTGAGTTTTTTCCATCTCCTCTGTTTTCACCTTGTTGCGCTACGTCTCGACACGTCTTAGCCAGCACCTGTGATTTGTACTTTGGATCCGGATTGAACAATCGCTAATCTGCATTCGTTAATTGCTAATCCTTGCTGTCATATTGTGTGCCTACCCATAGCTCCACATATTCTTCTGTGAGCACAGGTTCATCTTGCAACTGTTACCCACGCTCAACAATAGATTATTTCACCACTTTGGCTTTGCCCTGTTTGGTTTCATCAAAATTGCCAAAAAAATTCAGGGAAATGAAGAAAAAAATTGTTAAAGTTTTTGCACGCTTTTTAGAGAACGTGCTGTATTTCTATAGACCACATCCCACCTCAGTTGTAGGTGCCAATTTTTGTGATTGCATCTTTTTTTATCCTTGTTCAGAGAAAAATATAAAAAAATAGTGAAAAAAATAATAAAAAAATTGATTCCTAATGGTGCCTTTTGTGAAATTTCGGAAAAAATTCAGGAAAAAGGAAAAATCTGAACTATTTGCTTGTTCTGTGAGTTCTCTCCATCGTCCTTTGTTTTCACCTTGTTGCGCTACGTCTCGACATGTCTTAGCCAGCATCTGTGATTTGTACTTTGGATCCGGATTGAACAATCACTAATTTGCAATCGTTACTTGCTAATCCTTGATGTCATATTGTGTGCCTACCCATAGCTCCACATATTCTTCTGTCAGCACAGGTTCACCTTGCAACTGTTACCCACGCTCAACAACAGATTATTTCACCACTTTGGCTTTGCCCTGTTTGGTTTCATCAAAATTGCCAAAAAACTTCAGGAAAAAAAAGAAAAAAAATTGTCAAAGTTTTTGCACGCTTTTCACAGAACGTGCTGTATTTCTGTAGACCACATCCCACCATAATTGTAGGTGCCAATTTTTGTGGTTGCATTTTTTATCCTTGTTTGAGTAAAAATATAAAAACAAATAGTGAAAAAATAAAAAAATTGAATCCTACTAGTGCCTTTTGGAAAATTCTGAAAAAAATTTAGGAAAAGGGAAAAATCTGGACTGTTTGCTTGTTCTGTGAGTTCTTTCCATCGTCCTTTGTTTTCTCCTTGTTGCGCTACGTCTCGACACGTCTTAGCCAGCACCTGTGATTTGTACTTTGGATCCGGATTGAACAATAGATAATCTGCATTGTTAATTGCTAATCCTTGGTGTCATGTTGCCTGCCTACCCATAGCTCCACAAATTCTTCTGTCAGCACAGGTTCATTTTGCAACTGTTACCCACGCTCAACAACAGATTGTTTCACCACTTTGGCTTTCCCATGTTTGGTTTCATCAAAATTGCCAAAAAAATTCACAAAAATAAAGAAAAATATTGTCAAAGTTTTTGCACGCTTTTCAGAGAACGTGCTGTATTTCTGTAGACCACATCCCAGCTCAGTTGTAGGTGCCAATTTTTGTGGTTGCATTTTTTTTATCCTTGTTTAAGTAAAAATATAAAGAAAATAGTGAAAAAATAAAAAAATTTGATTCCTACTAGTGCCTTTTGGAAAATTCTGGGGAAAATTCAGAAAAAGGAAAAATTTGGACTATTTGCTTATTCTGTGAGTTCTTTCCATCTCCTTTGTTTTCACCTTGTTGCGCTACGTCTCGACACGTCTTAGCCAGCACCTGTGATTTGTACTTTGGATCCGGATTGAACAATCACTAATCCTTGATGTCATATTGTGTGCCTACCCACTGCTCCACATATTCTTCTGTCAGCACAGGTTCATCTTGCAACTGTTACACACGCTCAACAACAGATTATTTCACCACTTTGGCTTTGCCCTGTTTGGTTTCATCAAAATTGCCAAAAAAATTCAGGAAAAAAAAGAAAAAAATTGTCCAAGTTTTTGCACGCTTTTCACAGAACGTGTTGTATTTCTGTAGACCACATCCCACCTCAGTTGTAGGTGCCAATTTTTGGGGTTGTATCTTTTTTATCCTTGTTCAGAGAAAAATATAAAAAATAGTGAATTTTTTTTATTCCTACTAGTGCCTTTTGGAAAATTCCGGGAAAATTCAGGAAAAAGGAAAAATCTGGACTATTTGCTTGTTCTGTGAGTTCTTTCCATCGTCCTTTGTTTTCACCTTGTTGCGCTATGTCTCGACACATCTTAGCCAGCACCTGTGATTTGTACTTTGGATCCGGATTGATCAATCACTAATCTGCATTCGTTAATTGCTAATCCTTGCTGTCATGTTGTGTGTCTACCCATAGCTCCATATATTCTTCTGTCAGCATAGGTTCATCTTGCAACTATTTCCCACACTCAACAACAGATTGTTTCACCACTTTGGCTTTCCTCTATTTTGTTTCATCAAAATTGCCAAAAAAAATCTCAAAAATAAAGAAAAAATTGTCAAAATTTTTGCATGCTTTTTAGAGAACGTGCCGTATTTCTGTAGACCACATCCCACATCAGTTGTAGGTGCCAATTTTTGTGGTTGCATTTTTTTATCCTTGTTTACGTAAAAATATAAAAAAAATAGTGAAAAAATAAAAAAAATTTGATTCCTACTAGTGCTTTTTGGAAAATTCTGGGAAAAATTCAGGAAAAAGGAAAAATCTGGACTATTTGCTTGTCCTGTGAGTTCTTTCCATCGTCCTTTGTTTTCTCCTTGTTGCGCTACGTCTCGACATGTCTTAGCCAGCACCTGTGATTTGTACTTTGGATCCAGATTAAACAATCGCTAATCTGCATTCGTTAATTGCTAATCCTTGCTGTCATGTTGCGAGCCTACCCATAGCTCCACATATTCTTCTGTCAGCACAGGTTCATCTTGCAAATTTTACCCACGCTCAACAACAGATTGTTTCACCACTTTGGCTTTGTCCTATTTGGTTTCATTAAAATTGCCAAAAAAAATTTAGGAAAAAAAAGAAAAAAATTGTCAAAGTTTTCGCACGCTTTTCGGAGAACGTGCTGTATTTTTGTAGACCACATCCCACCTCAGTTGTTGGTGGTAATTTTTATGGTTGCATCTTTTTTTATCCTTGTTCAGAGAAAAATATAAAAAATAGTGAAAAAATAAAAAAAAATTGATTCCTACTGGTGCCTTTTGTGAAATTTCGGGAAAAATTTAGGAAAAAGGAAAAATCTGGACTATTTGCTTGTTCTGTGAGTTCTCTCAATCGTCCTTTGTTTTCACCTTGTTGCGCTACGTCTTGACATGTCTTAGCCAGCATCTATGTTTTGTACTTTGGATCCGGATTGAACAATCACTAATTTGCATTCGTTAATTGCTAACCCTTTCTGTCATATTGTGTGCCTACCCACAGCTCCACATATTCTTCTGTCAGCACAGGTTCATCTTGCAACTGTTACACACGCTCAACAACAGATTATTTCACCACTTTGGCTTTGCCCTGTTTGGTTTCATCAAAATTGCCAAAAAAAAATCAGGGAAAAAAAGAAAAAAATTGTCCAAGTTTTTGCACGCTTTTCACAGAACGTGTTGTATTTCTGTAGACCACATCCCACCTCAGTTGTAGGTGCCAATTTTTGGGGTTGTATCTTTTTATCCTTGTTCAGAGAAAAATAAGAAAAATAGTGAATTTTTTTTCATCCTACTAGTGCCTTTTGGAAAATTCTAGGAAAATTCAGGAAAAAGGAAAAATCTGGACTATTTGCTTGTTCTGTGAGTTCTTTCCATCGTCCTTTGTTTTCACCTTGTTGCGCTACGTCTCGACACGTCTTAGCCAGCACCTGTGATTTGTACTTTGGATCCGGATTGATCAATCACTAATCTGCATTCGTTAATTGCTAATCCTTGTTGTCATGTTGTGTGTCTACCGATAGCTCCATATATTCTTCTAGCAGCACAGGTTCATCTCACAACTATTACCCACGCTAAACAACAGATTGTTTCACCACTTTGGCTTTCCTCTGTTTGGTTTCATCAAAATTGCCAGAAAAAATCTCAAAAATAAAGAAAAAAATTGTCAAAATTTTTGCATGCTTTTTAGAGAACGTGCTGTATTTCTGTAGACCACATCCCACCTCAGTTGTAGGTGCCAATTTTTGTGGTTGCATTTTTTTATCCTTGTTTAAGTAAAAATATAAAAAAATAGTGAAAAAATAAAAAAAATTTGATTCCTACTAGTGCTTTTTGGAAAATTCTGGGAAAAATGCAGGAAAAAGGAAAAATCTGGACTATTTGCTTGTCCTGTGAGTTCTTTCCATCGTCCTTTGTTTTCTCCTTGTTGCGCTACGTCTCGACATGTCTTAGCCAGCACATGTGATTTGTACTTTGGATCCGGATTGAACAATCGCTAATCTGCATTCGTTAATTGCTAATCCTTGCTGTCATGTTCGAGCCTGCCCATAGCTCCACATATTCTTCTGTCAGCACAGGTTCATCTTGCAAATTTTACCCACGCTCAACAACAGATTGTTTCACCACTTTGGCTTTGTCCTATTTGGTTTCATTAAAATTGCCAAAAAAAATTTAGGAAAAAAAGAAAAAAATTGTCAAAGTTTTTGCACGCTTTTCGGAGAACGTGCTGTATTTTTGTAGACCACATCCCACCTCAGTTGTAGGTGGCAATTTTTATGGTTGCATCTTTTTTTATCCTTGTTCAGAGAAAAATATAAAAAAATAGTGAAAAAATAAAAAAAAATTGATTCCTACTGGTGCCTTTTGTGAAATTTCGGGAAAAATTTAGGAAAAAGGAAAAATCTAGACTATTTGCTTGTTCTGTGAGTTCTCTCAATCGTCCTTTGTTTTCACCTTGTTGCGCTACGTCTTGACATGTCTTAGCCAGCATCTATGTTTTGTACTTTGGATCCGGATTGAACAATCACTAATTTGCATTCGTTAATTGCTAACCCTTTCTATCATATTGTGTGCCTACCCACAGCTCCACATATTCTTCTGTCAGCACAGGTTCATCTTGCAACTGTTACACATGCTCAACAACAGATTATTTCACCACTTTGGCTTTGCCCTGTTTGGTTTCATCAAAATTGCCAAAAAAATTCATGAAAAAAAAGAAAAAAATTGTCCAAGTTTTTGCACGCTTTTCACAGAACGTGTTGTATTTCTGTAGACCACATCCCACCTCAGTTGTAGGTGCCAATTTTTGGGGTTGTATCTTTTTTATCCTTGTTCAGAGAAAAATATAAAAAATAATGAATTTTTTTTGATTGCTACTAGTGCCTTTTAGAAAATTCCGGGAAAATTCAGGAAAAAGGAAAAATCTGGACTATTTGCTTGTTCTGTGAGTTCTTTCCATCGTCCTTTGTTTTCACCTTGTTGCGCTACGTCTCGACACGTCTTAGCCAGCACCTGTGATTTGTACTTTGGATCCGGATTGATCAATCACTAATCTGCATTCGTTAATTGCTAATCCTTGCTGTCATGTTGTGTGTCTACCCATAGCTCCATATATTCTTCTAGCAGCACAGGTTCATCTCGCAACTATTACCCACGCTCAACAATAGATTGTTTCACCACTTTGGCTTTCCTCTGTTTGGTTTCATCAAAATTGCCAGAAAAAATCTCAAAAATAAAGAAAAAAATTGTCAAAATTTTTGCATGCTTTTTAGAGAACGTGCTGTATTTCTGTAGACCACATCCCACCTCAGTTGTAGGTGCCAATTTTTGTGGTTGCATTTTTTTATCCTTGTTTAAATAAAAATATAAAAAAAATAGTGAAAAAATAAAAAAAATTTGATTCCTACTAGTGCTTTTTGGAAAATTCTGGGAAAAATGCAGGAAAAAGGAAAAATCTGGACTATTTGCTTGTCCTGTGAGTTCTTTCCATCGTCCTTTCTTTTCTCCTTGTTGCGCTACGTCTCGACATGTCTTAGCCAGCACCTGTGATTTGTACTTTGGATCCGGATTGAACAATCGCTAATCTGCATTCGTTAATTGCTAATCCTTGCTGTCATGTTGCGAGCCTACCCATAGCTCCACATATTCTTCTGTCAGCACAGGTTCATCTTGCAAATTTTACCCACGCTCAACAACAGATTGTTTCACCACTTTGGCTTTGTCCTATTTGGTTTCATTAAAATTGCCAAAAAAAATTTAGGAAAAAAAAGAAAAAAATTGTCAAAGTTTTTGCACGCTTTTCGGAGAACGTGCTGTATTTTTGTAGACCACATCCCACCTCAGTTGTAGGTGGCAATTTTTATGGTTGCATCTTTTTTATCCTTGTTCAGAGAAAAATATAAAAAAATAGTGAAAAAAAAATTGATTCCTACTGGTGCCTTTTGTGAAATTTCGGGAAAAATTTAGGAAAAAGGAAAAATCTGGACTATTTGCTTGTTCTGTGAGTTCTCTCAATCGTCCTTTGTTTTCACCTTGTTGCGCTACATCTTGACATGTCTTAGCCAGCATCTATGTTTTGTTCTTTGGATCCGGATTGAACAATCACTAATTTGCATTCGCTAATTGCTAACCCTTTCTGTCATATTGTGTGCCTACCCATAGCTCCACATATTCTTCTGTCAGTATAGGTTCATCTTGCAACTGTTACACACGCTCAACAACAGATTATTTCACCACTTTGGCTTTGCCCTGTTTGGTTTCATCAAAATTGCCAAAAAAATTCAGGAAAAAAAAGAAAAAAATTGTCCAAGTTTTTGCACGCTTTTCACCGAACGTGTTGTATTTCTGTAGACCACATCCCACCTCAGTTGTAGGTGCCAATTTTTGGGGTTGTATCTTTTTTATCCTTGTTCAGAGAAAAATAAGAAAAATAGTGAATTTTTTTTCATCCTACTAGTGCCTTTTGGAAAATTCTAGGAAAATTCAGGAAAAAGGAAAAATCTGGACTATTTGCTTGTTCTGTGAGTTCTTTCCATCGTCCTTTGTTTTCACCTTGTTGCGCTACGTCTCGACACGTCTTAGCCAGCACCTGTGATTTGTACTTTGGATCCGGATTGATCAATCACTAATCTGCATTCGTTAATTGCTAATCCTTGTTGTCATGTTGTGTGTCTACCGATAGCTCCATATATTCTTCTGGCAGCACAGGTTCATCTCACAACTATTACCCACGCTAAACAACAGATTGTTTCACCACTTTGGCTTTCCTCTGTTTGGTTTCATCAAAATTGCCAGAAAAAATCTCAAAAATAAAGAAAAAAATTGTCAAAATTTTTGCATGCTTTTTAGAGAACGTGTTGTATTTCTGTAGACCACATCCCACCTCAGTTGTAGGTGCCAATTTTTGTGGTTGCATTTTTTTATCCTTGTTTAAGTAAAAATATAAAAAAATAGTGAAAAAATAAAAAAAAATTTGATTCCTACTAGTGCTTTTTGGAAAATTCTGGGAAAAATGCAGGAAAAAGGAAAAATCTGGACTATTTGCTTGTCCTGTGAGTTCTTTCCATCGTCCTTTGTTTTCTCCTAGTTGCGCTACTTCTCGACACGTCTTAGCCATCACCTGTGATTTGTACTTTGGATCCGGATTGAACAATCGCTAATCTATATTCATTAATTGCTAATCCTTGTTGTCATGTTGCGTGCCTACCCATAGCTCCACATATTCTTCTATCAGCACTGGTTCATCTTGCAACTGTTACCCACGCTCAACAACAGATTGTTTCACCACTTTGGCTTTGCCCTATTTGGTTTCATCAAAATTGCCAAAAAAAATTTAAGAAAAAAAAGAAAAATATTTTCAAAGTTTTTACACGCTTTTCAGAGAACGTGCTGTATTTCTGTAGACCACATCCCACCTCAGTTGTAGGTGCCAATTTTTGTGGTTGCATCTTTTTTTATCCTTGTTCAGAGAAAAATATAAAAAATAGTGAAAAAATAAAAAAAATTTGATTCCTACAGGTCCCTTTTGTGAAATTTCGGAAAAAATTTAGGAAAAAGCAAAAATCTGGACTATTTGCTTATTTTGTGAGTTCTCTCCATCGTCCTTTGTTTTCACCTTGTTGCGCTACGTCTCGACATGTCTTAGCCAGCATCTGTGATTTGTAATTTGGATCCAGATTGAACAATCACGAATTTACATTCGTTAATTGCTAACCCTTGCTGTCATATTGTGTGCCTACACATAGCTCCACATATTCTTCTGTCAGCACAGGTTCATCTTGCAACTGTTACACACGCTCAACAATAGATTATTTCACCACTTTGGCTTTGCCCTGTTTGGTTTCATCAAAATTGCCAAAAAAATTCGGGAAAAAAAAAGAAAAAAAATTGTCAAAGTTTTTGCACGCTTTTCACAGAACGTGTTGTATTTCTGTAGACCATATCCCACCTCAGTTGTAGGTGCCAATTTTTGGGGTTGCATCTTTTTTATCCTTGTTCAGAGAAAAATACAAAAAAATAGTGAATTTTTTTTGATTCCTACTAGTGCCTTTTGGAAAATTCCGGGAAAAATTCAGGAAAAAGGAAAAATCTGGACTATTTGCTTGTTCTGTGAGTTCTTTCCATCGTCCTTTGTTTTCACCTTGTTGCGCTACGTCTCGACACGTCTTAGCCAGCACCTGTGATTTGTACTTTGGATCCAGATTGATCAATCACTAATCTACATTCGTTAATTGCTAATCCTTGCTGTCATATTGTGTGCCTACCCGTAGCTCCATATATTCTTCTGTCAGCACAGGTTCATCTTGCAACCATTACCCACGCTCAACAACAGAATGTTTCACCACTTTGGCTTTCCCCTGTTTGGTTTCATCAAAATTGCTAAAAAAAATCTTGAAAATAAAGAAAAAAATTGTCAAAATTTTTGCACGCTTTTTAGAGAACGTGCTGTATTTCTGTAGACCACAGCCCACCTCAGTTGTAGGTGCCAATTTTTGTGGTTGCATTTTTTTATCCTTGTTTAAGTAAAAATATAAAAAAATAGTGAAAAAATAAAAAAAATTTGATTCCTACTGGTGCCTTTTGGAAAATTCCGGGAAAAATTCAGAAAAAAGAAAAATCTGGACTATTTGCTTGTTCTGTGAGTTCTTTCCATCGTCCTTTGTTTTCTTCTTGTTGCGCTACGTCTCGACACGTCTTAGCTAGCACCTGTGATTTGTACTTTGGATCCGGATTGAACAATCGCTAATCTGCATTCGTTAATTGCTAATCCTAGCTGTCATATTGTGTGCCTACCCATAGCTCCACATATTCTTCTGTCAACAACATATTATTTTACCACTTTGGCTTTGCCCTGTTTGGTTCCATCAAAATTGCCAAAAAAAATCAGGAAAAAAAATAAAAAAATTGTCAAAGTTTTTGCACGCTTTTTAGAGAACGCTTTGTATTTCTGTAGACCACATCCCACCTCAGTTGTAGGTGCCAATTTTTGTGGTTGCATCTTTTTTTATCCTTGTTCAGAGAAAAATATAAAAAACTGTGAAAAAATTAAAAAAATTTTGATTCCTACTAGTGCCTTTGGGAAAATTCCAGGAAAAATTCAGGAAAAAGGAAAAATCTGGACTATTTGCTAATTCTGTGAGTTCTTTCCATCGTCCTTTGTTTTCACCTTGTTGCGCTACGTCTCGACACATCTTAGCCAGCACCTGTGATTTGTACTTTGGATCCGGATTGAACAATCGCTAATCTACATTTGTTAATTGCAAATCCTTGCTATCATATTGTGTGCCTACCCATAGCTCCACATATTCTTGTGCCAGCACAGGTTCATCTTGCAACTATTACCCACGCTGAACAACAGATTGTTTCACCACTTTGGCTTTGCCCTGTTTGGTTTCAACAAAATTGCCAAAAAAATCACAAAAATAAAGGAAAAAAATTGTCAAAGTTTTTGCACGCTTTTCAGAGAACGTGTTGTATTTCTGTAGACCACATCCCACCTTAGTTGTAGGAGCCAATTTTTGTGGTTGCATCTTTTTTGATCTTTGTTTAGTGAAAAATATAAAAAAATAGCGAAAAAATAAAAAAAACTTGATTCCTACTAGTGCCTTTTGGTAAATTCCGGGAAAAATTCAGGAAAAAGGAAAAATCTGGACTACTTTCTTGTTCTATGAGTTCTTTCCATCTCCTTTGTTTTCACCTTGTTGCGCTATGTCTCGACACGTCTTAGCCAGCACCTGTGATTTGTACTTTGGATCCGGATTGAACAATCACTAATCTGCATTCGTTAATTGCTGATCCTAGCTGTCATATTGTGTGCCTACCTATAGCTCCACATATTCTTCTCTGAGCATAGGTTCATCTTGCAGCTGTTACCCATGCTCAACATTAGATTATTTCACCACTTTGGCTTTGCCCTGTTTGGTTTCATCAAAATTGCCAAAAAAATTCACAAAAATAAAGAATAAAATTGTCAAAGTTTTTGCACGCTTTTTAGAGAATGTGTTGTATTTCTGTAGACCACATCCCTCCTCAGTTGTAGGTGCCAATTTTTATGGTTGCATCTTTTTTTATCCTTGTTCAGAGAAAAATATAAAAAAAATAGTGAAAAAATAGAAAAAATTGATTCCTACTAGTGCCTTTTGGAAAATTCCGGGAAAAATTCAGGAAAAAGGAAAAATCTGGACTATTTGCTTGTCCTGTGAGTTCTTTCCATCGTCCTTTGTTTTCTCCTTGTTGCGCTACGTCTCGACATGTCTTAGCCAGCACCTGTGATTTGTACTTCGGATCTGGATTGAACCATCGCTAATCTGCATTCGTTAATTGCTAATCCTTGCTGTCATGTTGCGAGCCTACCCATAGCTCCACATATTCTTCTCTCAGCACAGGTTCATCTTGCAAATTTTACCCACGCTCAACAACAGATTGTTTCACCACTTTGGCTTTGTCCTATTTGGTTTCATCAAAATTGCCAAAAAAAATTTAGGAAAAAAAAGGAAAAAAATTGTCAAAGTTTTTGCACGCTTTTCGGAGAACGTGCTGTATTTTTGTAGACCACATCCCACCTCAGTTGTAGGTGGCAATTTTTATGGTTGCATCTTTTTTTATCCTTGTTCAGAGAAAAATATAAAAAAATAGTGAAAAAATAAAAAAAATTGATTCCTACTGGTGGCTTTTGTGAAATTTCGGGAAAAATTCAGGAAAAAGGAAAAATCTGGACTATTTGCTTGTTCTGTGAGTTCTCTCCATCGTCCTTTGTTTTCACCTTGTTGCGCTACGTCTTGACATGTCTTAGCCAGCATCTTTGTTTTGTACTTTGGATCCGGATTGAACAATCACTAGTTTGCATTCGTTAATTGCTAACCCTTTCTCTCATATTGTGTGCCTACCCATAGCTCCACATATTCTTCTGTCAGCACAGGTTCATCTTGCAACTGTTACACACGCTTAACAATAGATTATTTCACCACTTTGGCTTTGCCCTGTTTGGTTTCATCAAAATTGTCAAAAAAATTCAGGAAAAAAAAGAAAAAAATTGTCCAAGTTTTTGCACGCTTTTCACAGAACGTGCTGTAATTCTGTAGACCACATCCCACCTCAGTTGTAGGTGCCAATTTTTGGGGTTGTATCTTTTTTATCCTTGTTCAGAGAAAAATATAAAAAAATAGTGAATTTTTTTTTGATTCCTACTAGTGCCTTTTAGAAAATTCCGGGAAAATTCAGGAAAAAGGAAAAATCTGGACTATTTGCTTGTTCTCTGAGTTCTTTCCATCGTCCTTTGTTTTCACCTTGTTGAGCTATGTCTCGACACGTCTTAGCCAGCACCTGTGATTTGTACTTTGGATCCGGATTGATCAATCACTAATCTGCATTCGTTAATTGCTAATCCTTGCTGTCATGTTGTGTGTCTACCCATAGCTCCATATATTCTTCTGTCAGCACAGGTTCATCTTGCAACTCTTACCCACGCTCAACAACAGATTGTTTCACCACTTTGGCTTTCCTCTGTTTGGTTTCATCAAAATTGCCAAAAAAATCTTGAAAATAAAGAAAAAATTTGTCAAAATTTTTGCATGCTTTTCAGAGAACGTGCTGTATTTCTATAGACCACATCCCACCTCAGTTGTAGGTGCCAATTTTTGTGGTTGCATTTTTTATCCTTGTTTAAGTAAAAATATAAAAAAAATAGTGAAAAAATAAAAAAAATTTGATTCCTACTAGTGCCTTTTGGAAAATTCTGGGAAAAATTCAGGAAAAAGGAAAAATCTGGACTATTTGCTTGTTCTGTGAGTTCTTTCCATCGTCCTTTGTTTTCTCCTTGTTGCGCTACGTCTCGACACGTCTTAGCCATCACCTGTGATTTGTACTTTGGATCCAGATTGAACAATCGCTAATCTGCATTCATTAATTGCTAATCCTTGTTGTTATGTTGCGTGCCTACCCATAGCTCCACATATTCTTCTGTCAGCACTGGTTCATCTTGCAACTATTACCCACGCTCAACAACATATTGTTTCACCACTTTGGCTTTGCCCTATTTGGTTTCATCAAAATTGCCAAAAAAAAATTAAGAAAAAAAAGAAAAAAAATTCAAAGTTTTTGCACGCTTTTCAGAGAACGTGCTGTATTTCTGTAGACCACATCCCACCTCAGTTGTAGGTGCCAATTTTTGTGGTTGCATCTTTTTTTATCCTTGTTCAGAGAAAAATATAAAAAATAGTGAAAAAATAAAAAAAATTTGATTCCTACAGGTCCCTTTTGTGAAATTTCGGGAAAAATTTAGGAAAAAGCAAAAATCTGGACTATTTGCTTGTTTTGTGAGATCTCTCCATCGTCCTTTGTTTTCACCTTGTTGCGCTACGTCTCGACATGTCTTAGCCAACATCTGTGATTTGTACTTTGGATCCAGATTGAACAATCACTAATTTACATTCGTTAATTGCTAACCCTTGCTGTCATATTGTGTGCCTACACATAGCTCCACATATTCTTCTGTCAGCACAGGTTCATCTTGCAACTGTTACACACGCTCAACAATAGATTATTTCACCACTTTGGCTTTGCCCTGTTTGGTTTCATCAAAATTGCCAAAAAATTTCAGGAAAAAAAAGAAAAAAAATTGTCAAAGTTTTTGCACGCTTTTCACAGAACGTGTTGTATTTCTGTAGACCATATCCCACCTCAGTTGTAGGTGCCAATTTTTGGGGTTGGATCTTTTTTATCCTTGTTCAGAGAAAAATATAAAAAAATAGTGAATTTTTTTTGATTCCTACTAGTGCCTTTTGGAAAATTTCGGGAAAAATTTAGAAAAAAAAATTTTGGACTATTTGCTTGTTCTGTGAGTTCTTTCCATCGTCCTTTGTTTTCTCCTTGTTGCGCTACGTCTCGACACGTCTTAGCCAGCACGTGTGATTTGTACTTTGGATCCAGATTGATCAATCACTAATCCGCATTCGTTAATTGCTAATCCTTGCTATCATATTGTGTGCCTACCCATAGCTCTATATATTCTTCTGTCAGCACAGGTTCATCTTGCAACTGTTACACACGCACAACAACAGATTGTTTCACCACTTTGGCTTTCCCATGTTTGGTTTCATCAAAATTGCCAAAAAAATTAAGGAAAAAAAAAGAAAAAAATTGTCAAAGTTTTTGCACGCTTTTCACAGAACGTGTTATATTTCTGTAGACCACATCCCACATCAGTTGTAGGTGCCAATTTTTGGGGTTGCATCTTTTTTATCCTTGTTCAGAGAAAAATATAAAAAAATAGTGAATTTTTTTTGATTCCTACTAGTGCCTTTTGGAAAATTCCGGGAAAATTCAGGAAAAAGGAAAAATCTGGACTATTTGCTTGTTCTGTGAGTTCTTTCCATCGTCCTTTGTTTTCACCTTGTTGCGCTACGTGTCGACACGTCTTAGCCAGCACCTGTGATTTGTACTTTGGATCCGGATTGATCAATCACTAATCTGCATTCGTTAATTGCTAATCCTTGCTGTCATGTTGTGTGCCTACCCATAGCTCCATATATTGTTCTGTCAGCACAGGTTTATCTTGCAACTATTACCCACGCTCAACAGCAGATTGTTTCACCACTTTGGCTTTCCCCTGTTTGGTTTCATCAAAATTGCCAAAAAATCATGAAAATAAAGAAAAAAATTGTCAAAGTTTTTGCACGCTTTTCAGAGAACGTGCTGTATTTCTGTAGACCACATCTCACCTCAGTTGTAGGTGCCAATTTTTGTGGTTGCATTTTTTTATCCTTGTTTAAGTAAAAATATAAAAAAAATAGTGAAAAAATAAAAAAATTTGATTCCTACTAGTGCCTTTTGGAAAATTCTGGCGAAAATTCAGGAAAAAGGAAAATTTTGGACTATTTGCTTGTTCTGTGAGTTCTTTCCATCTCCTTTGTTTTCACCTTGTTGCGCTACGTCTCGACACGTCTTAGCCAGCACCTGTGATTTGTACTTTGGATCCAGATTGAACAATCGCTAATCTGCATTCGTTAATTGCTAATCCTTGCTGTCATATTGTGTGCCTACCCATAGCTTCACATATTCTTATGTAAGCACAGGTTCATCTTGCAACTGTTACCCACGCTCAACAATAGATTATTTTACCACTTTGGCTTTGCCCTGTTTGGTTTCATCAAAATTGCAAAAAAAATTCAGGAAAAAAAGAAAAAAATTGTCAAAGTTTTTGCACACTTTTCAGAGAACGTGCTGTATTTCTGTAGACCACATCTCACCTCAGTTGTAGGTGCCAATTTTTGTGGTTGCATTTTTTTATCCTTGTTTAAGTAAAAATATAAAAAAAATAGTGAAAAAATAAAAAAATTTGATTCCTACTGGTGCCTTTTGGAAAATTCCGGGAAAAATTTAGAAAAAAAGAAAAATCTGGACTATTTGCTTGTTATGTGAGTTCTTTCCATCGTCCTTTGTTTTCTTCTTGTTGCGCAACGTCTCGACACGTCTTAGCCAGCACCTGTGATTTGTACTTTGGATCCGGATTGAACAATCGCTAATCTGCATTCGTTAATTGCTAATCCTAGCTGTCATATTGTGTGCCTACCCATAGCTCCACATATTCTTCTGTCAGCACAGGTTCATCTTGCAATTGTTACACACGCTCAACAACAGATTATTTTACCACTTTGGCTTTGCCCTGTTTGGTTCCATCAAAATTGCCAAAAAAAATCAGGAAAAAAAATAAAAAAAATTGTCAAAGTTTTTGCACGCTTTTTAGAGAACGCTTTGTATTTCAGTAGACCACATCCCACCTCAGTTGTAGGTGCCAATTTTTGTGGTTGCATCTTTTTTTATCCTTGTTCAGAGAAAAATATAAAAAATTGTGAAAAAATTAAAAAAATTTTGATTCCTACTAGTGCCTTTGGGAAAATTCCAGGAAAAATTCAAGAAAAAGGAAAAATCTGGACTATTTGCTAATTCTGTGAGTTCTTTCCATCGTCCTCTGTTTTCACCTTGTTGCGCTACGTCTCGACACATCTTAGCCAGCACCTGTGATTTGTACTTTGGATCCGGATTGAACAATCGCTAATCTACATTTGTTAATTGCAAATCCTTGCCATCATATTGTGTGCCTACCCATAGCTCCACATATTCTTGTGCCAGCACAGGTTCATCTTGCAACTATTACCCACGCTGAACAACAGATTGTTTCACCACTTTGGCTTTGCCCTGTTTGGTTTCAACAAAATTGCCAAAAAAATGACGAAAATAAAGGAAAAAAATTGTCAAAGTTTTTGCACGCTTTTCAGAGAACGTGTTGTATTTCTGTAGACCACATCCCACCTTAGTTGTAGGAGCCAATTTTTGTGGTTGCATCTTTTTTGATCTTTGTTTAGTGAAAAATATAAAAAAATAGTGAAAAAATAAAAAAAACTTGATTCCTACTAGTGCCTTTTGGTAAATTCCGGGAAAAATTCAGGAAAAAGGAAAAATCTGGACTACTTTCTTGTTCTATGAGTTCTTTCCATCTCCTTTGTTTTCACCTTGTTGCGCTACGTCTCGACACGTCTTAGCCAGCACCTATGATTTGTACTTTGGATCCGGATTGAACAATCACTAATCTGCATTCGTTAATTGCTGATCCTAGCTGTCATATTGTGTGCCTACCTATAGCTCCACATATTCTTCTCTGAGCATAGGTTCATCTTGCAACTATTACCCATGCTCAACATTAGATTATTTCACCACTTTGGCTTTGCCCTGTTTGGTTTCATCAAAATTGCCAAAAAAATTCACAAAAATAAAGAATAAAATTGTCAAAGTTTTTGCACGCTTTTTAGAGAATGTGTTGTATTTCTGTAGACCACATCCCACCTCAGTTGTAGGTGCCAATTTTTATGGTTGCATCTTTTTTTATCCTTGTTCAGAGAAAAATATAAAAAAAATAGTGAAAAAATAGAAAAAATTGATTCCTACTAGTGCCTTTTGGAAAATTCCGGGAAAAATTCAGGAAAAAGGAAAAATCTGGACTATTTGCTTGTCCTATGAGTTCTTTCCATCGTCCTTTGTTTTCTCCTTGTTGCGCTACGTCTCGACATGTCTTAGCCAGCACCTGTGATTTGTACTTCGGATCTGGATTGAACCATCGCTAATCTGCATTCGTTAATTGCTAATCCTTGCTGTCATGTTGCGAGCCTACCCACAGCTCCACATATTCTTCTCTCAGCACAGGTTCATCTTGCAAATTTTACCCACGCTCAACAACAGATTGTTTCACCACTTTGGCTTTGTCCTATTTGGTTTCATCAAAATTGCCAAAAAAAATTTAGGAAAAAAAAGGAAAAAAATTGTCAAAGTTTTTGCACGCTTTTCGGAGAAAGTGCTGTATTTTTGTAGACCGCATCCCACCTCAGTTGTAGGTGGCAATTTTTATGGTTGCATCTTTTTTTATCCTTGTTTAGAGAAAAATATAAAAAAATAGTGAAAAAATAAAAAAAATTGATTCCTACTGGTGCCTTTTGTGAAATTTCGGGAAAAATTCAGGAAAAAGGAAAAATCTGGACTATTTGCTTGTTCTGTGAGTTCTCTCCATCGTCCTTTGTTTTCACCTTGTTGCGCTACGTCTTGACATGTCTTAGCCAGCATCTTTGTTTTGTACTTTGGATCCGGATTGAACAATCACTAATTTGCATTCGTTAATTGCTAACCCTTTCTATCATATTGTGTGCCTACCCATAGCTCCACATATTCTTCTGTCAGCACAGGTTCATCTTGCAACTGTTACACACGCTTAACAATAGATTATTTCACCACTTTGGCTTTGCCCTGTTTGGTTTCATCAAAATTGTCAAAAAAATTCAGGAAAAAAAGAAAAAAATTGTCCAAGTTTTTGCATGCTTTTCACAGAACGTGCTGTAATTCTGTAGACCACATCCCACCTCAGTTGTAGGTGCCAATTTTTGGGGTTGTATCTTTTTTATCCTTGTTCAGAGAAAAATATAAAAAAATAGTGAATTTTTTTTTGATTCCTACTAGTGCCTTTTGGAAAATTCCGGGAAAATTCAGGAAAAAGGAAAAATCTGGACTATTTGCTTGTTCTGTGAGTTCTTTCCATCGTCCTTTGTTTTCACCTTGTTGAGCTACGTCTCGACACGTCTTAGCCAGCACCTGTGATTTGTACTTTGGATCCGGATTGATCAATCACTAATCTGCATTCGTTAATTGCTAATCCTTGCTGTCATGTTGTGTGTCTACCCATAGCTCCATATATTCTTCTGTCAGCACAGGTTCATCTTGCAACTCTTACCCACGCTCAACAACAGATTGTTTCACCACTTTGGCTTTCCTCTGTTTGGTTTCATCAAAATTGCCAAAAAAAATCTTGAAAATAAAGAAAAAAATTGTCAAAATTTTTGCATGCTTTTCAGAGAACGTGCTGTATTTCTATAGACCACATCCCACCTCAGTTGTAGGTGCCAATTTTTGTGGTTGCATTTTTTATCCTTGTTTAAGTAAAAATATAAAAAAAATAGTGAAAAAATAAAAAAAATTTGATTCCTACTAGTGCCTTTTGGAAAATTCTGGGAAAAATTCAGGAAAAAGGAAAAATCTGGACTATTTGCTTGTTCTGTGAGTTCTTTCCATCGTCCTTTGTTTTCTCCTTGTTGCGCTACGTCTCGACACGTCTTAGCCATCACCTGTGATTTGTACTTTGGATCCAGATTGAACAATCGCTAATCTGCATTCATTAATTGCTAATCCTTGTTGTTATGTTGCGTGCCTACCCATAGCTCCACATATTCTTCTGTCAGCACTGGTTCATCTTGCAACTGTTACACACGCTCAACAATAGATTATTTCACCACTTTGGCTTTGCCCTGTTTGGTTTCATCAAAATTGCCAAAAAATTTCAGGAAAAAAAAGAAAAAAAATTGTCAAAGTTTTTGCACGCTTTTCACAGAACGTGTTGTATTTCTGTAGACCATATCCCACCTCAGTTGTAGGTGCCAATTTTTGGGGTTGGATCTTTTTTATCCTTGTTCAGAGAAAAATATAAAAAAATAGTGAATTTTTTTTTTATTCCTACTAGTGCATTTTGGAAAATTCCGGGAAAAATTTAGAAAAAAAATTTTGGACTATTTGCTTGTTCTGTGAGTTCTTTCCATCGTCCTTTGTTTTCTCCTTGTTGCGCTACGTCTCGACATGTCTTAGCCAGCACGTGTGATTTGTACTTTGGATCCAGATTGATCAATCACTAATCTGCATTCGTTAATTGCTAATCCTTGCTATCATATTGTTTGCCTACCCATAGCTCCATATATTCTTCTGTCAGCACAGGTTCATCTTGCAACTGTTACACACGCACAACAACAGATTGTTTCACCACTTTGGCTTTCCCATGTTTGGTTTCATCAAAATTGCCAAAAAAATTAAGGAAAAAAAAGAAAAAAATTGTCAAAGTTTTTGCACGCTTTTCACAGAACGTGCTATATTTCTGTAGACCACATCCCACATCAGTTGTAGGTGCCAATTTTTGGGGTTGCATCTTTTTTATCCTTGTTCAGAGAAAAATATAAAAAAATAGTGAATTTTTTTTTGATTCCTACTAGTGCCTTTTGGAAAATTCCGGGAAAATTCAGGAAAAAGGAAAAATCTGGACTATTTGCTTGTTCTGTGAGTTCTTTCCATCGTCTTTTGTTTTCACCTTGTTGCGCTACGTGTCGACACGTCTTAGCCAGCACCTGTGATTTATACTTTGGATCCGGATTGATCAATCACTAATCTGCATTCGTTAATTGCTAATCCTTGCTGTCATGTTGTGTGCCTACCCATAGCTCCATATATTGTTCTGTCAGCACAGGTTTATCTTGCAACTATTACCCACGCTCAACAACAGATTGTTTCACCACTTTGGCTTTCCCCTGTTTGGTTTCATCAAAATTGCCAAAAAATCACGAAAATAAAGAAAAAAATTGTCAAAGTTTTTGCACGCTTTTCAGAGAACGTGCTGTATTTCTGTAGACCACATCTCACCTCAGTTGTAGGTGCCAATTTTTGTGGTTGCATTTTTTTATCCTTGTTTAAGTAAAAATATAAAAAAATAGTGAAAAAATAAAAAAAAAATTGATTCCTACTAGTGCCTTTTGGAAAATTCTGGCGAAAATTCAGGAAAAAGGAAAATTTTGGACTATTTGCTTGTTCTGTGAGTTCTTTCCATCTCCTTTGTTTTCACCTTGTTGCGCTACGTCTCGACACGTCTTAGCCAGCACCTGTGATTTGTACTTTGGATCCGGATTGAACAATCACTAATCTGCATTCGTTAATTGCTAATCCTTGCTGTCATATTGTGTGCCTACCCATAGCTTCACATATTCTTATGTAAGCACAGGTTCATCTTGCAACTGTTACCCACGCTCAACAATAGATTATTTTACCACTTTGGCTTTGCCCTGTTTGGTTTTATCAAAATTGCCAAAAAAAATCAGGAAAATAAAGAAAAAAATTATCAAAGTTTTTGCACCCTTTTTAGAGAATGTGCTATATTTCTGTAGACCACATCCCACCTCAGTTGTAGGTGCCAATTTTTGTGATTGCATCTTTTTTTATCCTTGTTCAGAGAAAAATATAAAAAAATAGTAAAAAAATAAAAAAAATTCCTAATGGTGCCTTTTGTGAAATTTCAGGAAAAATTCAGGAAAAAGGAAAAATCTGGACTATTTGCTTGTTCTGTGAGTTCTCTCCATCGTCCTTTGTTTTCACTTTGTTGCGCTACGTCTCGACATGTCTTAGCCACCATCTGTGATTTGTACTTTGGATCCGGATTAAACAATCACTAATTTGTATTCGTTAATTGCTAATCCTTGCTGTCATATTGTGTACCTACCCATAGCTCCACATATTCTTTTATCAGCACTGGTTCATCTTGCAACTGTTACACACGCTCAACAACAGATTATTTCATCACTTTGGCTTTGCCCTGTTTGGTTTCATCAAAATTGCCAAAAAAATTTAGGAAAAAAAGAAAAAAATTGTCAAAGTTTTTGCACGCTTTTCACAGAACGTGCTGTATTTCTGTAGACCACATCCCACCGCAGTTGTAGGTGCCAATTTTTGGGGTTGCATCTTTTTTATCCTAGTTCAGAGAAAAATATAAAAAAATAGCGAATTTTTTTTGATTCCTACTAGTGCCTTTTGGAAAATTCCAGGAAAAATTCAGGAAAAAGGAAAAATCTAGACTATTTGCTTGTTCTGTGAGTTCTTTCCATCATGCTTTGTTTTTAGCTTGTTACGCTACGTCTCGACACGTTTTAGCCAGCACCTGTGATTTGTACTTTGGATCCGGATTGATCAATCACTAATCTGCATTCGTTAATTGCTAATCCTTGCTGTCATATTGTGTCCCTACCCATAGCTCCATATATTCTTCTGTTAGCACAGGTTCATCTTGCAACTATTACCCACGCTCAACAACAGATTGTTTCACCACTTTGGCTTTCCCCTGTTTGGTTTCATCAAAATTGCCAAAAAAAATCACAAAAATAAAGAAAAAAATTGTCAAAGTTTTTGCACGCTTTTCAGAGAACGTGCTGTATATCTGTAGACCACATCCCACCTCAGTTGTAGGTGCCAATTTTTGTGGTTGCATTTTTTATCCTTGTTTAAGTAAAAATATAAAAAAATTTGATTCCTACTAGTGCCTTTTGGAAAATTCAGGGGAAAATTCAGAAAAAAGGAAAAATTTGGACTATTTGCTTGTTCCGTAAGTTTTTTCCATCTCCTTTGTTTTCACCTTGTTGCGCTACGTCTCGACACGTCTTAGCTAGCACCTGTGATTTGTACTTTGGATCCGGATTGAACAATCGCTAATCTGCATTCGTTAACTGCTAATCCTTGCTGTCATATTGTGTGCCTACCCATAGCTCCACATATTCATCTGTGAGCACAGGTTCAACTTGCAACTGTTACCCACGCTCAACAATAGATTATTTCACCACTTTGGCTTTGCCCTGTTTGGTTTCATCAAAATTGCCAATAAAATTTAGGAAAATAAAGAAAAAAATTGTCAAAGTTTTTGCACGCTTTTTAGAGAACGTGCTGTATTTCTGTAGACCACATCCCACCTCAGTTGTAGGTGCCAATTTTTGTGGTTGCATCTTTTTTTATCCTTGTTCAGAGAAAAATATAGAAAAATAGTGAAAAAATAAAAAAAATTTGATTCCTAATGGTGCCTTTTGTGAAATTTCGGGGAAAATTCAGGAAAAAGGAAAAATCTGGACTATTTGCTTGTTCTATGAGTTCTCTCCATCGTCCTTTGTTTTCACCTTGTTGCGCTATGTCTCGACATGTCTTAGCCAGCATCTGTGATTTGTACTTTGGATCCGGATTGATCAATCACTAATCTGCATTCGTTAATTGCTAATCCTTTCTGTCATATTGTGTGCCTACCCACAGCTCCATATATTCTTCTGTCAGCACAGGTTCATCTTGCAACTATTACCCACGCTCAACAACAGATTGTTTCACCACTTTGGCTTTCCCCTGTTTGGATTCATCAAAATTGCCAAAAAAATCACAAAAATAAAGAAAAAAATTGTCAAAGTTTTTGCACGCTTTTCAGAGAACGTGCTGTATTTCTGTAGACCACATCCCACCTCAGTTGTAGGTGTCAATTTTTGTGGTTCCATTTTTTTATCCTTGTTTAAGTGAAAATATAAAAAAAATAGTGAAAAAATAAAAAAAATTTGATTCCTACTAGTGCCTTATGGAAAATTCTGCGGAAAATTCAGAAAAAAGGAAAAATTTGGACTATTTGCTTGTTTTGTGAGTTCTTTCCATCTCCTTTGTTTTCACCTTGTTGCGCTATGTCTCGACACGTCTTAGCCAGCACCTGTGATTTGTACTTTGGATCCGGATTGAACAATCGCTAATCTGCATTCGTTAATTGCTAATCCTTGCTGTCATATTGTGTGCCTACCCATAGCTCCACATATTCTTCTGTGAGCACAGGTTCATCTTGGAACTGTTACCCACGCTCAATAATAGATTATTTCACCACTTTGGCTTTGCCCTATTTGGTTTAATCAAAATTGCCAATAAAATTCAGGAAAATAAAGAAAAAAATTGTCAAAGTTTTTGCACGCTTTTTAGAGAACGTGCTGTATTTCTGTAGACCACATCCCACCTCAGTTGTAGGTGCCAATTTTTGGGGTTGCATCTTTTTTATCCTAGTTCAGAGAAAAATATAAAAAAATAGCGAAATTTTTTTTTGATTCCTACTAGTGCCTTTTGGAAAATTCCGGGAAAAATTCAGGAAAAAGGAAAAATCTGGACTATTTGCTTGTTCTGTGAGTTCTTTCCATCGCCCTTTGTTTTCACCTTGTTACGCTACGTCTCGACACGTTTTAGCCAGCACCTGTGATTTGCACTTTGGATCCGGATTGATCAATCACTAATCTGCATTCGTTAATTGCTAATCCTTGCTGTCATATTGTGTGCCTACCCACAGCTCCATATATTCTTTTGTCAGCACAGGTTCATCTTGCAACTATAACCCACGCTCAACAACAGATTGTTTCACCACTTCGGCTTTCCCCTGTTTGGATTCATCAAAATTGCCAAAAAAAATCACAAAAATAAAGAAAAAAATTGTCAAAGTTTTTGCACGCTTTTCAGAGAACGTGCTGTATTTCTGTAGACCACATCCCACCTCAGTTGTAGGTGTCAATTTTTGTGGTTGCATTTTTTATCCTTGTTTAAGTGAAAATATAAAAAAAATAGTGAAAAAATAAAAAAATTTGATTCCTACTAGTGCCTTATGGAAAATTCTGCGGAAAATTCAGAAAAAAGGAAAAATTTGGACTATTTGCGTGTTTTGTGAGTTCTTTCCATCTCCTTTGTTTTCACCTTGTTGTGCTATGTCTCGACACGTCTTAGCCAGCACCTGTGATTTGTACTTTGGATCCGGATTGAACAATCGCTAATCTGCATTCGTTAATTGCTAATCCTTGCTGTCATATTGTGTGCCTACCCATAGCTCCACATATTCTTCTGTGAGCACAGGTTCATCTTGCAACTGTTACCCACGCTCAATAATAGATTATTTCACCACTTTGGCTTTGCCCTGTTTGGTTTAATCAAAATTGCCAATAAAATTCAGGAAAATAAAGAAAAAAATTGTCAAAGTTTTTGCACGCTTTTTAGAGAACGTGCTGTATTTCTGTAGACCACATCCCACCTCAGTTGTAGGTGCCAATTTTTGGGGTTGCATCTTTTTTATCCTAGTTCAGAGAAAAATATAAAAAAATAGCGAAATTTTTTTTTGATTCCTACTAGTGCCTTTTGGAAAATTCCGGGAAAAATTCAGGAAAAAGGAAAAATCTGGACTATTTGCTTGTTCTGTGAGTTCTTTCCATCGCCCTTTGTTTTCACCTTGTTACGCTACGTCTCGACACGTTTTAGCCAGCACCTGTGAATTGTACTTTGGATCCGGATTGATCAATCACTAATCTGCATTCGTTAATTGCTAATCCTTGCTGTCATATTGTGTGCCTACCCACAGCTCCATATATTCTTCTGCCAGCACAGGTTCATCTTGCAACTATTACCCACGCTCGACAACAGATTGTTTCACCACTTTGGCTTTCCCCTGTTTGGATTCATCAAAATTGCCAAATAAAATCACAAAAATAAAGAAAAAAATTGTCAAAGTTTTTGCACGCTTTTCAGAGAACGTGCTGTATTTCTGTAGACCACATCCCCACCCTCAGTTGTAGGTGTCAATTTTTGTGGTTGCATTTTTTTATCCTTGTTTAAGTGAAAATATAAAAAAAATAGTGAAAAAATAAAAAAATTTGATTCCTACTAGTGCCTTATGGAAAATTCTGTGAAAAATTCAGAAAAAAAGGAAAATTTTGGACTATTTGCGTGTTTTGTGAGTTCTTTCCATCTCCTTTGTTTTCACCTTGTTGCGCTATGTCTCGACACGTCTTAGCCAGCACCTGTGATTTGTACTTTGGATCCGGATTGAACAATCGCTAATCTGCATTCGTTAATTGCTAATCCTTGCTGTCATATTGTGTGCCTACCCATAGCTCCACATATTCTTCTGTGAGCACAGGTTCATCTTGCAACTGTTACCCACGCTCAACAATAGATTATTTCACCACTTTGGCTTTGCCCTGTTTGGTTTCATCAAAATTGCCAAAAAAAATCAGGAAAATAAAGAAAAAAATTGTCAAAGTTTTTGCACGCTTTTTAGAGAACGTGCTGTATTTTTGTAGACCACATCCCACCTCAGTTGTAGGTGCCAATTTTTGTGGTTGCATCTTTTTTTATCCTTGTTCAGAGAAAAATATAAAAAAATAGTGAAAAAAATAAAAAAAATTTGATTCCTAATGGTGCCTTTTGTAAAATTTCGGGAAAAATTTAGGGAGAAGGAAAAATCTGGACTATTTGCTTGTTCTGTGAGTTCTCTCCATCGTCCTTTGTTTTCACCTTGTTGCGCTACGTCTCGACATGTCTTAGCCAGCATCTGTGATTTGTACTTTGGATCCAGATTGAACAATCACTAATTTGCATTCGTTACTTGCTAATCCTTGCTGTCATATTGTGTGCCTACCCATAGCTCCACATATTCTTCTGTTAGCACAGGTTCATCTTACAACTGTTACCCACGGTCAACAATAGATTATTTCACCACTTTGGCTTTGCCCTGTTTGGCTTCATCAAAATTGCCAAAAAAATTCAGGAAAAAAAAAAGAAAAAAATTGTCAAAGTTTTTGCACGCTTTTCACAGAACGTGTTGTATTTCTGTAGACCACATCCCACCGCAGTTGTAGGTGCCAATTTTTGGTGTTGCATCTTTTTTATCCCAATTCAGAGAAAAAAATAAAAAAATAGCGAAATTTTTTTTTTGATTCCAACTAGTGCCTTTTGGAAAATTCAGGGGAAAATTCAGAAAAAGGAAAAATTTGGACTATTTGCTTGTTCTGTGAGTTTTTTCCATCTCCTCTGTTTTCACCTTGTTGTGTGAGTTCTTTCCATCTCCTTTGTTTTCACCTTGTTGTGCTATGTCTCGACACGTCTTAGCCAGCACCTGTGATTTGTACTTTGGATCCGGATTGAACAATCGCTAATCTGCATTCGTTAATTGCTAATCCTTGCTGTCATATTGTGTGCCTACCCATAGCTCCACATATTCTTCTGTGAGCACAGGTTCATCTTGCAACTGTTACCCACGCTCAACAATAGATTATTTCACCACTTTGGCTTTGCCGTGTTTGGTTTCATCAAAATTGCCAAAAAAAATCAGGAAAATAAAGAAAAAAATTGTCAAAGTTTTTGCACGCTTTTTAGAGAACGTGCTGTATTTTTGTAGACCACATCCCACCTCAGTTGTAGGTGCCAATTTTTGTGGTTGCATCTTTTTTTATCCTTGTTCAGAGAAAAATATAAAAAAATAGTGAAAAAAATAAAAAAAATTTGATTCCTAATGGTGCCTTTTGTAAAATTTCGGGAAAAATTTAGGGAGAAGGAAAAATCTGGACTATTTGCTTGTTCTGTGAGTTCTCTCCATCGTCCTTTGTTTTCACCTTGTTGCGCTACGTCTCGACATGTCTTAGCCAGCATCTGTGATTTGTACTTTGGATCCAGATTGAACAATCACTAATTTGCATTCGTTACTTGCTAATCCTTGCTGTCATATTGTGTGCCTACCCATAGCTCCACATATTCTTCTGTTAGCACAGGTTCATCTTACAACTGTTACCCACGGTCAACAATAGATTATTTCACCACTTTGGCTTTGCCCTGTTTGGCTTCATCAAAATTGCCAAAAAAATTCAGGAAAAAAAAAGAAAAAAATTGTCAAAGTTTTTGCACGCTTTTCACAGAACGTGTTGTATTTCTGTAGACCACATCCCACCGCAGTTGTAGGTGCCAATTTTTGGTGTTGCATCTTTTTTATCCCAATTCAGAGAAAAATATAAAAAAATAGCGAAATTTTTTTTTGATTCCAACTAGTGCCTTTTGGAAAATTCAGGGGAAAATTCAGAAAAAGGAAAAATTTGGACTATTTGCTTGTTCTGTGAGTTTTTTCCATCTCCTCTGTTTTCACCTTGTTGCGCTACGTCTCGACACGTCTTAGCCAGCACCTGTGATTTGTACTTTGGATCCGGATTGAACAATCGCTAATCTGCATTCGTTAATTGCTAATCCTTGCTGTCATATTGTGTGCCTACCCATAGCTCCACATATTCTTCTGTGAGCACAGGTTCATCTTGCAACTGTTACCCAGGCTCAACAATAGATTATTTCACCACTTTGGCTTTGCCCTGTTTGGTTTCATCAAAATTGCCAAAAAAATTCAGGGAAATAAAGAAAAAAATTGTCAAAGTTTTTGCACGCTTTTTAGAGAACGTGCTGTATTTCTATAGACCACATCCCACCTCAGTTGTAGGTGCCAATTTTTGTGATTGCATCTTTTTTTATCCTTGTTCAGAGAAAAATATAAAAAAATAGTGAAAAAAATAATAAAAAAATTGATTCCTAATGGTGCCTTTTGTGAAATTCTATTTGCTTATTCTGTGAGTTCTTTCCATCTCCTTTGTTTTCACCTTGTTGCGCTACGTCTCGACACGTCTTAGCCAGCACCTGTGATTTGTACTTTGGATCCGGATTGAACAATCGCTAATCTGCATTCGTTAACTGCTAATCCTTGCTGTCATATTGTGTGCCTACCCATAGCTCCACATATTCTTCTGTGAGCACAGGTTCATCTTGCAACTTTTACCCATGCTCAACAATAGATTATTTCACCACTTTGGCTTTGCCCTGTTTGGTTTCATCAAAATTGCCAAAAAAATTAGGAAAATAAAGAAAAAATTTGTCAAAGTTTTTGCACGCTTTTTAGAGAACGTTCTGTATTTCTGTAGACCACATCCCACCTCAGTTGTAGGTGCCAATTTTTGTGGTTGCATCTTTTGTTATCCTTGTTCAGAGAAAAATATAAAAAAAATAGTGAAAAAAATAAAAAAAAATTTGATTCCTAATGGTGCCTTTTGTGAAATTTCAGGAAAAATTCAGGAAAAAGGAAAAATCTGGACTATTTGCTTGTTCTGTGTGTTCTCTCAATCGTCCTTTATTTTCACCTTGTTGCGCTATGTCTCGACATGTCTTAGCCAGCATCTGTGATTTGTACTTTGGATCCGGATTGAACAATCACTAATTTGCATTCGTTACTTGCTAATCCTTGATGTCATATTGTGTGCCTACCTATAGCTCCACATATTCTTCTGTTAGCACAGGTTCATCTAACAACTGTTACCCACGCTCAACAACATATTACTTCACCACTTTGGCTTTGCCCTGTTTGGTTTCATCAAAATTGCCAAAAAACTTCAGGAAAAAAAGAAAAAAATTGTCAAAGTTTTTGCACGCTTTTCACAGAACGTGCTGTATTTCTGTAGACCACATCCCACCGCAGTTGTTTGTGCCAATTTTTAGGGTTGCATCTTTTTTATCCTAGTTCAGAGAAAAATATAAAAAAATATCGAATTTTTTTTGATTCCTACTAGTGCCTTTTGGAAAATTCCGGGAAAAATTCAGGAAAAAGGAAAAATTTGGACTATTTGCTTGTTCTGTGAGTTCTTTCCATCGTCCTTTGTTTTCACCTTGTTACGCTACGTCTCGACACGTTTTAGCCAGCACCAGTGATTTGTACTTTGGATCCGGATTGATCAATCACTAATCTGCATTCGTTAATTGCTAATCCTTGCTGTCATATTGTGTGCCTACCCATAGCTCCATATATTCTTCTGTCAGCACAGGTTCATCTTGCAACTATTACCCACGCTCAACAACAGATTGTTTCACCACTTTGGCTTTCCCCTGTTTGGTTTCATCAAAATTGCCAAAAAAATCACAAAAATAAAGAAAAAAATTGTCAAAGTTTTTGCACGCTTTCCCCAGAACGTGCTGTATTTCCGTAGACCACATCCCACCTCAGTTGTAGGTGCCAATTTTTGTGGTTGCATTTTTTATCCTTGTTTAAGTAAAAATATAAAAAAAATATTGAAAAAATAAAATAATTTGATTCCTACTAGTGCCTTTTGGAAAATTCTGGGGAAAATTCAGAAAATAGGAAAAATTTGGACTATTTGCTTGTTCTGTGAGTTCTTTCCATCTCCTTTGTTTTCACCTTGTTGCGCTATGTCTCGACATGTCTTAGCCAGCACTTGTGATCTGTACTTTGGATCCGGATTGAACAATCGCTAATCTGCATTCGTTAATTGCTAATCCTTGCTGTCATATTGTGTGCCTACCCATAGCTCCACATATTCTTCTGTGAGCACAGGTTCATCTTGCAACTGTTACCCACGCTCAACAATAGATTATTTCACCACTTTGGCTTTGCCCTGTTTGGTTTCATCAAAATTGCCAAAAAAATTCAGGAAAATAAAGAAAAAAATTGTCAAAGTTTTTGCACGCTTTTTAGAGAACGTGCTGTATTTCTATAGACCACATCCCACCTTAGTTGTAGGTGCCAATTTTTGTGGTTGCATCTTTTTTTATCCTTGTTCTGAGAAAAATATAAAAAAATAGTGAAAAAAATAAAAAAAAATTGATTCCTAATGGTGCCTTTTGTGAAATTTTGGGAAAAATTCAGTAAAAAGGAAAAATCTGGACTATTTGCTTGTTCTGTGAGTTCTCTCCATCGTCCTTTGTTTTCACCTTGTTGCGCTACATCTCGACATGTCTTAGCCAGCATCTGTGATTTGTACTTTGGATCCGGATTGAACAATCACTAATTTGCATTCGTTACTTGCTAATCCTTGATGTCATATTGTGTGCCTACCCATAGCTCCACATATTCTTCTGGTAGCACAGGTTCATCTTGCAACTGTTACCCACGCTCAACAACAGATTATTTCACCACTTTGGCTTTGCCCTGTTTGGTTTCATCAAAATTGCCAAAAAACTTCAGGAAAAAAAAAGAAAAAAATTGTCAAAGTTTTTGCACGCTTTTCACAGAACGTGCTGTATTTCTGTAGACCACATCCCACCGCAGTTGTAGGTGCCAATTTTTGGGGTTGCATTTTTTTATCCTTATTCAGAGAAAAATATAAAAAAATAGTGAAAAAATAAAAAAAATTGATTCCTAATGGTGCCTTTTGTGAAATTTCGGGAAAAATTCAAGAAAAAGGAAAAATCTGGACTATTTGCTTGTTCTGTGAGTTCTCTCCATCGTCCATTGTTTTCACCTTGTTGCGCTATGTCTCGACATGTCTTAGCCAGCATCTGTGATTTATACTTTGGATCCGGATTGAACAATCACTAATTTGCATTCGTTACTTTCTAATCCTTGATGTCATATTGTGTGCCTACGCATAGCTCCACATATTCTTCTATCAGCACAGGTTCATCTTGCAACTGTTACCCACGCTCAACAACAGATTATTTCACCACTTTGGCTTTGCCCTGTTTGGTTTCATCAAAATTGCCAAAAAACTTCAGGAAAAAAAGAAAAAATTGTCAAAGTTTTTGCATGCTTTTCACAGAACATGCTGTATTTCTGTAGACCACATCCCACCTCAGTTGTAGGTGCCAATTTTTGTGGTTACATTTTTTATCCTTGTTTAAGTAAAAATATAAAAAAATAGTGAAAAAATAAAAAAATTTCATTCCTACTAGTGCCTTTTGGAAAATTTCGGGAAAAATTCAGGAAAAAGGAAAAATCTAGACTATTTGCTTGTTCTGTGAGTTCTTTCCATCGTCCTTTGTTTTCTCCTTGTTGCGCTACGTCTCGACACGTCTTAGCCAGCACCTGTGATTTGTACTTTGGATCCGGATTGATCAATCACTAATCTGTATTCGTTAATTGCTAATCCTTGTTGTCATATTGTGTGCCTACCCATAGCTCCATATATTCTTCTGTCAGCACAGGTTCATCTTGCAACTATTACCCACGCTCAACAACAGATTGCTTCACCACTTTGGCTTTCCCCTGTTTGGTTTCATCAAAATTGCCAAAAAAAATCACAAAAATGAAGAAAAAAATTGTCAAAGTTTTTGCACGCTTTTCAGAGAACGTGCTGTATTTCTGTAGACCACATCCTACCTTAGTTGTAGGTGCCAATTTTTGTGGTTGCATTTTTTTATCCTTGTTTAAGTAAAAATATAAAAAAAATAGTGAAAAAATAAAAAAATTTGATTCCTACTAGTGCCTTTTGGAAAATTCTAGGAAAATTCAGAAAAAAGAAAATATTTGGACTATTTGCTTGTTCTGTGAGTTCTTTCCATCTCCTTTGTTTTCACCTTGTTGCGCTATGTCTCGACACGTCTTAGCCAGCACCTGTGATTTGTACTTTGGATCCGGAATGTACAATCGCTAATCTGCATTTGTTAATTGCTAATCCTTGCTGTCATATTATGGGCCTACCCATAGCTCCACATATTCTTCTGTGAGCACAGGTTCATCTTGCAACTGTTACCCACGCTGAACAATAGATTATTTCACCACTTTGGCTTTGCCCTGTTTGGTTTCATCAGAATTGCCAAAAAAATTCAGGAAAATAAAGAAAAAAATTGTCAAAGTTTTTGCACGCTTTTTAGAGAACGTGCTGTATTTCTTAGACCACATCCCACCTCAGTTGTAGGTGCCAATTTTTGTGGTTGCATCTTTTTTTATCCTTGTTCAGAGAAAAATATAAAAAAATAGTGAAAAAAATAAAAAAAAATTTGATTCCTAATGGTGCCTTTTGTGAAATTTCGGGAAAAATTCAGGAAAAAGGAAAAATCTGGACTATTTGCTTGTTCTGTGAGTTCTTTCCATCGTCCTTTGTTTTCACCTTGTTGCGCTACGTCTCGACACATCTTAGCTAGCACCTGTGATGAGGACATCCTCCACTATTACCCGCTGACAAAGACGCAACAAAAAAAGGCCAAGTGGCCTAGTTGTAGTCGGGCGGCGATCGTGTGAGCCTCTGAATAATCCGACCTTGCTTAGCTTGGGAGGAGGAAGCCACCTTGAAAGAGAGAACCACCCTTCCCCTATCGGACTAGTCTTCGAGTGGGTGTGCATAAGAACTGTTGGGGTCCGGGCAACCTTAATTTATTAGGTCTCGGCCAACCCCACCTGGGCCGGATGTATCATTTGGTATCTGAGCTGGGCCCTTATTTAAGGGGGTGGGAATGATGAGGACATCCTCCACTATTACCCGCTGACAAAGACGCAACAAAAAAAGGCCAAGTGGCCTAGTTGTAGTCGGGCGGCGATCGTGTGAGCCTCTGAATAATCCCACCTTGCTTAGCTTGGGAGGAGGAAGCCACCTTAAAAGAGAGAACCACCCTTCCCCTATCGGACTAGTCTTTTAGGGACACTGGGACTTTCCTCGAGTGGGTGTGCATAAGAACTGTTGGGGTCCGGGCAACCTTAATTTATTAGGTCTCGGCCAACCCCACCTGGGCCGGATGTATCAACCTGTGATTTGTACTTTGGATCCAGATTGAACAATCACTAATATGCATTCGTTAATTGCTAATCCCAGCTGTCGTATTGTGTGCCTACCTATAGTTCCACATATTCTTCTGTCAGCACAGGTTCATCTTGCAACTGTTACCCATGCTCAACAACAGATTATTTCACCACATTGGCTTTGCCCTGTTTGGTTTCATCAAAATTGCCAAAAAAATTCAGGAAAATAAAGAAAAAAATTGTCAAAGTTTTTGCACGCTTTTTAGAGAACGTGCTGTATTTCTGTAGACCACATCCCACCTCAGTTGTAGGTGCCAATTTTTGTGGTTGCATCTTTTTTGATCCTTGTTCAGAGAAAAATATAAAAAATAGTGAAAAAAATAAAAAAATTGATTCCTACTAGTGCCTTTTGGAAAATTTCGATGAAAATTCAGGAAAAAGAAAAAATCCAGACTATTTGCTTGTTCTGTGAGTTCTTTCCATCGTCATTTTGTTTTCTCCTTGTTGCGCTACGTCTCGACACGTCTTAGCTGGCATCTGTGATTTGTACTTTGGATCCGGATTGAACAATCGCTAATCTGCATTCGTTAATTGCTAATCCTTGATGTCATATTGTGTGCCTACCCATAGCTCCACATATTCTTCTGTGAGCATAGGTTCATCTTGCAACTGTTACCCACGCTCAACATTAGATTATTTCACCACTTTGGCTTTGCCTTGTTTGGTTTCATCAAAATTGCCAAAAAACTTCAGGAAAAAAAAAGAAAAAAATTGTCAAAGTTTTTGCACGCTTTTCACAAAACGTGCTGTATTTCTGTAGACCACATCCCACCGTAGTTGTAGGTGCCAAATTTTGGGGTTGCATCTTTTTTATCCTAGTTCAGAGAAAAATATAAAAAAATAGCGAATTTTTTTTATTCCTACTAGTGCCTTTTTGAAAATTCCGGGAAAAATTCAGGAAAAAGGGAAAATCTGGACTATTTGCTTGTTCTGTGAGTTCTTTCCATCGTCCTTTGTTTTCACCTTGTTACGCTACGTCTCGACACGTTTTAGCCAGCACCTGTGATTTGTACTTTGGATCTGGATTGATCAATCACTAATCTGTATTCGTTAATTGCTAATCCTTGCTGTCATATTGTGTGCCTACCCATAGCTCCATATATTCTTCTGTCAGCACAGGTTCATCTTGCAACTATTACCCACGCTCAACAACAGATTGCTTCACCACTTTGGCTTTCCCCTGTTTGGTTTCATCAAAATTGCCAAAAAAATCACAAAAATAAAGAAAAAAATTGTCAAAGTTTTTGCACGCTTTTCAGAGAACGTGCTGTATTTCTGTAGACCACATCCCACCTTAGTTGTAGGTGCCAATTTTTGTGGTTGCATTTTTTATCCTTGTTTAAGTAAAAATATAAAAAAAATAGTGAAAAAATAAAAAAATTTGATTCCTACTAGTGCCTTTTGGAAAATTCTGGAAAAATTCAGAAAAAAGGAAAAATTTGGACTATTTGCTTGTTCTGTGAGTTCTTTCCATCTCCTTTGTTTTCACCTTGTTGCGCTATGTCTCGACACGTCTTAGCCAGCACCTGTGATTTGTACTTTGGATCCGGATTGTACAATCGCTAATCTGCATTTGTTAATTGCTAATCCTTGCTGTCATATTATGTGCCTACCCATAGCTCCACATATTCTTCTGTGAGCACAGGTTCATCTTGCAACTGTTACCCACGCTCAACAATAGATTATTTCACCACTTTGGCTTTGCCCTGTTTGGTTTCATCAAAATTGCCAAAAAAATTCAGGAAAATAAAGAAAAAAAATTGTCAAAGTTTTTGCACGTTTTTAGAGAACGTGCTGTATTTCTTAGACCACATCCCACCTCAGTTGTAGGTGCCAATTTTTGTGGTTGCATCTTTTTTTATCCTTGTTCAGAGAAAAATATAAAAAAATAGTGAAAAAAATAAAAAAATTCTGATTCCTAATGGTGCCTTTTGTGAAATTTCGGGAAAAATTCAGGAAAAAGGAAAAATCTGGACTATTTGCTTGTTCTGTGAGTTCTTTCCATCGTCCTTTGTTTTCACCTTGTTGCGCTACGTCTCGACACATCTTAGCTAGCACCTGTGATTTGTACTTTGGATCCAGATTGAAGAATCACTAATCTGCTTTCGTTAATTGCTAATCCTTGCTGTCATATTACGTGCCTACCCATAGCTCCACATATTCTTCTGTTAGCACAGGTTCATCTTGCAACTGTTACCCACGCTTAACAACAGATTGTTTCACCACTTTGGCTTTGCCCTGTTTGGTTTCATCAAAATTGCAAAAAAAATTCAGGAAAAAAAGAAAAAAATTGTCAAAGTTTTTGCACACTTTTCAGAGAATGTGCTGTATTTCTGTAGACCACATCCCACCTCAGTTGTAGGTGCCAATTTTTGTGGTTGCATCTTTTTTTATCCTTGTTCAGAGAAAAATATAAAAAAATAGTGAAAAAATAAAATTTTTTTGATTCCTACTCGTGCCTTTTGTGAAATTTCGGGAAAAATTCATGATAAAGGAAAAATCTGGACTATTTGCTTGTTCTGTGAGTTCTCTCCATCGTCCTTTGTTTTCACCATGTTGCGCTACGTCTCGACACGTCTTAGCCAGCACCTGTGATTTGTACTTTGGATCCGGATTGAACAATCACTAATTTGCATTCGTTAATTGCTAATCCTTGCTGTCATATTGTGTGCCTACCCATATCTCCACATATTCTTCTGTCAGCACAGTTTCATCTTGCAACTGTTACACACGCTCAACAGCAGATTATTTCACCACTTTAGCTTTGCCCTGTTTGGTTTCATCAAAATTACCAAAAAAATTCATGAAAAAAAAGAAAAAAATTGTCAAAGTTTTTGCGCGCTTTTCACAAAACGTGTTGTATTTCTGTAGACCACATCCCACCTCAGTTGTAGGTGCCAATTTTTGTGGTTGCATCTTTTTTATCCTTGTTCAGAGAAAAATATTAAAAAAATAGTGAATTTTTTTTTGATTACTACTAGTGCCTTTTGAAAAATTCTGGGAAAAATTCAGGAAAAAGGAAAAATCCAGACTATTTGCTTGTTTTGTGAGTTCTTTCCATCGTCCTTTGTTTTCACCTTGTTGCACTACGTCTCGACACGTCTTAGCCAGCGCCTGTGATTTGTACTTTGGATCCAGATTGAACAATCACTAATAGGCATTCGTTAATTGCTAATCCTTGCTGTCATATTGCGTGCCTACCCATAGCTCCACATATTCTTCTGTTAGCACAGGTTCATCTTGCAACTGTTACCCACGCTCAACAACAGATTGTTTCACCACTTTGGCTTTGCCCTGTTTGGTTTCATCAAAATTACCAAAAAAATTCAGGAAAAAAAAGAAAAAAATTGTCAAAGTTTTTGCACTCTTTTCAGAGAATGTGCTGTATTTCTGTAGACCACATCCCACCTCAGTTGTAGGTGCCAATTTTTGTGGTTGCATTTTTTTATCCTTGTTCAGAGAAAAATATAAAAAAAATTGTGAAAAAATTAAAAAAAATTTGATTCCTACTAGTGCCTTTGGGAAAATTCTAGGAAAAATTCAGAAAAAGGAAAAATCCGGACTATTTGCTAGTTCTGTAAGTTCTTTCCATCGTCCTTTGTTTTCACCTTGTTGCGCTATGTCTCGACACATCTTAGCCAGCACCTGTGATTTGTACTTTGGATCCGGAGTGAACAATCGCTAATCTACATTTGTTAATTGCTAATCCTTGCCGTCATATTGTGTGCCTACCCATAGCTCCACATATTCTTGTGTCAGCACAGGTTCATCTTGCAACTATTACCCACACTGAACTACAGATTGTTTCACCACTTTGGCTTTGCCCTGTTTGGTTTCATCAAAATTGCCAAAAAAAATCAGGAAAATAAAGAAAAAAAATTGTCAAAGTTTTTGCACGCTTTTCAGAGAACGTGCTGGATTTCTGTAGACCACATCCCACCTCAGTTGTAGCTGCCAATTTTCGTGGTTGAATCTTTTTTATCCTTGTTCAGAGAAAAATATAAAAAAATAGTGAAAAAATAAAAAAAAATTTGATTCCTACTAGTGCCTTTTGGTAAATTCTGGGGAAAATTCAGGAAAAAGGAAAAATCTAGACTATCTGCTTGTTCTGTGAGTTCTTTCCATCGTCCTTTGTTTTCACCTTGTTGCGCTACGTCCCGACACGTCTTAGCCAGCACCTGTGATTTGTACTTTGGATCCGGATTGAACAATCGCTAATCTGCATTCGTTAATTGCTAATCCTAGATGTCATATTGTGTGCCTACCCATAGCTCCACATATTCTTCTGTCAGCACAGGTTCATCTTGCAACTGTTACCCATGCTTAACAACAGATAGTTTCACCACTTCTGCTTTGCCCTGTTTGGTTTCATCAAAATTGCCAAAAAAATCAGGAAAATAAAGAAAAAAATTATCAAAGTTTTTGCACGCTTTTCAGAGAACATGTTGTATTTCTGTAGACCACATCCCACCTCAGTTGTAGGTGCCAATTTTTGTGGTTGCATCTTTTTTGATCTTTGTTTAGTGAAAAATATAAAAAAAAATAGTGAAAAAATAAAAAAAATTTGATTCCTACTAGTGCCTTTTGGAAAATTCCAGGGAAAATTCAGGAAAAAGGAAAAATCTAGACTATTTGCTTGTTCTGTGAGTTCTTTCCGTCTCCTTTGTTTTCACCTTGTTGCGCTACGTCTCGACACGTCTTAGCCAGCACCTGTGATTTGTACTTTGGATCCGGATTGAACAATCGCTAATCTGCATTCGTTAATTGCTAATCCTTGCTGTCATATTGTGTGCCTACCCATAGCTCCACATATTCTTTTGTGAGCATAGGTTCATCTTGCAACTGTTACCCAGGTTCAACATTAGATTATTTCACCACTTTGGCTTTGCCCTGTTTGGTTTCATCAAAATTGCCAAAAAAATTCACGAAAATAAAAAATAAAATTGTCAAAGTTTTTGTACGCTTTTTAGAGAACGTGCTGTATTTCAGTAGACCACATCCCACCTTAGTTGTAGGTGCCAATTTTTGTGGTTGCATCTTTTTTTATCCTTGTTCAGAGAAAAATATAAAAAAATAGTGAAAAATAGAAAAAATTGATTCCTACTAGTGCCTTTTGGAAAATTCTAGGAAAAATTCAGGAAAAAGGAAAAATCTGGACTATTTGCTTGTTCTGTGAGTTCGTTCCATCGTCCTTTGTTTTCTCCTTGTTGCGCTACATCTCGACATGTCTTAGCCAGCACCTGTGATTTGTACTTTGGATCCGGATTGAACAATCGCTAATCTGCATTCGTTAATTGCTAATCCTTGCTGTCATGTTGCGTGCCTACCCATAGCTCCACATATTCTTCTGTCAGCACAGGTTCATCTTGCAACTGTTACCCATGCTCAACAACAGATTGTTTCACCACTTTGGCTTTGCCCTATTTGGTTTCATCAAAATTGCCAAAAAAATCAGGAAAAAAAGAAAAAAAAATTCAAAGTTTTTGCACGCTTTTCGGATAACGTGCTGTATTTCTGTAGACCACATCCCACCTCAGTTGTAGGTGCCAATTTTTGTGGTTGCATCTTTTTTTATCCTTGTTCAGAGAAAAATATAAAAAAATAGTGAAAAAATAAAAAAAATTGATTCCTACTGGTGCCTTTTGTGAAATTTTAGGAAAAATTCAGGAAAAAGGAAAAATCTGGACTATTTGCTTGTTATGTGAGTTCTCTCCATCGTCCTTTGTTTTCACCTTGTTGCGCTACGTCTTGACATGTATTAGCCAGCATCTATGATTTGTACTTTGGATCCGAATTGAACAATCACTAATTTGCATTCGTTAATTGCTAACTCTTGCTGTCATATTGTGTGCCTACCCATAGCTCCACATATTCTTCTGTCAGCACAGGTTCATCTTGCAACTGTTACACACGCTCAACAACAGATTATTTCACCACTTTGGCTTTGCCCTGTTTGGTTTCATCAAAATTGTCAAAAAAATTCAGGAAAAAAAAGAAAAAAATTGTCCAAGTTTTTGCACGCTTTTCATAGAACGTACTGTATTTCTGTAGACCATATCCCACCTCAGTTGTAGGTGCCAATTTTTGGGGTTGTATCTTTTTTATCCTTGTTCAGAGAAAAATATAAAAAAATAGTGAATTTTTTTTTGATTCCTACTAGTGCCTTTTGGAAAATTCCGGGAAAAATTCAGGAAAAAGAAAAAATCCGGACTATTTGCTTGTTCTGTGAGTTCTTTCCATCGTCCTTTGTTTTCACCTTGTTGCGCTACGTCTCGACACATTTTAGCCAGCACCTGTGATTTGTACTTTGGATCCGGATTGAACAATCACTAATTTGCATTCGTTAATTGCTAATCCTTGCTGTCATATTGCGTGCCTACCCATAGCTCCACATATTCTTCTGTTAGCACAGGTTCATCTTGCAACTGTTACACACGCTCAACAACAGATTATTTTACCACTTTTGGCTTTGCCCTGTTTGGTTTCATCAAAATTGCCAAAAAAATTCAGGAAAAAAAAGAAAAAAATTGTCAAAGTTTTTGCACGCTTTTCACAGAACGTGCTGTATTTCTGTAGACCACATCCCACCTTAGTTGTAGGAGCCAATTTTTGTGGTTGCATCTTTTTTTTGTCCTTGTTTAGAGAAAAATATAAAAAAATAGTGAAATTTTTTTTGATTCCTACTAGTGCCTTTTGGAAAATTCTGGGAAAAATTCAGGAAAAAGGAAAAATCTAGACTATTTGCTTGTTCTGTGAGTTCTTTCCATCGTCCTTTGTTTTCACCTTGTTGCGCTATGTCTCGACACGTCTTAGCCAGCACCTGTGATTTGTACTTTGGATCCGGATTGAACAATCACTAATCTGCATTCGTTAATTGCTAATCCTAGCTGTCATATTGTGTGCCTACCCATAGCTCCACATACTCTTCTGTCAGCACAGGTTCATCTTGCAACTGTTACACACGCTCAACAACAGATTATTTTACTACTTTGGCTTTGCCCTGTTTGGTTTCATCAAAATTGCCAAAAAATTCAGGAAAAAAAAGAAAAAAATTGTCAAAGATTTTGCACGCTTTTTAGAGAACGTGTTGTATTTCTGTAGACCACATCCCACCTCAGTTGTTGGTGCTAATTTTTGTGGTTGCATCTTTTTTTATCCTTGTTCAGAGAAAAATGTAAAAAAATTGTGAAAAAATTAAAAAAAATTGATTCCTACTAGTGCCTTTGGGAAAATTCCAGGAAACATTTAGGAAAAAGGAAAAATTCGGACTATTTGCTAGTTCTGTGAGTTCTTTCCATCGTCCTTTGTTTTCACCTTGTTGCGCTACGTCTCGACACATCTTAGCTAGCACCTGTGATTTGTACTTTGGATCCGGATTGAACAATCGCTAATCTACATTTGTTAATTGCTAATCCTTGCCGTCATATTGTGTGCCTACCCATAGCTCCACATATTCTTGTGCCAGCACAGGTTCATCTTGCAACTATTACCCACGCTGAACAACAGATTGTTTCACCACTTTGGCTTTGCCCTGTTTGGTTTCAACAGAATTGCCAAAAAAATCACAGAAATAAAGGAAAAAAATTGTCAAAGTTTTTGCACGCTTTTTAGAGAACGTGTTGTATTTCTGTAGACCACATCCCACCTCAGTTGTAGGTGCCAATTTTTGTGGTTGCATCTTTTTTGATCTTTGTTTAGTGAAAAATATAAAAAAATAGTGAAAAAATAAAAAAATTTGATTCCTACTAGTGCCTTTTGGTAAATTCCGGGAAAAATTCAGGAAATTTGATTCCTAATGGTGCCTTTTGTGAAATTTCAGGAAAAATTCAGGAAAAAGGAAAAATCTGGACTATTTGCTTGTTCTTTGAGTTCTCTCCATCGTCCTTTGTTTTCACCTTGTTGCGCTACGTCTTGACATGTCTTAGCCAGCATCTGTGATTTGTACTTTGGATCCGGATTGAACAATCACTAATTTGCATTCGTTAATTGCTAATCTTTGCTGTCATATTGTGTGCCTACCCATAGCTCCACATATTCTTTTATCAGCACAGGTTCATCTTGCAACTGTTACACATGCTCAACAACAGATTATTTCATCACTTTGGCTTTGCCCTGTTTGGTTTCATCAAAATTGCCAAAAAAATTCAGGAAAAAAAAGAAAAAAATTGTCAAAGTTTTTGCACGCTTTTCACAGAACGTGCTGTATTTCTGTAGACCACATCCCACCTTAGTTGTAGGAGCCAATTTTTGTGGTTGCATCTTTTTTTTGTCCTTGTTTAGAGAAAAATATAAAAAAATAGTGAAATTTTTTTTGATTCCTACTAGTGCCTTTTGGAAAATTCTGGGAAAAATTCAGGAAAAAGGAAAAATCTAGACTATTTGCTTGTTCTGTGAGTTCTTTCCATCGTCCTTTGTTTTCACCTTGTTGCGCTATGTCTCGACACGTCTTAGCCAGCACCTGTTATTTGTACTTTGGATCCGGATTGAACAATCACTAATCTGCATTCGTTAATTGCTAATCCTAGCTGTCATATTGTGTGCCTACCCATAGCTCCACATACTCTTCTGTCAGCACAGGTTCATCTTGCAACTGTTACACACGCTCAACAACAGATTATTTTACCACTTTGGCTTTGCCCTGTTTGGTTTCATCAAAATTGCCAAAAAATTCAGGAAAAAAAAGAAAAAAATTGTCAAAGATTTTGCACGCTTTTTAGAGAACGTGTTGTATTTCTGTAGACCACATCCCACCTCAGTTGTTGGTGCTAATTTTTGTGGTTGCATCTTTTTTTATCCTTGTTCAGAGAAAAATGTAAAAAAATTGTGAAAAAATTAAAAAAAATTGATTCCTACTAGTGCCTTTGGGAAAATTCCAGGAAAAATTTAGGAAAAAGGAAAAATTCAGACTATTTGCTAGTTCTGTGAGTTCTTTCCATCGTCCTTTGTTTTCACCTTGTTGCGCTACGTCTCGACACATCTTAGCTAGCACCTGTGATTTGTACTTTGGATCCGCATTGAACAATCGCTAATCTACATTTGTTAATTGCTAATCCTTGCCGTCATATTGTGTGCCTACCCATAGCTCCACATATTCTTGTGCCAGCACAGGTTCATCTTGCAACTATTACCCACGCTGAACAACAGATTGTTTCACCACTTTGGCTTTGTCCTGTTTAGTTTCAACAGAATTGCCAAAAAAATCACAAAAATAAAGGAAAAAAATTGTCAAAGTTTTTGCACGCTTTTTAGAGAACGTGTTGTATTTCTGTAGACCACATCCCACCTCAGTTGTAGGTGCCAATTTTTGTGGTTGCATCTTTTTTGATCTTTGTTTAGTGAAAAATATAAAAAAATAGTGAAAAAATAAAAAAATTTGATTCCTACTAGTGCCTTTTGGTAAATTCCGGGAAAATTCAGGAAATTTGATTCCTAATGGTGCCTTTTGTGAAATTTCAGGAAAAATTCAGGAAAAAGGAAAAATCTGGACTATTTGCTTGTTCTTTGAGTTCTCTCCATCGTCCTTTGTTTTCACCTTGTTGCGCTACGTCTTGACATGTCTTAGCCAGCATCTGTGATTTGTACTTTGGATCCGGATTGAACAATCACTAATTTGCATTCGTTAATTGCTGATCTTTGCTGTCATATTGTGTGCCTACCCATAGCTCCACATATTCTTTTATCAGCACAGGTTCATCTTGCAACTGTTACACATGCTCAACAACAGATTATTTCATCACTTTGGCTTTGCCCTGTTTGGTTTCATCAAAATTGCCAAAAAAATTTAGGAAAAAAAAAGAAAAAAATTGTCAAAGTTTTTGCACGCTTTTCACAGAACGTGCTGTATTTCTGTAGACCCATCCCACCGCAGTTGTAGGTGCCAATTTTTGGGGTTGCATCTTTTCTATCCTAGTTCAGAGAAAAATATAAAAAAATAGCGAAATTTTTTTGATTCCTACTAGTGCCTTTTGTGAAATTTCGGGAAAAATTCAGGAAAAAGGAAAAATCTGGACTATTTGCTTGTTCTGTGAGTTCTCTCCATCGTCCTTTGTTTTCACCTTGTTGCGCTACGTCTCGACATGTTTTAGCCAGCACCTGTGATTTGTACTTTGGATCCGGATTGATCAATCACTAATCTGCATTCGTTAATAGCTAATCTTTGATGTCATATTGTGTGCCTACCCATAGCTCCGTATATTCTTCTGTCAGCACAGGTTCATCTTGCAACTATTACCCACGCTCAACAACAGATTGTTTCACCACTTTGGCTTTCCCCAGTTTGGTTTCATCAAAATTGCCAAAAAAAATCACAAAAATAAAGAAAAAAATTGTCAAAGTTTTTGCACGCTTTTCAGAGAACGTGTTGTATTTCTGTAGACCACATCCCACCTCAGTTGTAGGTGCCAATTTTTGTGGTTGCATTTTTTTATCCTTGTTTAAGTAAAAATATAGAAAAAATAGTGAAAAAATAAAAAAATTGATTCCTACTAGTGCCTTTTGGAAAATTCTAGGGAAAATTCAGAAAAAGGAAAAATTTGGACTATTTGCTTGTTCTGTGAGTTCTTTCCATCTCCTTTGTTTTCACCTTGTTGCGCTACGTCTCGACACGTCTTAGCCAGCACCTGTGATTTATACTTTGGATCCGGATTGAACAATCGCTAATCTGCATTCGTTAACTGCTAATCCTTGATGTCATATTGTGTGCCTACCCATAGCTCCACATATTCTTCTATGAGCACAGGTTCATCTTGCAACTGTTTCCCACGCTCAACAATAGATTATTTCACCACTTTGGCTTTGCCCTGTTTGGTTTCATCAAAATTGCCAAAAAAATTCAGGAAAATAAAGAAAAAATTGTCAAAGTTTTTGCACGCTTTTTAGAGAACGTGCTGTATTTCTGTAGACCACATCCCACCTCAGTTTTAGGTGCCAATTTTTGTGGTTGCATCTTTTTTATCCTTGTTTAGAGAAAAATATAAAAAAATAGTGAAAAAAATAAAAAAAATTTGATTCCTAATGATGCCTTTTGTGAAATTTCGGGAAAAATTCAGGAAAAAGGAAAAATCTAGACTATTTGCTTGTTTTGTGAGTTCTCTCCATCGTCCTTTGTTTTCACCTTGTTGCGCTACGTCTCGACATGTTTTAGCCAGCACCTGTGATTTGTACTTTGGATCCGGATTGATCAATCACTAATCTGCATTCGTTAATTGCTAATCGTTGCTGTCATATTGTGTGCCTACCCACAGCTCCATATATTCTTCTGTTAGCACAGGTTCATCTTGCAACTATTACCCACGCTCAACAACAGATTGTTTCACCACTTTGGCTTTCCCCTGTTTGGTTTCATCAAAATTGCCAAAAAAAATCACAAAAATAAAGAAAAAAATTGTCAAAGTTTTTGCACGCTTTTTAGAGAACGTGCTGTATTTCTGTAGACCACATCCCACCTCAGTTGTAGGTGCCAATTTTTGTGGTTGCATTTTTTTATCCTTGTTTAAGTAAAAATATAGAAAAAATAGTGAAAAAATAAAAAAAAAATTGATTCCTACTAGTGCCTTTTGGAAAATTCTGGGGAAAATTCAGAAAAAAGGAAAAATTTGGACTATTTGCTTGTTCTATGAGTTCTTTCCATCTCCTTTGTTTTCACCTTGTTGCGCTACGTCTCGACACGTCTTAGCCAGCACCTGTGATTTATACTTTGGATCCGGATTGAACAATCGCTAATCTGCATTCGTTAACTGCTAATCCTTGATGTCATATTGTGTGCCTACCCATAGCTCCATATATTCTTCTATGAGCACAGGTTCATCTTGCAACTGTTTCCCACGCTCAACAATAGATTATTTCACCACTTTGGCTTTGCCCTGTTTGGTTTCATCAAAATTGCCAAAAAAATTCAGGAAAATAAAGAAAAAATTGTCAAAGTTTTTGCACGCTTTTTAGAGAACGTGCTGTATTTCTGTAGACCACATCCCACCTCAGTTTTAGGTGCCAATTTTTGTGGTTGCATCTTTTTTTATCCTTGTTTAGAGAAAAATTTAAAAAAAATAGTGAAAAAATAAAAAAAATTTTGATTCCTAATGGTGCCTTTTGTGAAATTTCGGGAAAAATTCAGGAAAAAGGAAAAATCTGGACTATTTGCTTGTTTTGTGAGTTCTCTCCATCGTCCTTTGTTTTCACCTTGTTGCGCTATGTCTCGGCATGTTTTAGCCAGCACCTGTGATTTGTACTTTGGATCCGGATTGATCAATCACTAATCTGCATTCGTTAATTGCTAATCCTTGCGGTCATATTGTGTGCCTACCCACAGCTCCATATATTCTTCTGTCAGCACAGGTTCATCTTGCAACTATTACCCACGCTCAACAACAGATTGTTTCACCACATTGGCTTTCCCCTGTTTGGTTTCATCAAAATTGCCAAAAAAAATCACAAAAATAAAGAAAAAAATTGTCAAAGTTTTTGCACGCTTTTCAGAGAACGTGCTGTATTTCTGTAGACCACATCCCACCTCAGTTGTAGGTGCCAATTTTTGTGGTTGCATTTTTTTATCCTTGTTTAAGTAAAAATATAAAAAAAATAGTGAAAAAATTAAAAAAATTTGATTCCTACTAGTGCCTTTTGGAAAATTCTGAAAAAAGGAAAAATTTGGACTATTTGCTTGTTGTGTGAGTTCTTTCCATCTCCTTTGTTTTCACCTTGTTGCGCTATGTCTCGACACGTCTTAGCCAGCACCTATGATTTGTACTTTGGATCCGGATTGAACAATCGCTAATCGGCATTCGTTAATTGCTAATCCTTGCTGTCATATTGTGTGCCTACCCATAGCTCCACATATTCTTCTATGAGCACAGGTTCATCTTGCAATTGTTACCCACGCTCAACAATAGATTATTTCACCACTTTGGCTTTGCCCTGTTTGGTTTCATCAAAATTGCCAAAAAAATCAGGAAAATAAAGAAAAAAATTGTCAAAGTTTTTGCACGCTTTTTAGAGAACGTGCTGTATTTCTGTAGACCACATCCCACCTCAGTTGTAGGTGCCAATTTTTGTGGTTGCATCTTTTTTTATCCTTGTTCAGATAAAAATATAAAAAATAGTGAAAAAAATAAAAAAATTGATTCCTAATGGTGCCTTTTGTGAAATTTCGGGAAAAATTCAGGAAAAAGGAAAAATATGGACTATTTGCTTGTTCTGTGAGTTCTCTCCATCGTCCTTTGTTTTCACCTTGTTGCGCTACGTCTCGACATGTCTTAGCCAGCATCTGTGATTTATACTTTGGATCTGGATTGAACAATCACTAATTTGCATTCGTTACTTGCTAATCCTTGATGTCATATTGTGTGCCTACCCATAGCTCCACATATTCTTCTGTCAGCACAGGTTAATCTTGCAACTGTTACCCACGCTCAACAACAGATTATTTCACCACTTTGTCGTTGCCCTATTCGGTTTCATCAAAATTGCCAAAAAACTTCAGGAAAAAAAAGAAAAAATTGTCAAAGTTTTTGCACGCTTTTTAGAGAACGTGCTGTATTTCTGTAGACCACATCCCACCTCAGTTGTAGGTGCCAATTTTTGTGGTTGCATCTTTTTTTATCCTTGTTCAGAGAAAAATATAAAAAATAGTGAAAAAAATAAAAAAAATTGATTCCTAATGGTGCCTTTTGTGAAATTTCGGGAAAAATTCAGGAAAAAGGAAAAATTTAGACTATTTGCTTGTTCTGTGAGTTCTTTCCATCTCCTTTGTTTTCACCTTGTTGCGCTACGTCTCGACACGTCTTAGCCAGCACCTGTGATTTATACTTTGGATCCGGATTGAACAATCGCTAATCTGCATTCGTTTACTGCTAATCCTTGATGTCATATTGTGTGCCTACCCATAGCTCCACATATTCTTCTATGAGCATAGGTTCATCTTGCAACTGTTACCCACGCTCAACAATAGATTATTTCACCACTTTGGCTTTGCCCTGTTTGGTTTCATCAAAATTGCCAAAAAAATTCAAGAAAATAAAGAAAAAAATTGTCAAAGTTTTTGCACGCTTTTTAGAGAACGTGCTGTATTTCTGTAGACCACATCCCACCTCAGTTTTAGGTGCCAATTTTTGTGGTTGCATCTTTTTTTGTCCTTGTTCAGAGAAAAATATAAAAAAATAGTGAAAAAAATAAAAAAAATTTTGATTCCTAATGGTGCCTTTTGTGAAATTTCGGGAAAAATTCAGGAAAAAGGAAAAATCTGGACTATTTGCTTGTTCTGTGAGTTCTCTCCATCGTCCTTTGTTTTCACCTTGTTGCGCTACGTCTCGACACGTCTTAGCCAGTACCTGTGATTTGTACTTTGGATCCGAATTGATCTATCACTAATCTGCATTCGTTAATTGCTAATCTTTGCTGTCATATTGTGTGCCTACCCATAGCTCCATATATTCTTCTGTCAGCACAGGTTCATCTTGCAACTATTACCCACGCTCAACAACAGATTGTTTCACCACTTTGGCTTTCCCCTGTTTGGTTTCATCAAAATTGCCAAAAAAAAATCACAAAAATAAAGAAAAAAATTGTCAAAGTTTTTGCACGCTTTTCAGAGAACGTGCTGTATTTCTGTAGACCACATCCCACCTTAGTTGTAGGTGCCAATTTTTGTGGTTGCATTTTTTTATCCTTGTTTAAGTAAAAATATTGAAAAAATAGTGAAAAAATAAAAAAAATTGATTCCTACTAGTGCCTATTGGAAAATTCTGGGGAAGATTCAGAAAAAAGGAAAAATTTGGACTATTTGCTTGTTCTGTGAGTTCTTTCCATCTCCTTTGTTTTCACCGTGTTGCGCTACGTCTCGACACGTCTTAGCCAGCACCTGTGATTTATACTTTGGATCCGGATTGAACAATCGCTAATCTGCATTCGTTAACTGCTAATCCTTGATGTCATATTGTGTGCCTACCCATAGCTCCACATATTCTTCTATGAGCACAGGTTCATCTTGCAACTGTTTCCCACGCTCAACAATAGATTATTTCACCACTTTGGCTTTGCCCTGTTTGGTTTCATCAAAATTGCCAAAAAAATTCAGGAAAATAAAGAAAAAATTGTCAAAGTTTTTGCACGCTTTTTAGAGAACGTGCTGTATTTCTGTAGACCACATCCCACCTCAGTTTTAGGTGCCAATTTTTGTGGTTGCATCTTTTTTTATCCTTGTTCAGAGAAAAATATAAAAAAATAGTGAAAAAAATAAAAAAAAATTGATTCCTAATGGTGCCTTTTGTGAAATTTCGGGAAAAATTCAGGAAAAAGGAAAAATCTGGACTATTTGCTTGTTTTGTGAGTTCTCTCCATCGTCCTTTGTTTTCACCTTATTGCGCTACGTCTCGACACGTTTTAGCCAGCACCTGTGATTTGTACTTTGGATCCGGATTGATCAATCACTAATCTGCATTCGTTAATTGCTAATCCCTGCTGTCATATTGTGTGCCTACCCATAGCTCCATATATTCTTCTGTCAGCACAGGTTCATCTTGCAACTATTACCCACGCTCAACAACAGATTGTTTCACCACTTTGGCTTTCCCCTGTTTGGTTTCATCCAAATTGCCAAAAAAAATCACAAAAATAAAGAAAAAAATTGTCAAAGTTTTTGCACGCTTTTCAGAGAACGTGCTGTATTTCTGTAGACCACATCCCACCTCAGTTGTAGGTGCCAATTTTTGTGGTTGCATTTTTTTATCCTTGTTTAAGTAAAAATATAGAAAAAATAGTGAAAAAATAAAAAAAATTGATTCCTACTAGTGCCTTTTGGAAAATTCTGGGGAAAATTCAGAAAAAAGGAAAAATTTGGACTATTTGCTTGTTCTGTGAGTTCTTTCCATCTCCTTTGTTTTCACCTTGTTGCGCTACGTCTCGACACGTCTTAGCCAGCACCTGTGATTTATACTTTGGATCCGGATTGAACAATCGCTAATCTGCATTCGTTAACTGCTAATCCTTGATGTCATATTATGTGCCTACCCATAGCTCCACATATTCTTCTATGAGCACAGGTTCATCTTGCAACTATTTCCCACGGTCAACAATAGATTATTTCACCACTTTGGCTTTGCCCTGTTTGGTTTCATCAAAATTGCCAAAAAAATTTAGGAAAATAAAGAAAAAATTGTCAAAGTTTTTGCACGCTTTTTAGAGAACGTGCTGTATTTCTGTAGACCACATCCCACCTCAGTTTTAGGTGCCAATTTTTGTGGTTGCATCTTTTTTTATCCTTGTTCAGAGAAAAATATAAAAAAAATAGTGAAAAAAATAAAAAAATTTTGATTCCTAATGGTGCCTTTTGTGAAATTTCGGGAAAATTTCAGGAAAAAGGAAAAATCTGGACTATTTGCTTGTTCTGTGAGTTCTCTCCATCGTCCTTTGTTTTCACCTTATTGCGCTACGTCTCGACACGTTTTAGCCAGCACCTGTGATTTGTACTTTGGATCCGGATTGATCAATCACTAATCTGCATTCGTTAATTGCTAATCCCTGCTGTCATATTGTGTGCCTACCCATAGCTCCATATATTCTTCTGTCAGCACAGGTTCATCTTGCAACTATTACCCACGCTCAACAACAGATTGTTTCACCACGTTGGCTTTCCCCTGTTTGGTTTCATCAAAATTGCCAAAAAAATCACAAAAATAAAGAAAAAAATTGTCAAAGTTTTTGCACGCTTTTTAGAGAACGTGCTGTATTTCTGTAGACCACATCCCACCTCAGTTGTAGGTGCCAATTTTTGTGGTTGCATTTTTTTATCCTTGTTTAAGTAAAAATATAGAAAAAATAGTGAAAAAACAAAAAAATTTGATTCCTACTAGTGCCTTTTGGAAAATTCTGGGGAAAATTCAGAAAAAAGGAAAAATTTGGACTATTTGCTTGTTCTGTGAGTTCTTTCCATCTCCTTTGTTTTCACCTTGTTGCGCTATGTCTCGACACGTCTTAGCCAGCACCTGTGACTTGTACTTTGGATCCGGATTGAACAATCGCTAATCTGCATTCGTTAATTGCTAATCCTTGCTGTCATATTGTGTGCCTACCCATAGCTCCACATATTCTTCTATGAGCACAGGTTCATCTTGCAATTGTTACCCACACTCAACAATAGATTTTTTCACCACTTTGGCTTTGCCCTGTTTGGTTTCATCAAAATTGCCAAAAAAATCAGGAAAATAAAGAAAAAATTGTCAAAGTTTTTGCAGACTTTTTAGAGAACGTGCTGTATTTCTGTAGACCACATCCCACCTCAGTTGTAGGTGCCAATTTTTGTGGTTTCATCTTTTTTTATCCTTGTTCAGAGAAAAATATAAAAAAATAGTGAAAAAATAATAAAAAAAATTTGATTCCTAATGGTGCCTTTTGTGAAATTTCGGGAAAAATTCAGGAAAAAGGAAAAATATGGACTATTTGCTTGTTCTGTGAGTTCTCTCCATCGTCCTTTGTTTTCACCTTGTTGCGCTACGTCTCGACATGTCTTAGCCAGCATCTGTGATTTATACTTTGGATCCGGATTGAACAATCACTAATTTGCATTCGTTACTTGCTAATCCTTGATGTCATACTGTGTGCCTACCCATAAATCTACATATTCTTATGTCAGCACAGGTTCATCTTGCAACTGTTACCCACGCTCAACAACACATTATTTCACCACTTTGTCTTTGCCCTATTTGGTTTCATCAAAATTGCCAAAAAAATCACAAAAATAAAGAAAAAAAATTGTCAAAGTTTTTGCACGCTTTTCACAGAACGTGCTGTATTTCTGTAGACCACAACCCACCTTAGTTGTAGGTGCCATTTTATGTGGTTGCATTTTTTATCCTTGTTTAAGTAAAAATATAAAAAAATAGTGAAAAAATAAAAAAATTTCATTCCTACTAGTGCCTTTTGGAAAATTCCAGGAAAAATTCAGGAAAAAGGAAAAATCTAGACTATTTGCTTGTTCTGTGAGTTCTTTCCATCGTCCTTTGTTTTCTCCTTGTTGCGCTACGTCTCGACACGTCTTAGCCAGCACCTGTGATTTGTACTTTGGATCCGGATTGAACAATAGATAATCTGCATTGTTAATTGCTAATCCTTGCTATCATGTTGCCTGCTGTTGATATTTGGTAACGCAATTAGGAAATGATCCGCAAGCGCACGGATATCGGTGCACTTCACCCGGGATGTTATCTAGAGTATCGTATTTATTTTTTTACCACTAGGAGAAAGCGTGCATCTGACTAACCAAATCTATTACTACTAACCTTTAGGCTACAACCACTGTGATTTGATGTGAGTGATGTATAGAAAAGACTGCAACTGCACTCTCGTTCTAACCTTGGTAAGGATGATCTACTGCTCTATTGGGGAGGCTCACGGAATCTAGACAGCTCAAAGGATGTTCGACCCACACCTATCAACCCTATTGATCCTGCTAACGGGATATGGAATACAAAGGTAGGTACGGAAATGTCACGTTCCTCGCTACTACCATGGTCCGGCTAGACCGGGGATATCTATGAGTATCCTAGCCCAAACACCTTGTTTACGCTAGAGATGATTACTCTAAACTCTACGCGAAGAGATTAAAGTAAACTCATAAACCAAAGAACAATAAAACAAAGAACTTACTAGAATTTAGAAGTCGAAATACTGAAGAATCCTAGGAGCAAGCCTCGGGTTAGGAGAACTTGATCCTGCAGGTACAACCTCGAAGTAGTCACCGACAGGCCGGGCTTCCTTCGATCTATACCTCCACTCTATCTCTCTCAATCTAGAAGAACTAAGTCTAATCTCACATTGGATGCTAAGCCCTAATGAGGTGGGAACCCTAAGGGAACCTCTCTCTCTAAATCCTCTCTGGAAAATATGAAAATAATGGACTTGGATTCTCCTCTCCAGGGGCCAGGGGTCCTGCTTATATAGTCCCTTCAAGTGAACCTAGGCCGTTGGATCAAACCGACATTAATCACATGGTTTTCCTTGATCCTTTAGGTCGGTGGGGCATAATCCGCGAGACTCATCCTGATTGGTTGCAGACCTAGGGCGGGCGCCCTAGGGTCCAGGGCGGGCGCCCTGGTCCCGGGCCCGTTCGGCCTCCCGTTCGATCCCGTGGCTTCTGGAGTCTTCTAGATGATAGAAAATCGGTGAACACGTTAATATCTCTATGTAATTCCGACGTGTGGGCCTTTCCTTTGTATTTCCTGATAACCCCCTGCAGAAACAGATAAACAACAAAACTCGTGGAATTCTGTCAGATCAAACCCTAATTCTAGGTGTTGCTTGCATATAGGTCCTTTTCCTTATTTATTGGATAATTAAAATTGATACTTAAGAACCGTCAACAAACACCCCCATACTTAGGCTTTTACTCGTCCTCGAGAAAAGGATGGTTCAGAAAAATAACTGGGGTTGAAACATTGTAAAGCATTCTTTTTATACCTGCAGGGTGTTGTGAATGTCCACTGTGCACTGTAGTCAGGGAATTATATGGTTGAAGTAGAGATCCTTTCTTCTCATCCTGTCACTTGGAGTTTTTATATATTTTTGAATAGAAAACTTAGCATACCTTTATCCTCATAGGGGCTCTCAGTTCACTCATTTATCTTTTGTATATCTCACTAAGTCTGTTTTAATTTGTAGAAATTCTCAAGCATACTTACTTTGCATATATTGCCTGGGTCAAAACGGGATCCGAGGAGAGGAATGCCATACTCTTAGATCAAAGACTTTGAAAATTAAAACTTGTCAACTCTTACTGGCATATTGCTTATTAGATGGACCATGGGCTATCATTTTCTTTTTACCATATATATTTTTATCATCTCATTTTTTTCAGGTGGATACTGAGGTACCCCTAATTCTACTTTCGGACACTTGTCCATTTTTCTGTGAGGTTGTCGAGCACTTGCTCCTTTTTATTTCCTCGAAATATATTTTTGCATAGCCCATGCCTCTAATGCAATAATACTTCGGAAGAGTGAATCTTTCTGAATAAAAATGTCTTGATCTTGGGAGCATGATAAATCTCTCAACAAGGGTCTAACTCGTTTTGCACAAACTCAATACAAAGCAAATTAATATTTTTAGGTTTATCAGGCATATAAAATATTGAGGATGGTAGCTATATTTTTGAAGTTTTTGAAAAGAAAATCTCCAAGCGACAAAGATTTCAAGAATAAGATACTCATATTCTACCTTCTCACATTCCACAATGACTTGAGTAACACATGGTTTTTAAAATGATTTTCAATAAATGCAGGTTTTCAGAAATATCACAGAGTGAGATTGATCATGATTAAAAATATTTTTGTCTTTTTAAATTATCATGTTAGGAACAATATTCTACACAGCCCAATATGTATTTGTAAATAAAGCGTGCAGAGTATGTACCTGAATCGTGGAGTGGTGCAATCGAAGTGCATTTACCATGTCAGGGGGATTCCCCCATACTTGTTTCCTGCTTTCTTGCATAAAAATAAAGTGGAGATACACGAGGCATAATAATAATAATAATCTTTATTTGTCTTGAGGCATTTATTACACTGACTAATGAAGCGAACTAATCTAAACTAAATTGAATCTAATTGAATCTAATGATGAAGACTAAGACACACTGCCTCAAGGTCTAATCTAGATAGCTCAGTGTTGCTCTAAATCCCTGATCCTAGCAAGGGCATCAGAAAGGTCACGTTTAAGCGCGAGCACAGTAGTGTTCAGGTTGGAGACCTGCCTACTAAGGGAGCTAACTGTGGACTGAAGTTCCATAATATGTCTATTTGCTGTCCTGATGTCCTCATCCACATCTGCTATGGTCCTGCGGCGCTTCGGTGGTGTCTCAAACGAATTGAGAGCGTGCTTAGGAGCTTCCTTTGGTGGGATGAAGCGAACTTTTGCTGTCCTAACTCCTTCGAAGCGGGGCCTCTCCTTCTCCATAGTGTAGTGGACGCTGCTGATCTCGCCATTCCGGTTGGTCTTGACGCCTACAACCCGCTCAGTGGGTTTAGGTGGCAGGATTTTCGTGCCGGCTGGTACCTTGACGATGGCTTCTTGCTTGGACGACGATCCCTTGAGAAGAAAGGGCTGCGGTGGTGCAGTAAGAACTGGTTGGGCGTAGTAGGATGAGATTGAGCTGCGCTGGTTTGATGGTGGGGCTGCTAGCTGTCGCTCTGTGTTGGCCGGGACGTAGGCGTCGGGGTCATCCTTGGGCTTGCGGTTGAGGTCGTAAGGGACGATCTCCCAGTTGCGGTGGGTCTTGTCGGCCATTGGAGAAGCAAGGAACTAGACAAGCTCTAATTGAGGAGGAGAGAAGGATTGAATGAATTGGTGTTTGATAGCTGACGTCAGGGGTCTGTTTATATAGGGGTCAAAAAGTGCCTCTAGGGTTTCCATACATCCATCCCGCTGCCGGGCGTGCGTAACAACCCATTCGCAGAATTTTCTGGATAACCATAGATGAGGAAAGCACGTCGGAAGAGGCCGGGGCCGAGGGGACACCAGGGCAGGGTGCCCGCCCTAGGCCTGCCTCCTCTGCGGGCCCACTTGCTCGAGCGTGTTTCTAGAAGTATTTTTATCCCAAAAAATATATACGTGGCCCAAAAACGTCAGATTAAAAAGGTCGGGCTTTAATTCTCCATCGGAAGGTAAAAATGGATCACGTGTATTTCTTCTAATTCTTTATTGGGTTCTAAAAATAATTTAAGACGTTGACCATTTACCTTGAATAACGTACCTTCATCGTTTTGAAGTGTAATAGCTCCGTGGGATGATGAATTGACTACCTTGTATGGTCCTTCCCATTTACTCCGGAGTTTTCCATGCCCGAAAAGCTTCACCCTAGAATTAAAAAGTAATACCTTATCTCCAGGTGAGAACTCCTTCTTCTTGATCCTCTTGTCATGCCATCTTTTGACTCTTTCTTTGTAGATCTTCGAATTGTGATATGCTTTCTCTCGCCATTCTTCCAATTCTGATAGTTGCATTCTTTTATGATCTCGAGCAACATCTAGGTCCATATTCCATCTTCTTATGGCCCAGTGTGCTTTGAACTCTAGTTCAACAGGCAAGTGGCAAGTCTTCCCGTACACCAATTGGTATGGGGTCATTCCAATTGGGGTCTTGTATGCTATCCGGTATGCCCAGAGTGCATCGGGTAACTTTTCCTTCCATGTTGTTCCCATCTCATTTACTGTTTTCTGAAGAATGTTCTTGATTTGCTTGTTGGAAGTCTCTGCTTGGCCACTTGTCTGAGGATGATATGGGGTAGCAACGTTGTGACGGATTCCATGTTTTGCTAGATAATGCTCAAAGCGTTTGTCGATGAAGTGTGATCCCCCATCACTTATCACCACCCTAGGGACTCCAAATCTTGGAAATATAATCTCTTCAAACAACCTCTTTGAATTAATATTGTCGGCACGCTTGCAAGGTAGTGCTTCTACCCACTTGGAGACGTAGTCAACTGCCACCAAGATGAATTCACACTTCTTTGATGGAGGAAATGGACCCATGTAGTCTATTCCCCAAACATCCAAGAGCTCAATCTGACGGTTGTTGGTGAGTGGCATAACATCTCTTGTATTTATGTTTCCGTGCCTTTGACATGGCCCACATCTTCTGATATATTGCCTTGTGTCTTCATACATTGTAGGCCAATAGAATCCACATTGCCAGATCTTTGAATGTGTACGGAATGCTCCATAATGACCTCCGTATGGTGATGAATGGCATCTGTCGATGATCTTCCACCCTTCCTCAGTGGCCACACACCTTCTGAGTAAGCCATCAGCACATACTCGGAAGAGGTATGGCTCATCCCATATGTGTGAACGACTTTCTTGAATAAGCTTCTTCTTGTTCGCTCCTGGTGGTGCATACCATGAAACCATAAAATTAACAATATCTGCATACCAGGGGTCAGACCTGTTGATTCCATAGAGCATGTCGTCCCGGAGTGAATCATTAATGGGTGTTTCCTGTGGATCCTTAAAGTGCATTCTAGACAAGTGATCAACAACAGAATTTTCTACTCCCTTTTTATCTTTTATTTCTAAGTCAAATTCTTGGAGTAAGTAGCCAAAGACTGAGTGATGTTTTTTTAAAACGGTCATTAATCGCAGAGTTTGTTCTTGAGTGAGTTTATTACTAATGATCACAGGAAACTCTGGATTATTGTTTAGGAAAGCATAGATAAGACCGGGTGGTAAAGTTTTAAGCTCTATAGGAGGTCTGGGTGTTTCTGCAAACTCATCTAAAGGTTCAGGTTCAGAAGGTTCAGCTTCCTCTTCTATGAAGAAAGGGGCTTCTTCTTCTAAGTCTGATTCATTTAAAAGCTCTAGAGACGTAGCTTTTACCTCTTCCATAGGATCAGGCAAAAGAGATGACTCGATCTTATTATTCAAGGAGTGAGAAATTGTCATAGGGAATTTAAAATCCTTTCCAAAAGAAATGTGTAGCTTTCCAGTTTGACCTTCATAAAGGAGTCTTCTAAATGTTTGTCCTATCAACAGGTCGAAGTCCCATGTATCAAAGATATAAAAGTTCAAATGAATCATGGAGCCTTCTACCATAAAGGGTAGGACATTCACAATTCCAAGACTGGGGACCAATCGTCCCGAAGATTCCTTCATGAACTTTGTTGTGGGGGTTAAAATTAATTTTCCAAATAATTTAAGTGCAAAAGCTTCAGACATGATATTGATCCCCACAATAGGATTATAGAGAGCATCAAATTGATCAGAATCATAAGCACAGCGTATAGTGATAGGAGGTGTATCCAAACGGATCACTTCAGAGGAAAGCTCTGACTCCTCCAACCATTCGCTACTCATGACTGAGATAAGCTCTCTCAATTGATATTCACTTGGTAAACAAATGCTATAATGGCCGCTTTGGGGTTTGTCTATAGAATGGTAGTTTGAAATGTTTCCAAAATCGGCAAAAAGATCGGATTCTATATCCAGCATGAAATCAGGTGGTGGAATTTCTTCCTTTTGTGGCTCAAAACTTGGGATAGCTGAAGTAGGTGAAGAATTCGGCAGAGTGTCTACTTCGGCTTCGTAGGTTTCATCATGGAGGGTATTATCCATCTCAGCTTCTAGGATTCTATCTAGGATCGCTCTAGCTTCATCAGTAGGGATACGAAAGAAAGAACCTCTAGACATTGTATGTAGCATTTGTTTATGATCTTTCTGAAGACCTCGAAAGAAATGAAAAAGGAGAATAGGGTCTTCAATATTGAGTTTTGGACCAGATTCTAAAAGATCAGAAAAATGTTTCTAGGATTTTCCCAAAGTTTCATTTTCTTTTTGTTTAAAAGATAGAACTTCGAGTCTAAGGTCGGTGATCCGATCGAGGGAATAAAAATCTAAACAGAAGTTGGCTCGTAAGACTCCCCATTCACCTCGTTGTTGACTTACCTTCTGACTATACCATCGTCTAGCTTCTCCTCTTAAGGAAAAAGGAAAAAGCTTCCAACGTAAAGTCTTATCAGAAATGCCTTCAATGCGAAGACAATCGCATGTTTGCTCAAAATCTCTAATATGAAGGTAAGGGTTTTCGTCTTCCTTTCCCGAAAAAGATAGGTTCTCAATCATGGCAATTAACCTTGAACTTAACCTATACTGGGATGTTTGGATAGGCTGTGATGACTCCCATGGTAAAAGGTCAGTTTCCGAAGGTGTTGCAAATTGATAGATTGATTTAGAATCTTGGTTCTCCATAAGGTAAGAATAAAGAAAATATAAGGAATAAAAAGATAAAGAAAGATAAAAGTATAGGTACAAGCTAGTAGTAAGATTCAAGGTTATCTCAGCAAACTGTCTTTCTCCCCGGCAATGGCGCCATAAATGCTTGTTGATATTTGGTAACGCAATTAGGAAATGATCCGCAAGCGCACGGATATCGGTGAGCACTTCACCCGGGATGTTATCCAGAGTATCGTATTTATTTTTTTACCACTAGGAGAAAGCGTGCATCTGACTAACCAAATCTATTACTACTAACCTTTAGGCTACAACCACTGTGATTTGATGTGAGCGATGTATAGAGAAGACTGCAACTGCACTCTTGTTCTAACCTTGGTAAGGATGATCTACTGCTCTATTGGGGAGGCTCACAGAATCTAGACACCTCAAAGGATGTTCGACCCGCACCTATAAACCCTATCGATCCTGCTAACGGGATATGGAATACAAAGGTAGCTACGGAAATGTCACGTTCCTCGCTACTACCACGGTCCGGCTAGACAGGGGATATCTATGAGTATCCTAGCCCAAACACCTCGTTTACGCTAGAGATGATTACTCTAAATTCTACGCGAAGAGATTAAAGTAAACTCATAAACCAAAGAACAATAAAACAAAGAACTTACTAGAATTTAGAAGTCGAAATACTGAAGAATCCTAGGAGCAAGCCTCGGGTTAGGAGAACTTGATCCTACAGGTACAACCTCGAAGTAGTCACCGACAGGCCGGGCTTCCTTCGATCTATACCTCCACTCTATCTCTCTCAATCTAGAAGAACTAAGTCTAATCTCACATTGGATGCTAAGCCCTAATGAGGTGGGAACCCTAAGGGAACCTCTCTCTCTGAATCCTCTCTGGAAAATATGAAAATAATGGACTTGGATTCTCCTCTCCAGGGGCCAGGGGTCCTGCTTATATAGTCCCTTCAAGTGAACCTGGGCCGTCGGATCAAACCGACATTAATCGCACGGTTTTCCTTGATCCTTTAGGTCGGTGGGGCATAATCCGTGAGACTCATCCTGATTGGTTGCAGACCTAGGGCGGGCGCCCCAGGGTCCAGGGCGGGCGCCCTGGTCCCAGGCCCGTTCGGCCTCCCGTTCGATCCCGTGGCTTCTGGAGTCTTCTAGATGATAGAAAATCGGTGAACACGTTAATATCTCTATGTAATTCCGATGTGTGGGCCTTTCCTTTGTATTTCCTGATAACCCCCTACAGAAACAGATAAACAACAAAACTCGTGGAATTCTGTCAGATCAAACCCTAATTCTAGGTGTTGCTTGCATATAGGTCCTTTTCCTTATTTATTGGATAATTAAAATTGATACTTAAGAACCGTCAACAAACACCCCCATACTTAGGCTTTTACTCGTCCTCGAGAAAAGGACGGTTCAGAAAAATAACTGGGGTTGAAACATTGTAAAGCATTCTTTTTATACCTGCAGGGTGTTGTGAATGTCCACTGTGCACTGTAGTCAGGGAATTATATGGTTGAAGTAGAGATCCTTTCTTCTCATCCTGTCACTTGGAGTTTTTATATATTTTTGAATAGAAAACTTAGCATACCTTTATCCTCATAGGGGCTCTCAGTTCACTCATTTATCTTTTGTATATCTCACTGAGGCTATTTTAATTTGTAGAAATTCTCAAGCATACTTACTTTGCATATATTGCCTAGGTCAAAATGGGATCCGAGGAGAGGAATGCCATACTCTTAGATCAAAGACTTTGAAAATTAAAACTTGTCAACTCTTACTGGCATATTGCTTATTAGATGGACCATGGGCTATCATTTTCTTTTTACCATATATATTTTTATCATCTCATTTTTTTTCAGGTGGATACTGAGGTACCCCTAATTCTACGTCCGGACACTTGTCCATTTTTCTGCGAGGTTGTCGAGCACTTGCTCCTTTTTATTTCCTCGAAATATATTTTTGCATAGCCCATGCCTCTAATGCAATAATACTTCGGAAGAGTGAATCTTTCTGAATAAAAATGTCTTCATCTTGGGAGCATGATAAATCTCTCAACAAGGGTCTAACTCGTTTTGCAGAAACTCAATACAAAGCAAATTAATATTTTTAGGTTTATTAGGCATATAAAATATTGAGGATGGTAGCTATATTTTTGAAGTTTTTGAAAAGAAAATCTCCAAGCGACAAAGATTTCAAGAATAAGATACTCATATTCAACCATCTCACATTCCATAATGACTTGAGTAACACATGGTTTTTAAAATGATTTTCAATAAATGCAGGTTTTCAGAAATATCACAGAGTGAGATTGATCATGATTAAAAATATTTTTGTCTTTTTAAATTATCATGTTAGGAACAATATTCTACACAGCACAGGTCCACATATTCTTCTGTCAGCACAGGTTCATCTTGCAACTGTTACCCATGCTCAACAACAGATTATTTCACCACTTTGGCTTTGCCCTGTTTGGTTTCATCAAAATTGCCAAAAAAATTCAGGAAAATAAAGAAAAAATTGTCAAAGTATAGGTACAAGCTAGTAGTAAGACAATCGTCCTTTGCTTGTTCTGTGAGTTCTTTCCATCGTCCTTTGTTTTCTCCTTGTTGCGCTACGTCTCGACACGTCTTAGCTGGCACCTGTGATTTGTACGTTGGATCCGGATTGAACAATCGCTAATCTGCATTCGTTAATTGCTAATCCTTGATGTCAAATTGTGTGCCTACCCATAGCTCCACATATTCTTCTGTGAGCATAGGTTCATCTTGCAACTGTTACCCACGCTCAACAACAGATTATTTCACCACTTTGGCTTTGCCCTGTTTGGTTTCATCAAAATTGCCAAAAAAATTCAGGAAAATAAAGAAAAAAATTGTCATAGTTTTTGCATGCTTTTTAGAGAACGTGCTGTATTTCTGTAGACCACATCCCACCTCAGTTGTAGGTGCCAATTTTTGTGGTTGCATCTTTTTTATCCTTGTTCAGAGAAAAATATAAAAAAATAGTGAAAAAAATAAAAAAAAAATTTGATTCCTAATGGTGCCTTTTGTGAAATTTCGGGAAAAATTCAGGAAAAAGGAAAAATATGGACTATTTGCTTGTTCTGTGAGTTCTCTCCATCGTCCTTTGTTTTCACCTTGTTGCGCTACGTCTCGACATGTCTTAGCCAGCATCTGTGATTTATACTTTGGATCCGGATTGAACAATCACTAATTTACATTCGTTACTTGCTAATCCTTGATGTCATATTGTGTGCCTACCCATAGCTCCACATATTCTTCTGTCAGCACACGTTCATCTTGCAACTGTTACCCACGCTCAACAACAGATTATTTCACCACTTTGGCTTTGCCCTGTTTGGTTTCATCAAAATTGCCAAAAAACTTCAGGAAAAAAAGAAAAAATTGTCAAAGTTTTTGCACGCTTTTCACAGAACGTGCTGTATTTCTGTAGACCACATCCCACCTCAGTTGTAGGTGCCAATTTTTGTGGTTGCATTTTTTATCCTTGTTTAAGTAAAAATATAAAAAAAATAGTGAAAAAATAAAAAAAATTCATTCCTACTAGTGCCTTTTGGAAAATTCCGAGAAAAAATCAGGAAAAAGGAAAAATCTAGACTATTTGCTTGTTCTGTGAGTTCTTTCCATCGTCCTTTGTTTTCTCCTTGTTGCGCTACGTCTCGACACGTCTTAGCTGGCACCTGTGATTTGTACTTTGGATCCGGATTGAACAATCGCTAATCTGCATTCGTTAATTGCTAATCCTTGATGTCATATTGTGTGCCTACCCATAGCTCCACATATTCTTTTCTGAGCATAGGTTCATCTTGCAACTGTTACCCACGCTCAACAACAGATTATTTCACCACTTTGGCTTTGCCCTGTTTGGTTTCATCAAAATTGCAAAAAAAATTCAGGAAAATAAAGAAAAAAATTGTCATAGTTTTTGCACGCCTTTTAGAGAACGTGCTGTATTTCTATAGACCACATCCCACCTCAGTTGTAGGTGCCAATTTTTGTGGTTGCATCTTTTTTTATCCTTGTTCAGAGAAAAATATAAAAAAATAGTGAAAAAAATAAAAAAAAATTTGATTCCTAATGGTGCCTTTTGTGAAATTTCGAGAAAAATTCAGGAAAAAAGGAAAAATATGGACTATTTGCTTGTTCTGTGAGTTCTCTCCATCGTCCTTTGTTTTCACCTTGTTGCGCTACGTCTCGACATGTCTTAGCCAGCATCTGTGATTTATACTTTGGATTCGGATTGAACAATCACTAATTTACATTCGTTACTTGCTAATCCTTGATGTCATATTGTGTGCCTACCCATAGCTCCACATATTCTTCTGTCAGCACAGGTTCATCTTGCAACTGTTACCCACGCTCAACAACAGATTATTTCACCACTTTGGCTTTGCCCTGTTTGGTTTCATCAAAATTGCCAAAAAACTTCAGGAAAAAAAGAAAAAATTGTCAAAGTTTTTGCACGCTTTTCATAGAACGTGCTGTATTTCTATAGACCACATCCCACCTCAGTTGTAGGTGCCAATTTTTGTGGTTGCATTTTTTTATCCTTGTTTAAGTAAAAATATAAAAAAATAGTGAAAAAATAAAAAAATTTCATTCCTACTAGTGCCTTTTGGAAAATTCCGGGAAAAATTCAGGAAAAAGGAAAAATCTGGACTATTTGCTTGTTCTGTGAGTTCTTTCCATCGTCCTTTGTTTTCTCCTTGTTGCGCTACGTCTCGACACGTCTTAGCCAGCACCTGTGATCTATACTTTGGATCCGGATTGAACAATAGATAATCTGGATTGTTAATTGCTAATCCTTGCTGTCATGTTGCCTGCCTACCCATAGCTCCACATATTCTTCTGTCAGCACAGGTTCATCTTGCAACTGTTACCCACGCTCAACAACATATTGTTTCACCACTTTGGCTTTGCCCTGTTTGGTTTCATCAAAATTACAAAAAAAATTCAGGAAAAAAAAGAAAAAAAATTGTCAAAGTTTTTGCACGCTTTTTATAGAACGTGCTGTATTTCTATAGACCACATCCCACCTCAGTTGTAGGTGCCAATTTTTGTGGTTGAATCTTTTTTATCCTTGTTCAGAGAAAAATATAAAAAAATAGTGAAAAAATAAAAAAAATTGATTCCTACTAGTGCCTTTTGGAAAATTTTGGCGAAAATTCAGGAAAAAGGAAAAATCTGGACTATTTGCTTGTTCTGTGAGTTCTTTCCATCTCCTTTGTTTTCACCTTGTTGCGCTACGTCTCGACACGTCTTAGCCAGCACCTGTGATTTGTACTTTGGATCCGGATTGAACAATCGCTAATCTGCATTCGTTAATTGCTAATCCTTGCTGTCATATTGTGTGCCTACCCATAGCTCCACATATTCTTCTGTGAGCACAGGTTCATCTTGCAACTGTTACCCACGCTCAACAATAGATTATTTCACCACTTTGGCTTTGCCCTGTTTGGTTTCACCAAAATTGCCAAAAAAATTCAGGAAAATAAAGAAAAAAATTGTCAAAGTTTTTGCACGCTTTTTAGAGAACGTGCTGTATTTCTGTAGACCACATCCCACCTTAGTTGTAGGTGCCAATTTTTGTGGTTGTATCTTTTTTTATCCTTGTTCAGAGAAAAATATAAAAAAATAGTGAAAAAAATAAAAAAATTTGATTCGTAATGGTACCTTTTGTGAAATTTCGGGAAAAATTAAGGTAAAAGGAAAAATCTGGACTATTTGGTTGTTCTGTGAGTTCTCTCCATCGTCCTTTGTTTTCACCTTGTTGCGCTACGTCTTGACACGTCTTAGCCAGCACCTGTGATTTGTACTTTGGATCCAGATTGAACAATCACTAATTTGCATTCGTTACTTGCTAATCCTTGCTGTCATATTGTGTGCCTACCTATAGCTCCACATATTTTTCTGTGAGCACAGGTTCATCTTGCAACTGTTACCCACGCTCAATAACAGATTATTTCACCACTTTGGCTTTGCCCTGTTTGGTTTCATCAAAATTGCCAAAAAATTCAGGAAAAAAAAGAAAAAAATTGTCAAAGTTTTTGCACGCTTTTCACAGAACGTGCTGTATTTCTGTAGACCACATCCCACCGTAGTTGTAGGTGCCAATTTTTGGGGTTGCATGTTTTTTATCCTAGTTCAGAGAAAAATATAAAAAAATAGCAAAATTTTTTTTGATTCCTACTAGTGCCTTTTGGCAAATTCCGGGAAAAATTCAGGAAAAAGGAAAAATCTGGACTATTTGCTTGTTCTGCGAGTTCTTTCCATCGTCCTTTGTTTTCACCTTGTTACGCTACGTCTCGACACGTTTTAGCTAGCACCTGTGATTTGTACTTTGGATCCGGATTGATCAATCACTAATCTGCATTCGTTAATTGCTAATCCTTGTTGTCATATTGTGTGCCTACCCATAGCTCCATATATTCTTCTGTCAGCACAGGTTCATCTTGCAACTATTACCCACGCTCAACAACAGATTGTTTCACCACTTTGGCTTTCCCCTGTTTGGTTTCATCAAAATTCCCAAAAAAATCACAAAAATAAAGAAAAAAATTGTCAAAATTTTTGCACGCTCTTCAGAGAACGTGCTGTATTTCTGTAGACCACATCCCACCTCAGTTGTAGGTGCCAATTTTTGTGGTTGCATTTTTTATCCTTGTTTAAGTAAAAATATAAAAAAATAGTGAAAAAATAAAAAAATTTGATTCCTACTAGTGCCTTTTGGAAAATTCTAGGGAAAATTCAGAAAAAAGGAAAAATTTGGACTATTTGCTTCTTCTGTGAGCTCTTTCCATCTCCTTTGTTTTCACCTTGTTGCGCTATGTCTCGACATGTCTTAGCCAGCACCTGTGATTTGTACTTTGGATCCGGATTGAACAATCGCTAATCTGCATTCGTTAATTGCTAATCCTTGCTGTCATATTGTGTGCCTACACATAGCTCCACATATTCTTCTGTGAGCATAGGTTCATCTTGCAATTGTTACCCACGCTCAACAATAGATTATTTCACCGCATTGGCTTTGCCTTGTTTGGTTTCATCAAAATTACCAAAAAATTTTAGGAAAATAAAGAAAAAAATTATCAAAGTTTTTGCACGCTTTTTAGAGAATGTGCTGTATTTCTGTAGACCGCATCCCACCTCAGTTGTAGGTGCCAATTTTTGTGGTTGCATCTTTTTTTATCCTTGTTCAGAGAAAAATATAAAAAAATAGTGAAAAAAATAAAAAAAAATTGATTCCTAATGGTGCCTTTTGTGAAATTTCGGGAAAAATTAAGGAAAAAGGAAAAATCTGGACTATTTGCTTGTTCTGTGAGTTCTCTCCATCGTCCTTTGTTTTCACCTTGTTGCGCTACGTCTCGACATGTCTTAGCCAGCATCTATGATTTATACTTTGGATCCGGATTGAACAATCACTAATTTGCATTCGTTACTTGCTAATCCTTGATGTCATATTGTGTGCCTACCCATAGCTCCACATATTCTTCTGTCAGCACAGGTTCATCTTGCAACTGTTACCCACGCTCAACAACAGATTATTTCACCACTTTGGCTTTGCCCTGTTTGGTTTCATCAAAATTGCCAAAAAACTTCAGGAAAAAAAAGAAAAAAATTGTCAAAGATTTTGCACGCTTTTCACAGAACGTGCTGTATTTCTGTAGACCACATCCCACCTCATTTGTAGGTGCCAATTTTTGTGGTTGCATTTTTTTATCCTTGTTTAAGTAAAAATATAAAAAATAGTGAAAAATAAAAAATTTTGATTCCTACTAGTGCCTTTTGGAAAATTCCAGGAAAAATTCAGGAAAAAGGAAAAATCTGGACTATTTGCTTGTTCTGTGAGTTCTTTCCATCATCCTTTGTTTTCTCCTTGTTGCGCTACGTCTCGACACGTCTTAGCCAGCACCTGTGATTTGTACTTTGGATCCGGATTGAACAATAGATAATCTGCATTGTTAATTGCTAATCCTTGCTGTCATGTTGCCTGCCTACCCATAGCTCCACATATTCTTCTGTCAGCACAGGTTCATCTTACAACTGTTACCCACGCTCAACAACAGATTGTTTCACCACTTTGGCTTTGCCCTGTTTGGTTTCATCAAAATTGCCAAAAAAATTCAGGAAAAAAAAAGAAAAAAAATTGTCAAAGTTTTTGCACGCTTTTTATAGAACGTGCTGTATTTCTGTAGACCACATCCCACCTCAGTTGTAGGTGCCAATTTTTGTGGTTGAATCTTTTTTATCCTTGTTTAGAGAAAAATATAAAAAATAGTGAAAAAATAAAAAAAATTGATTCCTACCAGTGCCTTTTGGAAAATTCTGGGGAAAATTCAGGAAAAAGGAAAAATCTGGACTATCTGCTTGTTCCGTGAGTTCTTTCCATCTCCATTGTTTTCACTTTGTTGCGCTACGTCTCGACACGTCTTAGCCAGCACCTGTGATTTGTACTTTGGATCCGGATTGAACAATCACTAATCTGCATTCGTTAATTGCTAATCCTAGCTGTCATATTGTGTGCCTACCTATAGCTCCACATATTCTTCTGTCAACGCAGGTTCATCTTGCAACTGTTACCCATGCTCAACAACAGATTGTTTCACCACTTTGGCTTTGCCCTATTTGGTTTCATTAAAATTGCCGAAAAAAATCATGAAAATAAAGAAAAAAATTATCAAAGTTTTTGCATGCTTTTTAGAGAATGTGTTGTATTTCTGTAGACCACATCACACCTCAGTTGTAGGTGCTAATTTTTGGGGTTGCATCTTTTTTATCCTTGTTCAGATAAAAATAAAAAAAACAGTGAAAAAATTAAAAAAAAATTGATTCCTACTAGTGCCTTTTGGAAAATTTTGGTGAAAATTCAGGAAAAAGAAAAAATCCAGACTATTTGCTTGTTCTGTGAGTTCTTTCCATCGTCCTTTGTTTTCTCCTTGTTGCGCTACGTCTCGACATGTCTTAGCTGGCACCTGTGATTTGTACTTTGGATCCGGATTGAACAATCGCTAACTGCATTCGTTAATTGCTAATCCTTGCTGTCATATTGTGTGCCTACCCATAGCTCCACATATTCTTATATGAGCATAGGTTCATCTTGCAATTGTTACCCACGCTCAACATTAGATTATTTCACCACTTTGGCTCTGCCCTGTTTGGTTTCATCAAAATTGCTAAAAAAATTAAGGAAAACAAGGAATAAAATTGTCAAAGTTTTTGCACGCTTTTCAGAGAACGTGCTGTATTTCTGTAGACCACATCCCACCTCAGTTGTCGGTGCCAATTTTTGTGGTTGCATCTTTTTTTATCCTTGTTCAGAGAGAAATATAAAAAAATAGTGAAAAAATTGATTCCTACTAGTGCCTTTTCGAAAATTCCGGGAAAAATTCAGGAAAAAGGAAAATCTGGACTATTTGCTTGTTCTGTGAGTTCTTTCCATCGTACTTTGTTTTCTCCTTGTTGCGCTACGTCTCGACACGTCTTAGCCAGCACCTGTGATTTGTACTTTGGATCCGGATTGAACAATCGCTAATCTGCATTCGTTAATTGCTAATCCTTGCTGTCATGTTGCGTGCCTACCCATAGCTCCACATATTCTTCTGTCAGCACAGGTTCATCTTGCAACTGTTACCCACGCTTAACAACAGATTGTTTCACCACTTTGGCTTTGCCCTATTTGGTTTCATCAAAATTCCCAAAAAAAATTCAGGAAAAAAAGAAAAAAATTGTCAAAGTTTGTGCACGCTTTTCACAGAACGTTCTATATTTCTGTAGACCACATCCCTCCTCAATTGTAGGTGCCAATTTTTGGGGTTGCATCTTTTTTATCCTTGTTCAGAGAAAAATATAGAAAAATAGTGAATTTTTTTTTGATTCCTACTGGTGCCTTTTGGAAAATTCCGGGAAAAATTTAGGAAAAAGGAAAAATCTGAAATATTTGCTTGTTCTGTGAGTTCTTTCCATTGTCCTTTGCTTTCACCTTGTTGCGCTACGTCTCGACACGTCTTAGCCAGCACCTGTGATTTGTACTTTGGATCTGGATTGAACAATCACTAATCTGCATTCGTTAATTGCTAATCCTAGTTGTCATATTGTGTGCCTACCTATAGCTCCACATATTCTTCTGTCAGCACAGGTTCATCTTGCAACTGTTACCCATGCTCAACAATAGATTGTTTCACCACTTTATCTTTGCCCTGTTTGGTTTCATTAAAATTGCCGAAAAAAATTCTTGAAAATAAAGAAAAAAATTATCAAAGTTTTTGCACGCTTTTTAGAGAATGTGTTGTATTTCTGTAGACCACATCCCACCAAAGTTGTAGGTGCCAATTTTTGGGGTTGCATCTTTTTTATCCTTGTTCAGATAAAAATATAAAAAATAGAGAAAAAATTAAAAAAAATTTGATTCCTACTAGTGCCTTTTGGAAAATTTCGGTGAAAATTCAGGAAAAAGAAAAAATCTAGACTATTTCCTTGTTCTGTGCGTTCTTTCCATCGTCCTTTGTTTTCTCCTTGTTGCGCTACGTCTCGACACGTCTTAGCTGGCACCTGTGATTTGTACTTTGGATCCGGATTGAACAATCGCTAATCTGCATTCGTTAATTGCTAATCTTTGTTCTCATATTGTGTGCCTACCCATAGCTCCACATATTCTTCTGTGAGCATAGGTTCATCTTGCAACTGTTACCCACGCTCAACATTAGATTATTTCACCACTTTGGCTTTGCCCTGTTTGGTTTCATCAAAATTGCCAAAAAAATTAAGGAAAACAAAGAATAAAATTGTCAAAGTTTTTGCACGCTCTTCAGAGAACATGCTATATTTCTGTAGACTACATCCCACCTCAGTTGTAGGTGCCAATTTTTGTGGTTGCATCTTTTTTTATCCTTGTTCAGAGAAAAATATAAAAAAAAGTGAAAAAATTGATTCCTACTAGTGCCTTTTGGAAAATTCTGGGAAAAAGGAAAATATGGACTATTTGCTTGTTCTGTGAGTTCTTTCCATCGTCCTTTGTTTTCACCTTGTTGCGCTACGTCTCGACACGTCTTAGCCAGCACCTGTGATTTGTACTTTGGATCCGGATTGATCAATCACTAATCTGCATTCGTTAATTGCTAATCCTTGCTGTCATATTGTGTGCCTACCCATAGCTCCATATATTCTTCTGTCAGCACAGGTTCATCTTGCAACTATTACCCACGCTCAACAACAGATTGTTTCACCACTTTGGCTTTCTCCTGTTTGGTTTCATCAAAATTGCCAAAAAAATCATGAAAATAAAGAAAAAAATTGTCAAAATTTTTGCACGCTTTTTAGAGAACGTGCTGTATTTCTGTAGACCCCATCCCACCTCAGTTGTAGGAGCCAATTTTTGTGGTTGCATTTTTTATCCTTGTTTAAGTAAAAATATAAAAAAATAGTGAAAAAACAAAAAAAATTGATTCCTACTAGTGCCTTTTGGAAAATTCTGCGAAAAATTCAGGAAAAAGGAAAAATCTGAACTATTTGCTTGTTCTATGAGTTCTTTCCATCGTCCTTTGTTTTCTCCTTGTTGCGCTACATCTCGACACATCTTAGCCAGCACCTGTGATTTATAGTTTGGATCCGGAATGAACAATCGCTAATCTGCATTCGTTAATTGCTAATCCTTGCTGTCATGTTGCGTGCCTACCCATAGCTCCACATATTCTTCTGTCAGCACAGGTTCATCTTGCAACTGTTACCCACGCTCAACAACAGATTGTTTCACCACTTTGGCTTTGCCCTATTTGGTTTCATCAAAATTGCCAAAAAAATTCAGGAAAAAAAGAAAAAAATTGTCAAAGTTTTTGCACGCTTTTCAGAGAACGTGCTATATTTCTGTAGACCACATCCCACCTCAGTTGTAGGTGCCAATTTTTGGGGTTGCATCTTTTTTATCCTTGTTCAGAGAAAAATATAAAAAAATAGGGAAATTTTTTTTTGATTCCTACTAGTGCCTTTTGGAAAATTCCGGGAAAAATTCAGAAAAAGGAAAAATTTGGACTATTTGCATGTTCTGTGAGTTCTTTCCATCTCCTTTGTTTTCACCTTGTTGCGCTATGTCTCGACACGTCTTAGCCAGCACCTGTGATTTGTACATTCGATCCGGATTGAACAATCGCTAATCTGCATTCGTTAATTGCTAATCCTTGCTGTCATATTGTGTGCCTACCCATAGCTCCACATATTCTTCTGTGAGCACAGGTTCATCTTGCAACTGTTACCGACGCTCAACAATAGATTATTTCACCACTTTGGCTTTGCCCTGTTTGGTTTCATCAAAATTGCCAAAAACATTCAGGAAAAAAGGAAAAAAATTGTCAAAGTTTGTGCACGCTTTTCACAGAACGTTCTATATTTCTGTAGACCACATCCCTCCTCAATTGTAGGTGCCAATTTTTGGGGTTGCATCTTTTTTATCCTTGTTCAGAGAAAAATATAGAAAAATAGTGAATTTTTTTTTGATTCCTACTGGTGCCTTTTGGAAAATTCCGGGAAAAATTTAGGAAAAAGGAAAAATCTGAACTATTTGCTTGTTCTGTGAGTTCTTTCCATTGTCCTTTGCTTTCACCTTGTTGCGCTACGTCTCGACACGTCTTAGCCAGCACCTGTGATTTGTACTTTGGATCTGGATTGAACAATCACTAATCTGCATTCGTTAATTGCTAATCCTAGTTGTCATATTGTGTGCCTACCTATAGCTCCACATATTCTTCTGTCAGCACAGGTTCATCTTGCAACTGTTACCCATGCTCAACAATAGATTGTTTCACCACTTTATCTTTGCCCTGTTTGGTTTCATTAAAATTGCCGAAAAAAATTCTTGAAAATAAAGAAAAAAATTATCAAAGTTTTTGCACGCTTTTTAGAGAATGTGTTGTATTTCTGTAGACCACATCCCACCAAAGTTGTAGGTGCCAATTTTTGGGGTTGCATCTTTTTTATCCTTGTTCAGATAAAAATATAAAAAATAGAGAAAAAATTAAAAAAAATTTGATTCCTACTAGTGCCTTTTGGAAAATTTTGGTGAAAATTCAGGAAAAAGAAAAAATCTAGACTATTTCCTTGTTCTGTGCGTTCTTTCCATCGTCCTTTGTTTTCTCCTTGTTGCGCTACGTCTCGACACGTCTTAGCTGGCACCTGTGATTTGTACTTTGGATCCGGATTGAACAATCGCTAATCTGCATTCGTTAATTGCTAATCTTTGTTCTCATATTGTGTGCCTACCCATAGCTCCACATATTCTTCTGTGAGCATAGGTTCATCTTGCAACTGTTACCCACGCTCAACATTAGATTATTTCACCACTTTGGCTTTGCCCTGTTTGGTTTCATCAAAATTGCCAAAAAAAATTAAGGAAAACAAAGAATAAAATTGTCAAAGTTTTTGCACGCTCTTCAGAGAACATGCTATATTTCTGTAGACTACATCCCACCTCAGTTGTAGGTGCCAATTTTTGTGGTTGCATCTTTTTTTATCCTTGTTCAGAGAAAAATATAAAAAAAAGTGAAAAAATTGATTCCTACTAGTGCCTTTTGGAAAATTCTGGGAAAAAGGAAAATATGGACTATTTGCTTGTTCTGTGAGTTCTTTCCATCGTCCTTTGTTTTCACCTTGTTGCGCTACGTCTCGACACGTCTTAGCCAGCACCTGTGATTTGTACTTTGGATCCGGATTGATCAATCACTAATCTGCATTCGTTAATTGCTAATCCTTGCTGTCATATTGTGTGCCTACCCATAGCTCCATATATTCTTCTGTCAGCACAGGTTCATCTTGCAACTATTACCCACGCTCAACAACAGATTGTTTCACCACTTTGGCTTTCTCCTGTTTGGTTTCATCAAAATTGCCAAAAAAATCATGAAAATAAAGAAAAAAATTGTCAAAATTTTTGCACGCTTTTTAGAGAACGTGCTGTATTTCTGTAGACCCCATCCCACCTCAGTTGTAGGAGCCAATTTTTGTGGTTGCATTTTTTATCCTTGTTTAAGTAAAAATATAAAAAAATAGTGAAAAAACAAAAAAAATTGATTCCTACTAGTGCCTTTTGGAAAATTCTGCGAAAAATTCAGGAAAAAGGAAAAATCTGAACTATTTGCTTGTTCTATGAGTTCTTTCCATCGTCCTTTGTTTTCTCCTTGTTGCGCTACATCTCGACACATCTTAGCCAGCACCTGTGATTTATAGTTTGGATCCGGAATGAACAATCGCTAATCTGCATTCGTTAATTGCTAATCCTTGCTGTCATGTTGCGTGCCTACCCATAGCTCCACATATTCTTCTGTCAGCACAGGTTCATCTTGCAACTGTTACCCACGCTCAACAACAGATTGTTTCACCACTTTGGCTTTGCCCTATTTGGTTTCATCAAAATTGCCAAAAAAATTCAGGAAAAAAAGAAAAAAATTGTCAAAGTTTTTGCACGCTTTTCAGAGAACGTGCTATATTTCTGTAGACCACATCCCACCTCAGTTGTAGGTGCCAATTTTTGGGGTTGCATCTTTTTTATCCTTGTTCAGAGAAAAATATAAAAAAATAGGGAAATTTTTTTTTGATTCCTACTAGTGCCTTTTGGAAAATTCCGGGAAAAATTCAGAAAAAGGAAAAATTTGGACTATTTGCATGTTCTGTGAGTTCTTTCCATCTCCTTTGTTTTCACCTTGTTGCGCTATGTCTCGACACGTCTTAGCCAGCACCTGTGATTTGTACATTCGATCCGGATTGAACAATCGCTAATCTGCATTCGTTAATTGCTAATCCTTGCTGTCATATTGTGTGCCTACCCATAGCTCCACATATTCTTCTGTGAGCACAGGTTCATCTTGCAACTGTTACCGACGCTCAACAATAGATTATTTCACCACTTTGGCTTTGCCCTGTTTGGTTTCATCAAAATTGCCAAAAACATTCAGGAAAAAAGGAAAAAAATTGTCAAAGTTTTTGCACGCTTTTCAGAGAACGTGCTGTATTACTGTAGACCACATCCCACCTCAGTTGTAGGTGCCAATTTTTGGGGTTGCATCTTTTTTATCCTTGTTCAGCGAAAAATATAAAAAAATAGGGAAATTTTTTTTGATTCCTACTAGTGCCTTTTGGAAAATTTCGGTGAAAATTCAGGAAAAAGAAAAAATTCATACTATTTGCTTGTTCTGTGAGTTCTTTCCATCGTCCTTTGTTTTCTCCATGTTGCGCTACGTCTCGACACGTCTTAGCTGGCACCTGTGATTTGCACTTTGGATCCGGATTGAACAATCGCTAATCTGCATTCGTTAATTGCTAATCCTTGCTGTCATATTGCGTGCCTACCCATAGCTCCACATATTCTTCTGTGAGCATAGGTTCATCTTGCAACTGTTACCCACGCTCAACATTAGATTATTTCACCACTTTGGCTTTGCCCTGTTTGGTTTCATCAAAATTGCCAAAAAAATTCAGGAAAACAAAGAATAAAATTGTCAAAGTTTTTGCACGCTTTTCAGAGAACGTGTTGTATTTCTGTAGACCACATCCCACCTCAGTTCTAGGTGCCAATTTTTGTGGTTGCATTTTTTTTATCCTTGTCCAGAGAAAAATATAAAAAAAATAGTGACAAAATAGAAAAAATTGATTCCTACTAGTGCCTTTTGGAAAATTCCGGGAAAAATTCAGGAAAAAGGAAAATCTGGGCTATTTGCTTGTTCTGTGAGTTCTTTCTATCGTACTTTGTTTTCTCCTTGTTGCGCTACGTCTCGACACGTCTTAGCCAGCACCTGTGATTTGTACTTCGGATCCGGATTGAACAATCGCTACTCTGCATTCGTTAATTGCTAATCCTTGCTGTCATGTTGCGTGCCTACCCATAGCTCCACATATTCTTCTGTCAGCACAGGTTCATCTTGCAACTGTTACCCACGCTCAACAACAGATTGTTTCACCACTTTGGCTTTGCCCTATTTGGTTTCATAAAAATTGCCAAAAAAATTTAGGAAAAAAAAGAAAAAAATTGTCGAAGTTTATGCACGCTTTTTCACAGAATGTGCTGTATTTCTGTAGACCACATCCCACCTCAGTTGTAGGTGCCTTGTTCAGAGAAAAATATAAAAAAATAAAAAAATATCCTTGTTCAGAGAAAAATATAAAAAAATAGTGAATTTTTTTTGATTCCTACTAGTGCCTTTTGGAAAATTCTGGGAAAAATTTAGGAAAAAGGAAAAATCTGGACTATTTGCTTGTTCTGTGAGTTCTTTCCATCGTCCTTTGTTTTCACCTTGTTGCGCTACGTCTCGACACTTCTTAGCCAGCACGTGTGATTTGTACTTTGGATCCAGATTGAACAATCACTAATCTGCATTCGTTAATTGCTAATCTTTGTTCTCATATTGTGTGCCTACCCATAGCTCCACATATTCTTCTGTGAGCATAGGTTCATCTTGCAACTGTTACCCACGCTCAACATTAGATTATTTCACCACTTTGGCTTTGCCCTGTTTGGTTTCATCAAAATTGCCAAAAAAATTAAGGAAAACAAAGAATAAAATTGTCAAAGTTTTTGCACGCTCTTCAGAGAACATGCTATATTTCTGTAGACTACATCCCACCTCAGTTGTAGGTGCCAATTTTTGTGGTTGCATCTTTTTTTATCCTTGTTCAGAGAAAAATATAAAAAAAAGTGAAAAAATTGATTCCTACTAGTGCCTTTTGGAAAATTCTGGGAAAAAGGAAAATATGGACTATTTGCTTGTTCTGTGAGTTCTTTCCATCGTCCTTTGTTTTCACCTTGTTGCGCTACGTCTCGACACGTCTTAGCCAGCACCTGTGATTTGTACTTTGGATCCGGATTGATCAATCACTAATCTGCATTCGTTAATTGCTAATCCTTGCTGTCATATTGTGTGCCTACCCATAGCTCCATATATTCTTCTGTCAGCACAGGTTCATCTTGCAACTATTACCCACGCTCAACAACAGATTGTTTCACCACTTTGGCTTTCTCCTGTTTGGTTTCATCAAAATTGCCAAAAAAATCATGAAAATAAAGAAAAAAATTGTCAAAATTTTTGCACGCTTTTTAGAGAACGTGCTGTATTTCTGTAGACCCCATCCCACCTCAGTTGTAGGAGCCAATTTTTGTGGTTGCATTTTTTATCCTTGTTTAAGTAAAAATATAAAAAAATAGTGAAAAAACAAAAAAAATTGATTCCTACTAGTGCCTTTTGGAAAATTCTGCGAAAAATTCAGGAAAAAGGAAAAATCTGAACTATTTGCTTGTTCTATGAGTTCTTTCCATCGTCCTTTGTTTTCTCCTTGTTGCGCTACATCTCGACACATCTTAGCCAGCACCTGTGATTTATAGTTTGGATCCGGAATGAACAATCGCTAATCTGCATTCGTTAATTGCTAATCCTTGCTGTCATGTTGCGTGCCTACCCATAGCTCCACATATTCTTCTGTCAGCACAGGTTCATCTTGCAACTGTTACCCACGCTCAACAACAGATTGTTTCACCACTTTGGCTTTGCCCTATTTGGTTTCATCAAAATTGCCAAAAAAATTCAGGAAAAAAAGAAAAAAATTGTCAAAGTTTTTGCACGCTTTTCAGAGAACGTGCTATATTTCTGTAGACCACATCCCACCTCAGTTGTAGGTGCCAATTTTTGGGGTTGCATCTTTTTTATCCTTGTTCAGAGAAAAATATAAAAAAATAGGGAAATTTTTTTTTGATTCCTACTAGTGCCTTTTGGAAAATTCCGGGAAAAATTCAGAAAAAGGAAAAATTTGGACTATTTGCATGTTCTGTGAGTTCTTTCCATCTCCTTTGTTTTCACCTTGTTGCGCTATGTCTCGACACGTCTTAGCCAGCACCTGTGATTTGTACATTCGATCCGGATTGAACAATCGCTAATCTGCATTCGTTAATTGCTAATCCTTGCTGTCATATTGTGTGCCTACCCATAGCTCCACATATTCTTCTGTGAGCACAGGTTCATCTTGCAACTGTTACCGACGCTCAACAATAGATTATTTCACCACTTTGGCTTTGCCCTGTTTGGTTTCATCAAAATTGCCAAAAACATTCAGGAAAAAAGGAAAAAAATTGTCAAAGTTTTTGCACGCTTTTCAGAGAACGTGCTGTATTACTGTAGACCACATCCCACCTCAGTTGTAGGTGCCAATTTTTGGGGTTGCATCTTTTTTATCCTTGTTCAGCGAAAAATATAAAAAAATAGGGAAATTTTTTTTGATTCCTACTAGTGCCTTTTGGAAAATTTCGGTGAAAATTCAGGAAAAAGAAAAAATTCATACTATTTGCTTGTTCTGTGAGTTCTTTCCATCGTCCTTTGTTTTCTCCATGTTGCGCTACGTCTCGACACGTCTTAGCTGGCACCTGTGATTTGCACTTTGGATCCGGATTGAACAATCGCTAATCTGCATTCGTTAATTGCTAATCCTTGCTGTCATATTGCGTGCCTACCCATAGCTCCACATATTCTTCTGTGAGCATAGGTTCATCTTGCAACTGTTACCCACGCTCAACATTAGATTATTTCACCACTTTGGCTTTGCCCTGTTTGGTTTCATCAAAATTGCCAAAAAAATTCAGGAAAACAAAGAATAAAATTGTCAAAGTTTTTGCACGCTTTTCAGAGAACGTGTTGTATTTCTGTAGACCACATCCCACCTCAGTTCTAGGTGCCAATTTTTGTGGTTGCATTTTTTTTATCCTTGTCCAGAGAAAAATATAAAAAAAATAGTGACAAAATAGAAAAAATTGATTCCTACTAGTGCCTTTTGGAAAATTCCGGGAAAAATTCAGGAAAAAGGAAAATCTGGGCTATTTGCTTGTTCTGTGAGTTCTTTCTATCGTACTTTGTTTTCTCCTTGTTGCGCTACGTCTCGACACGTCTTAGCCAGCACCTGTGATTTGTACTTCGGATCCGGATTGAACAATCGCTACTCTGCATTCGTTAATTGCTAATCCTTGCTGTCATGTTGCGTGCCTACCCATAGCTCCACATATTCTTCTGTCAGCACAGGTTCATCTTGCAACTGTTACCCACGCTCAACAACAGATTGTTTCACCACTTTGGCTTTGCCCTATTTGGTTTCATAAAAATTGCCAAAAAAATTTAGGAAAAAAAAGAAAAAAATTGTCGAAGTTTATGCACGCTTTTTCACAGAATGTGCTGTATTTCTGTAGACCACATCCCACCTCAGTTGTAGGTGCCTTGTTCAGAGAAAAATATAAAAAAATAAAAAAATATCCTTGTTCAGAGAAAAATATAAAAAAATAGTGAATTTTTTTTGATTCCTACTAGTGCCTTTTGGAAAATTCTGGGAAAAATTTAGGAAAAAGGAAAAATCTGGACTATTTGCTTGTTCTGTGAGTTCTTTCCATCGTCCTTTGTTTTCACCTTGTTGCGCTACGTCTCGACACTTCTTAGCCAGCACGTGTGATTTGTACTTTGGATCCAGATTGAACAATCACTAATCTGCATTCGTTAATTGCTAATCTTTGTTCTCATATTGTGTGCCTACCCATAGCTCCACATATTCTTCTGTGAGCATAGGTTCATCTTGCAACTGTTACCCACGCTCAACATTAGATTATTTCACCACTTTGGCTTTGCCCTGTTTGGTTTCATCAAAATTGCCAAAAAAATTAAGGAAAACAAAGAATAAAATTGTCAAAGTTTTTGCACGCTCTTCAGAGAACATGCTATATTTCTGTAGACTACATCCCACCTCAGTTGTAGGTGCCAATTTTTGTGGTTGCATCTTTTTTTATCCTTGTTCAGAGAAAAATATAAAAAAAAGTGAAAAAATTGATTCCTACTAGTGCCTTTTGGAAAATTCTGGGAAAAAGGAAAGTATGGACTATTTGCTTGTTCTGTGAGTTCTTTCCATCGTCCTTTGTTTTCACCTTGTTGCGCTACGTCTCGACACGTCTTAGCCAGCACCTGTGATTTGTACTTTGGATCCGGATTGATCAATCACTAATCTGCATTCGTTAATTGCTAATCCTTGCTGTCATATTGTGTGCCTACCCATAGCTCCATATATTCTTCTGTCAGCACAGGTTCATCTTGCAACTATTACCCACGCTCAACAACAGATTGTTTCACCACTTTGGCTTTCTCCTGTTTGGTTTCATCAAAATTGCCAAAAAAATCATGAAAATAAAGAAAAAAATTGTCAAAATTTTTGCACGCTTTTTAGAGAACGTGCTGTATTTCTGTAGACCCCATCCCACCTCAGTTGTAGGAGCCAATTTTTGTGGTTGCATTTTTTATCCTTGTTTAAGTAAAAATATAAAAAAATAGTGAAAAAACAAAAAAAATTGATTCCTACTAGTGCCTTTTGGAAAATTCTGCGAAAAATTCAGGAAAAAGGAAAAATCTGAACTATTTGCTTGTTCTATGAGTTCTTTCCATCGTCCTTTGTTTTCTCCTTGTTGCGCTACATCTCGACACATCTTAGCCAGCACCTGTGATTTATAGTTGGATCCGGAATGAACAATCGCTAATCTGCATTCGTTAATTGCTAATCCTTGCTGTCATGTTGCGTGCCTACCCATAGCTCCACATATTCTTCTGTCAGCACAGGTTCATCTTGCAACTGTTACCCACGCTCAACAACAGATTGTTTCACCACTTTGGCTTTGCCCTATTTGGTTTCATCAAAATTGCCAAAAAAATTCAGGAAAAAAAGAAAAAAATTGTCAAAGTTTTTGCACGCTTTTCAGAGAACGTGCTATATTTCTGTAGACCACATCCCACCTCAGTTGTAGGTGCCAATTTTTGGGGTTGCATCTTTTTTATCCTTGTTCAGAGAAAAATATAAAAAAATAGGGAAATTTTTTTTTGATTCCTACTAGTGCCTTTTGGAAAATTCCGGGAAAAATTCAGAAAAAGGAAAAATTTGGACTATTTGCATGTTCTGTGAGTTCTTTCCATCTCCTTTGTTTTCACCTTGTTGCGCTATGTCTCGACACGTCTTAGCCAGCACCTGTGATTTGTACATTCGATCCGGATTGAACAATCGCTAATCTGCATTCGTTAATTGCTAATCCTTGCTGTCATATTGTGTGCCTACCCATAGCTCCACATATTCTTCTGTGAGCACAGGTTCATCTTGCAACTGTTACCGACGCTCAACAATAGATTATTTCACCACTTTGGCTTTGCCCTGTTTGGTTTCATCAAAATTGCCAAAAACATTCAGGAAAAAAGGAAAAAAATTGTCAAAGTTTTTGCACGCTTTTCAGAGAACGTGCTGTATTACTGTAGACCACATCCCACCTCAGTTGTAGGTGCCAATTTTTGGGGTTGCATCTTTTTTATCCTTGTTCAGCGAAAAATATAAAAAAATAGGGAAATTTTTTTTGATTCCTACTAGTGCCTTTTGGAAAATTTCGGTGAAAATTCAGGAAAAAGAAAAAATTCATACTATTTGCTTGTTCTGTGAGTTCTTTCCATCGTCCTTTGTTTTCTCCATGTTGCGCTACGTCTCGACACGTCTTAGCTGGCACCTGTGATTTGCACTTTGGATCCGGATTGAACAATCGCTAATCTGCATTCGTTAATTGCTAATCCTTGCTGTCATATTGCGTGCCTACCCATAGCTCCACATATTCTTCTGTGAGCATAGGTTCATCTTGCAACTGTTACCCACGCTCAACATTAGATTATTTCACCACTTTGGCTTTGCCCTGTTTGGTTTCATCAAAATTGCCAAAAAAATTCAGGAAAACAAAGAATAAAATTGTCAAAGTTTTTGCACGCTTTTCAGAGAACGTGTTGTATTTCTGTAGACCACATCCCACCTCAGTTCTAGGTGCCAATTTTTGTGGTTGCATTTTTTTTATCCTTGTCCAGAGAAAAATATAAAAAAAATAGTGACAAAATAGAAAAAATTGATTCCTACTAGTGCCTTTTGGAAAATTCCGGGAAAAATTCAGGAAAAAGGAAAATCTGGGCTATTTGCTTGTTCTGTGAGTTCTTTCTATCGTACTTTGTTTTCTCCTTGTTGCGCTACGTCTCGACACGTCTTAGCCAGCACCTGTGATTTGTACTTCGGATCCGGATTGAACAATCGCTACTCTGCATTCGTTAATTGCTAATCCTTGCTGTCATGTTGCGTGCCTACCCATAGCTCCACATATTCTTCTGTCAGCACAGGTTCATCTTGCAACTGTTACCCACGCTCAACAACAGATTGTTTCACCACTTTGGCTTTGCCCTATTTGGTTTCATAAAAATTGCCAAAAAAATTTAGGAAAAAAAAGAAAAAAATTGTCGAAGTTTATGCACGCTTTTTCACAGAATGTGCTGTATTTCTGTAGACCACATCCCACCTCAGTTGTAGGTGCCTTGTTCAGAGAAAAATATAAAAAAATAAAAAAATATCCTTGTTCAGAGAAAAATATAAAAAAATAGTGAATTTTTTTTGATTCCTACTAGTGCCTTTTGGAAAATTCTGGGAAAAATTTAGGAAAAAGGAAAAATCTGGACTATTTGCTTGTTCTGTGAGTTCTTTCCATCGTCCTTTGTTTTCACCTTGTTGCGCTACGTCTCGACACTTCTTAGCCAGCACGTGTGATTTGTACTTTGGATCCAGATTGAACAATCACTAATCTGCATTCGTTAATTGCTAATCTTTGTTCTCATATTGTGTGCCTACCCATAGCTCCACATATTCTTCTGTGAGCATAGGTTCATCTTGCAACTGTTACCCACGCTCAACATTAGATTATTTCACCACTTTGGCTTTGCCCTGTTTGGTTTCATCAAAATTGCCAAAAAAATTAAGGAAAACAAAGAATAAAATTGTCAAAGTTTTTGCACGCTCTTCAGAGAACATGCTATATTTCTGTAGACTACATCCCACCTCAGTTGTAGGTGCCAATTTTTGTGGTTGCATCTTTTTTTATCCTTGTTCAGAGAAAAATATAAAAAAAAGTGAAAAAATTGATTCCTACTAGTGCCTTTTGGAAAATTCTGGGAAAAAGGAAAGTATGGACTATTTGCTTGTTCTGTGAGTTCTTTCCATCGTCCTTTGTTTTCACCTTGTTGCGCTACGTCTCGACACGTCTTAGCCAGCACCTGTGATTTGTACTTTGGATCCGGATTGATCAATCACTAATCTGCATTCGTTAATTGCTAATCCTTGCTGTCATATTGTGTGCCTACCCATAGCTCCATATATTCTTCTGTCAGCACAGGTTCATCTTGCAACTATTACCCACGCTCAACAACAGATTGTTTCACCACTTTGGCTTTCTCCTGTTTGGTTTCATCAAAATTGCCAAAAAAATCATGAAAATAAAGAAAAAAATTGTCAAAATTTTTGCACGCTTTTTAGAGAACGTGCTGTATTTCTGTAGACCCCATCCCACCTCAGTTGTAGGAGCCAATTTTTGTGGTTGCATTTTTTATCCTTGTTTAAGTAAAAATATAAAAAAATAGTGAAAAAACAAAAAAAATTGATTCCTACTAGTGCCTTTTGGAAAATTCTGCGAAAAATTCAGGAAAAAGGAAAAATCTGAACTATTTGCTTGTTCTATGAGTTCTTTCCATCGTCCTTTGTTTTCTCCTTGTTGCGCTACATCTCGACACATCTTAGCCAGCACCTGTGATTTATAGTTTGGATCCGGAATGAACAATCGCTAATCTGCATTCGTTAATTGCTAATCCTTGCTGTCATGTTGCGTGCCTACCCATAGCTCCACATATTCTTCTGTCAGCACAGGTTCATCTTGCAACTGTTACCCACGCTCAACAACAGATTGTTTCACCACTTTGGCTTTGCCCTATTTGGTTTCATCAAAATTGCCAAAAAAATTCAGGAAAAAAAGAAAAAAATTGTCAAAGTTTTTGCACGCTTTTCAGAGAACGTGCTATATTTCTGTAGACCACATCCCACCTCAGTTGTAGGTGCCAATTTTTGGGGTTGCATCTTTTTTATCCTTGTTCAGAGAAAAATATAAAAAAATAGGGAAATTTTTTTTTGATTCCTACTAGTGCCTTTTGGAAAATTCCGGGAAAAATTCAGAAAAAGGAAAAATTTGGACTATTTGCATGTTCTGTGAGTTCTTTCCATCTCCTTTGTTTTCACCTTGTTGCGCTATGTCTCGACACGTCTTAGCCAGCACCTGTGATTTGTACATTCGATCCGGATTGAACAATCGCTAATCTGCATTCGTTAATTGCTAATCCTTGCTGTCATATTGTGTGCCTACCCATAGCTCCACATATTCTTCTGTGAGCACAGGTTCATCTTGCAACTGTTACCGACGCTCAACAATAGATTATTTCACCACTTTGGCTTTGCCCTGTTTGGTTTCATCAAAATTGCCAAAAACATTCAGGAAAAAAGGAAAAAAATTGTCAAAGTTTTTGCACGCTTTTCAGAGAACGTGCTGTATTACTGTAGACCACATCCCACCTCAGTTGTAGGTGCCAATTTTTGGGGTTGCATCTTTTTTATCCTTGTTCAGCGAAAAATATAAAAAAATAGGGAAATTTTTTTTGATTCCTACTAGTGCCTTTTGGAAAATTTCGGTGAAAATTCAGGAAAAAGAAAAAATTCATACTATTTGCTTGTTCTGTGAGTTCTTTCCATCGTCCTTTGTTTTCTCCATGTTGCGCTACGTCTCGACACGTCTTAGCTGGCACCTGTGATTTGCACTTTGGATCCGGATTGAACAATCGCTAATCTGCATTCGTTAATTGCTAATCCTTGCTGTCATATTGCGTGCCTACCCATAGCTCCACATATTCTTCTGTGAGCATAGGTTCATCTTGCAACTGTTACCCACGCTCAACATTAGATTATTTCACCACTTTGGCTTTGCCCTGTTTGGTTTCATCAAAATTGCCAAAAAAATTCAGGAAAACAAAGAATAAAATTGTCAAAGTTTTTGCACGCTTTTCAGAGAACGTGTTGTATTTCTGTAGACCACATCCCACCTCAGTTCTAGGTGCCAATTTTTGTGGTTGCATTTTTTTTATCCTTGTCCAGAGAAAAATATAAAAAAAATAGTGACAAAATAGAAAAAATTGATTCCTACTAGTGCCTTTTGGAAAATTCCGGGAAAAATTCAGGAAAAAGGAAAATCTGGGCTATTTGCTTGTTCTGTGAGTTCTTTCTATCGTACTTTGTTTTCTCCTTGTTGCGCTACGTCTCGACACGTCTTAGCCAGCACCTGTGATTTGTACTTCGGATCCGGATTGAACAATCGCTACTCTGCATTCGTTAATTGCTAATCCTTGCTGTCATGTTGCGTGCCTACCCATAGCTCCACATATTCTTCTGTCAGCACAGGTTCATCTTGCAACTGTTACCCACGCTCAACAACAGATTGTTTCACCACTTTGGCTTTGCCCTATTTGGTTTCATAAAAATTGCCAAAAAAATTTAGGAAAAAAAAGAAAAAAATTGTCGAAGTTTATGCACGCTTTTTCACAGAATGTGCTGTATTTCTGTAGACCACATCCCACCTCAGTTGTAGGTGCCTTGTTCAGAGAAAAATATAAAAAAATAAAAAAATATCCTTGTTCAGAGAAAAATATAAAAAAATAGTGAATTTTTTTTGATTCCTACTAGTGCCTTTTGGAAAATTCTGGGAAAAATTTAGGAAAAAGGAAAAATCTGGACTATTTGCTTGTTCTGTGAGTTCTTTCCATCGTCCTTTGTTTTCACCTTGTTGCGCTACGTCTCGACACTTCTTAGCCAGCACGTGTGATTTGTACTTTGGATCCAGATTGAACAATCACTAATCTGCATTCGTTAATTGCTAATCTTTGTTCTCATATTGTGTGCCTACCCATAGCTCCACATATTCTTCTGTGAGCATAGGTTCATCTTGCAACTGTTACCCACGCTCAACATTAGATTATTTCACCACTTTGGCTTTGCCCTGTTTGGTTTCATCAAAATTGCCAAAAAAATTAAGGAAAACAAAGAATAAAATTGTCAAAGTTTTTGCACGCTCTTCAGAGAACATGCTATATTTCTGTAGACTACATCCCACCTCAGTTGTAGGTGCCAATTTTTGTGGTTGCATCTTTTTTTATCCTTGTTCAGAGAAAAATATAAAAAAAAGTGAAAAAATTGATTCCTACTAGTGCCTTTTGGAAAATTCTGGGAAAAAGGAAAGTATGGACTATTTGCTTGTTCTGTGAGTTCTTTCCATCGTCCTTTGTTTTCACCTTGTTGCGCTACGTCTCGACACGTCTTAGCCAGCACCTGTGATTTGTACTTTGGATCCGGATTGATCAATCACTAATCTGCATTCGTTAATTGCTAATCCTTGCTGTCATATTGTGTGCCTACCCATAGCTCCATATATTCTTCTGTCAGCACAGGTTCATCTTGCAACTATTACCCACGCTCAACAACAGATTGTTTCACCACTTTGGCTTTCTCCTGTTTGGTTTCATCAAAATTGCCAAAAAAATCATGAAAATAAAGAAAAAAATTGTCAAAATTTTTGCACGCTTTTTAGAGAACGTGCTGTATTTCTGTAGACCCCATCCCACCTCAGTTGTAGGAGCCAATTTTTGTGGTTGCATTTTTTATCCTTGTTTAAGTAAAAATATAAAAAAATAGTGAAAAAACAAAAAAAATTGATTCCTACTAGTGCCTTTTGGAAAATTCTGCGAAAAATTCAGGAAAAAGGAAAAATCTGAACTATTTGCTTGTTCTATGAGTTCTTTCCATCGTCCTTTGTTTTCTCCTTGTTGCGCTACATCTCGACACATCTTAGCCAGCACCTGTGATTTATAGTTTGGATCCGGAATGAACAATCGCTAATCTGCATTCGTTAATTGCTAATCCTTGCTGTCATGTTGCGTGCCTACCCATAGCTCCACATATTCTTCTGTCAGCACAGGTTCATCTTGCAACTGTTACCCACGCTCAACAACAGATTGTTTCACCACTTTGGCTTTGCCCTATTTGGTTTCATCAAAATTGCCAAAAAAATTCAGGAAAAAAAGAAAAAAATTGTCAAAGTTTTTGCACGCTTTTCAGAGAACGTGCTATATTTCTGTAGACCACATCCCACCTCAGTTGTAGGTGCCAATTTTTGGGGTTGCATCTTTTTTATCCTTGTTCAGAGAAAAATATAAAAAAATAGGGAAATTTTTTTTTGATTCCTACTAGTGCCTTTTGGAAAATTCCGGGAAAAATTCAGAAAAAGGAAAAATTTGGACTATTTGCATGTTCTGTGAGTTCTTTCCATCTCCTTTGTTTTCACCTTGTTGCGCTATGTCTCGACACGTCTTAGCCAGCACCTGTGATTTGTACATTCGATCCGGATTGAACAATCGCTAATCTGCATTCGTTAATTGCTAATCCTTGCTGTCATATTGTGTGCCTACCCATAGCTCCACATATTCTTCTGTGAGCACAGGTTCATCTTGCAACTGTTACCGACGCTCAACAATAGATTATTTCACCACTTTGGCTTTGCCCTGTTTGGTTTCATCAAAATTGCCAAAAACATTCAGGAAAAAAGGAAAAAAATTGTCAAAGTTTTTGCACGCTTTTTCAGAGAACGTGCTGTATTACTGTAGACCACATCCCACCTCAGTTGTAGGTGCCAATTTTTGGGGTTGCATCTTTTTTATCCTTGTTCAGCGAAAAATATAAAAAAATAGGGAAATTTTTTTTGATTCCTACTAGTGCCTTTTGGAAAATTTCGGTGAAAATTCAGGAAAAAGAAAAAATTCATACTATTTGCTTGTTCTGTGAGTTCTTTCCATCGTCCTTTGTTTTCTCCATGTTGCGCTACGTCTCGACACGTCTTAGCTGGCACCTGTGATTTGCACTTTGGATCCGGATTGAACAATCGCTAATCTGCATTCGTTAATTGCTAATCCTTGCTGTCATATTGCGTGCCTACCCATAGCTCCACATATTCTTCTGTGAGCATAGGTTCATCTTGCAACTGTTACCCACGCTCAACATTAGATTATTTCACCACTTTGGCTTTGCCCTGTTTGGTTTCATCAAAATTGCCAAAAAAATTCAGGAAAACAAAGAATAAAATTGTCAAAGTTTTTGCACGCTTTTCAGAGAACGTGTTGTATTTCTGTAGACCACATCCCACCTCAGTTCTAGGTGCCAATTTTTGTGGTTGCATTTTTTTTATCCTTGTCCAGAGAAAAATATAAAAAAAATAGTGACAAAATAGAAAAAATTGATTCCTACTAGTGCCTTTTGGAAAATTCCGGGAAAAATTCAGGAAAAAGGAAAATCTAGGCTATTTGCTTGTTCTGTGAGTTCTTTCTATCGTACTTTGTTTTCTCCTTGTTGCGCTACGTCTCGACACGTCTTAGCCAGCACCTGTGATTTGTACTTCGGATCCGGATTGAACAATCGCTACTCTACATTCGTTAATTGCTAATCCTTGCTGTCATGTTGCGTGCCTACCCATAGCTCCACATATTCTTCTGTCAGCACAGGTTCATCTTGCAACTGTTACCCACGCTCAACAACAGATTGTTTCACCACTTTGGCTTTGCCCTATTTGGTTTCATAAAAATTGCCAAAAAAATTTAGGAAAAAAAAGAAAAAAATTGTCGAAGTTTATGCACGCTTTTTCACAGAATGTGCTGTATTTCTGTAGACCACATCCCACCTCAGTTGTAGGTGCCTTGTTCAGAGAAAAATATAAAAAAATAAAAAAATATCCTTGTTCAGAGAAAAATATAAAAAAATAGTGAATTTTTTTTGATTCCTACTAGTGCCTTTTGGAAAATTCTGGGAAAAATTTAGGAAAAAGGAAAAATCTGGACTATTTGCTTGTTCTGTGAGTTCTTTCCATCGTCCTTTGTTTTCACCTTGTTGCGCTACGTCTCGACACTTCTTAGCCAGCACGTGTGATTTGTACTTTGGATCCAGATTGAACAATCACTAATCTGCATTCGTTAATTGCTAATCCTAGCTGTCATATTGTGTGCCTACCTATAGCTCCACATATTCTTCTGTCAGCACAGGTTCATCTTCCAACTGTTACCCATGCTCAACAATAGATTGTTTCACCACTTTAGCTTTGCCCTGTTTGGTTTCATTAAAATTGCCAAAAAAAATTCATGAAAATAAAGAAAAAAATTATCAAAGTTTTTGCACGCTTTTTAGAGAATGTGTTGTATTTCTGTAGACCCCATCCCACCATAGTTGTAGGTGCCAATTTTTGGGGTTGCATCTTTTTTATCCTTGTTCAGATAAAAATATAAAAAATAGAGAAAAAATTGATTCCTACTAGTGCCTTTTGGAAAATTCTGGGAAAAATTCAGGAAAAAGGAAAATATGGACTATTTGCTTGTTCTGTGAGTTCTTTCCATCGTCCTTTGTTTTCACCTTGTTGCGCTGCGTCTCGACACATCTTAGCCAGCACCTGTGATTTATAGTTTGGATCCGGATTGAACAATCGCTAATCTGCATTCGTTAATTGCTAATCCTTGCTGTCATATTGTGTGCCTACCCATAGCTCCACATATTCTTCTGTGAGCACAGGTTCATCTTGCAACTATTACCTACACTCAACAACAGATTGTTTCACCACTTTGGCTTTGCCCTGTTTGGTTTCATCAAAATTGTAAAAAAAATTCAGGAAAAAAAGAAAAAAATTGTCAAAGTTTTTGCACGCTTTTCAGAGAACGTGCTGTATTTCTATAGACCACATCCCACCTCAGTTGTAGGTGCCAATTTTTGGGGTTGCATCTTTTTTATCCTTGTTCAGAGAAAAATATAAAAAAATAGGGAATTTTTTTTTGATTCCTACTAGTGCCTTTTGGAAAATTTCGGTGAAAATTCAGGAAAAAGAAAAAATCCAGATATTTGCTTGTTCTGTGAGTTCTTTCCATCGTCCTTTGTTTTCTCCATGTTGCGCTACGTCTCGACACGTCTTAGCTGGCCCCTGTGATTTGCACTTTGGATCCGGATTGAACAATCGCTAATCTGCATTCGTTAATTGCTAATCCTTGCTGTCATATTGTGTGCCTACCCATAGCTCCACATATTCTTCTGTGAGCATAGGTTCATCTAGCAACTGTTACCCACGCTCAACATTAGATTATTTCACCACTTTGGCTTTGCCCTGTTTGGTTTCATCAAAATTGCCAAAAAAATTCAGGAAAACAAAGAATAAAATTGTCAAAGTTTTTGCACGCTTTTCAGAGAACGTGCTGTATTTCTGTAGACCACATCCCACCTCAGTTGTAGGTGCCAATTTTTGGGGTTGCATCTTTTTTATCCTTGTTTAGAGAAAAATATAAAAAAATAGTGAAAATTTTTCTGATTCCTACTAGTGCCTTTTGGAAAATTCTAGGAAAAATTTAGGAAAAAGGAAAAATCTGGACTATTTGCTTGTTCTGTGAGTTCTTTCCATCGTCCTTTGTTTTCACCTTGTTGCGGTACGTCTCGACACGTCCGAGCCAGCACCTGTGATTTGTACTTTGGATCCGGATTGATCAATCATTTATCTGCATTCGTTAATTGCTAATCCTTGTTGTCATATTGTGTGCCTACCCATAGCTCCATATATTCTTCTGTCAGCACAGGTTCATCTTGCAACTTTTACCCACGCTCAACAACAGATTGTTTCACCACTTTGGCTTTCCCCTGTTTGGTTTCATCAAAATTGCCAAAAAAAATCAAAAAAATAAAGAAAAAAATTGTCAAAATTTTTGCACGCTTTTCAGAGAACGTGCTGTATTTCTGTTGACCACATCCCACCTCAGTTGTAGGTGCCAATTTTTGTGGTTGCATTTTTTATCCTTGTTTAAGTAAAAATATAAAAAAATAGTGAAAAAATACAAAAAGTTGATTCCTACTAGTGCCTTTGGGAAAATTCTAGGAAAAATTCAGGAAAAAGGAAAAATCTGGACTATTTGCTTGTTCTATGAGTTCTTTCCATCGTCCTTTGTTTTCTCCTTGTTGCGCTACATCTCGACACATCTTAGCCAGCACCTGTGATTTATAGTTTGGATCCGGATTGAACAATCGCTAATGTGCATTCGTTAATTGCTAATCCTTGCTGTCATATTGTGTGCCTACCTATCGCTCCACATATTCTTCTGTCAGCACAGGTTCATCTTGCAACTGTTACCCATGCTCGACAACAGATTGTTTCACCACTTTAGCTTTGCCCTATTTGGTTTCATTAAAATTGCTGAAAAAAATTCATGAAAATAAAGAAAAAAATTATCGAAGTTTTTGCACGCTTTTTAGAGAATGTGTTGTATTTTGTAGACCACATCTCACCTTAGTTGCAGGTGCCAATTTTTGGCGTTGCATCTTTTTTATCCTTGTTTAGATAAAAATCTAAAAAATAGAGAAAAAATTAAAAAAAATTTGATTCGTACTAGTGCCTTTTGGAAAATTTCGGTGAAAATTCTGGAAAAAGAAAAAATCCAGACTATTTGCTTGTTCTGTGTGTTCTTTCTATCGTCCTTTGTTTTCTCCTTGTTGCGCTACGTCTCGACACGTCTTAGCTGGCACCTGTGATTTGTACTTTGGATCCGGATTGAACAATCGCTAATCTGCATTCGTTAATTGCTAATCTTTGCTGTCATATTGTGTGACTACCCCATAGCTCCACATATTCTTCTGTGAGCATAGGTTCATCTTGTAACTGTTACCCACGCTCAACATTAGATTATTTCACCACTTTGGCTTTGCCCTGTTTGGTTTCATCAAAATTGCCAAAAAAAATTAACAAAAACAAAGAATAAAATTGTCAAAGTTTTTGCACGCTTTTCAGAGAACGTGCTATATTTCTGTAGACCACATCCCACCTCAGTTGTAGGTGCCAATTTTTGTGGTTGCATCTTTTTTTATCCTTGTTCAGAGAAAAATATAAAAAAATAGTGAAAAAATTGATTCCTACTAGTGCCTTTTCGAAAATTCCGGGAAAAATTCAGGAAAAAGGAAAATCTGGACTATTTGCTTGTTCTGTGAGTTCTTTCCATCGTCCTTTGTTTTCTCCTTGTTGCGCTACGTCTCGACACATCTTAGCCAGCTCCTGTGACTTGTACTTTGGATCCGGATTGAACAATCGCTAATCTGCATTCGTTAATTGCTAATCCTTGCTGTCATGTTGCGTGCCTAGCCATAGCTCCACATATTCTTCTGTCAGCATAGGTTCATCTTGCAACTGTTACCCACGCTCAACAGCAGATTGTTTCACCACTTTGGCTTTGCCCTATTTGGTTTCATCAAAATTGCCAAAAAAATTCAGGAAAAAAAGAAAAAAAATTGTAAAAGTTTGTGCACGCTTTTCACAGAACGTGTTGTATTTCTGTAGACCACATCCCACCTCAGTTGTAGGTGCCAATTTTTAGGCTTGCATCTTTTTTATCCTTGTTCAGAGAAAAATATAAAAAAATAGTGAATTTTTTTTTTGATTCCTACTACTGCCTTTTGGAAAATTCTGGGAAAAATTTAGGAAAAAGGAAAAATCTGGACTATTTGCTTGTTCTATGAGTTCTTTCCATCGTCCTTTGTTTTCACCTTGTTGCGCTACGTCTCGACACGTCTTAGCCAGCACCTGTGGTTTGTAGTTTGGATCCGGATTGATCAATCACTAATCTGCATTCGTTAATTGCTAATCCTTGCTGTCATATTGTGTGCCTACCCATAGCTCCATATATTCTTCTATCAGCACAGGTTCATCTTGCAACTATTACCCACGCTCAATAATAGATTGTTTCACCACTTTGGCTTTGCCCTGTTTGGTTTCATCAAAATTGCCAAAAAAATTCAGGAAAATAAGGAAAAAAATTATCAAAGTTTTGCACGCTTTTCAGAGAACGTGCTGTATTTCTGTAGACCACATCCCACCTCAGTTGTAGGTGCCAATTTTTGGGGTTGCATCTTTTTTGAACCTTGTTCAGAGAAAAATAAAAAAAATAGTGAAAAAATAAAAAAAATTGATTCCTACTAGTGCCTTTTGGAAAATTTTGGGTAAAATTCAGGAAAAAGGAAAAATCTGGACTATTTGCTTATTCTGTGAGTTCTTTCCATCGTCCTTTGTTTTCTCCTTGTTGCGCTACATCTCGACACGTCTTAGCCAGCACCTGTGATTTGTACTTTGGATCCAGATTGAACAATCGCTAATCTGCATTCGTTAATTGCTAATCCTTGCTGTCGTATTGCGTGCCTACCCATAGCTCCACAAATTCTTCTGTCAGCACAGGTTCATCTTGCAACTATTACCCACACTCAACAACAGATTGTTTCACCACTTTGGCTTCGCCCTATTTGGTTTCATCAAAATTGCCAAAAAAAATTAACAAAAACAAAGAATAAAATTGTCAAAGTTTTTGCACGCTTTTCAGAGAACGTGCTATATTTCTGTAGACCACATCCCACCTCAGTTGTAGGTGCCAATTTTTGTGGTTGCATCTTTTTTTATCCTTGTTCAGAGAAAAATATAAAAAAATAGTGAAAAAATTGATTCCTACTAGTGCCTTTTCGAAAATTCCGGGAAAAATTCAGGAAAAAGGAAAATCTGGACTATTTGCTTGTTCTGTGAGTTCTTTCCATCGTCCTTTGTTTTCTCCTTGTTGCGCTACGTCTCGACACATCTTAGCCAGCTCCTGTGATTTGTACTTTGGATCCGGATTGAACAATCGCTAATCTGCATTCGTTAATTGCTAATCCTTGCTGTCATGTTGCGTGCCTAGCCATAGCTCCACATATTCTTCTGTCAGCATAGGTTCATCTTGCAACTGTTACCCACGCTCAACAGCAGATTGTTTCACCACTTTGGCTTTGCCCTATTTGGTTTCATCAAAATTACCAAAAAAATTCAGGAAAAAAAGAAAAAAAATTGTCAAAGTTTGTGCACGCTTTTCACAGAACGTGTTGTATTTCTGTAGACCACATCCCACCTCAGTTGTAGGTGCCAATTTTTAGGCTTGCATCTTTTTTATCCTTGTTCAGAGAAAAATATAAAAAAATAGTGAAAATTTTTTTAGATTCCTACTAGTGCCTTTTGGAAAATTTTGGGTAAAATTCAGGAAAAAGGAAAAATCTGGACTATTTGCTTATTCTGTGAGTTCTTTCCATCGTCCTTTGTTTTCACCTTGTTGCGCTACGTCTCGACACGTCTTAGCCAGCACCTGTGATTTGTACTTTGGATCCGGATTGAACAATCGCTAATCTACACTCGTTAATTGCTAATCCTTACTGTCATATTGCGTGCCTACCCATAGCTCCACATATTCTTCTGTCAGCACAGGTTCATCTTGCAACTATTACCCACGCTCAACAACTGATTATTTCACCACTTTGGCTTTGTCCTGTTTGGTTTCATCAAAATTGCCAAAAAAATTCAGGAAAAAAGAAAAAAATTGTCAAAGTTTTTGCACGCTTTTCACAGAACGTGCTGTATTTCTGTAGACCACATCCCACCTCAGTTGTAGGTGCCAATTTTTGTGGTTGCTTCTTTTTTATCCTTGTTCAGAGAAAAATATAGAAAAATAGTGGAAAAAATTTTGATTCCTACTAGTGCCTTTTGGAAAATTCTGGGAAAAATTCAGGAAAAAGGAAAAATCCGGACTATTTGCTTGTTCTGTGAGTTCTTTCCATCGTCCTTTGTTTTCATCTTGTTGCGCTACATCTCGACACGTCTTAGCCAGTACCTGTGATTTGTACTTTGGATCCGAATTGATCTATCACTAATCTGCATTCATTAATTGCTAATCCTTGCTGTCATATTGTGTGCCTACCCATAGCTCCACATATTCTTCTGTCAGCACAGGTTCATCATGCAACTATTACCCACGCTCAACAATAGATAGTTTCACCACTTTGGCTTTCCCCTGTTTGGTTTCATCAAAATTGCCAAAAAAAATAATGAAAATAAAGAAAAAAATTCTCAAAGTTTTTGCACGCTTTTCAGAGAACATGTTGTATTTCTGTAGACCACATCCCACCTCAGTTGTAGGTGCCAATTTTTGTGGTTGCAATTTTTTTATCCTTATTTAGGTAAAAATATAAAAAAAATAGTAAAAAAATAAAAAAATTTGATTCCTACTAGTGCCTTTTGGAAAATTCTAGGGAAAATTCAGAAAAAAGGAAAAATTTGGACTATTTGCTTCTTCTGTGAGCTCTTTCCATCTCCTTTGTTTTCACCTTGTTGCGCTATGTCTCGACATGTCTTAGCCAGCACCTGTGATTTGTACTTTGGATCCGGATTGAACAATCGCTAATCTGCATTCGTTAATTGCTAATCCTTGCTGTCATATTGTGTGCCTACACATAGCTCCACATATTCTTCTGTGAGCACAGGTTCATCTTGCAACTGTTACCCACGCTCAACAATAGATTATTTCACCACATTGGCTTTGCCTTGTTTGGTTTCATCAAAATTACCAAAAAAATTTAGGAAAATAAAGAAAAAAATTATCAAAGTTTTTGCACGCTTTTTAGAGAACGTGCTGTATTTCTGTAGACCACATCCCACCGCAGTTGTAGGTGCCAATTTTTGTGGTTGCATCTTTTTTTATCCTTGTTCAGAGAAAAATATAAAAAAATAGTGAAAAAAATAAAAAAAAATTGATTCCTAATGGTGCCTTTTGTGAAATTTCGGGAAAAATTACGGAAAAAGGAAAAATCTGGACTATTTGCTTGTTCTGTGAGTTCTTTCCATCATCCTTTGTTTTCTCCTTGTTGCGCTATGTCTCGACACGTCTTAGCCAGCACCTGTGATTTGTACTTTGGATCCGGATTGAACAATCGCTAATCTGCATTGTTAATTGCTAATCCTTGCTGTCATGTTGCCTGCCTACCCATAGCTCCACATATTCTTCTGTCAGCACAGGTTCATCTTACAACTGTTACCCACGCTCAACAACAGATTGTTTCACCACTTTGGCTTTGCCCTGTTTGGTTTCATCAAAATTGCCAAAAAAATTCAGGAAAAAAAAGAAAAAAAATTGTCAAAGTTTTTGCACGCTTTTTATAGAACGTGCTGTTTTTCTGTAGACCACATCCCACCTCAGTTGTAGGTGCCAATTTTTGTGGTTGAATCTTTTTTATCCTTGTTTAGAGAAAAATATAAAAAATAGTGAAAAAATAAAAAAATTGATTCCTACCGGTGCCTTTTGAAAAATTCTGGGGAAAATTCAGGAAAAAGGAAAAATTTAGACTATTTGCTTGTTCCGTGAGTTCTTTCCATCTCCTTTGTTTTCACTTTGTTGCGCTACGTCTCGACACGTCTTAGCCAGCACCTGTGATTTGTACTTTGGATCCGGATTGAACAATCACTAATCTGCATTCGTTAATTGCTAATCCTAGCTGTCATATTATGTGCCTACCTATAGCTCCACATATTCTTCTATGAGCACAGGTTCATCTTGCAACTGTTACCGACGCTCAACAATAGATTATTTCACCACTTTGGCTTTGCCCTGTTTGGTTTCATCAAAATTGCCAAAAAAATTCAGGAAAAAAGGAAAAAAATTGTCAAAGTTTTTGCACGCTTTTCAGAGAACGTGCTGTATTTCTGTAGACCACATACCACCTCAGCTGTAGGTGCCAATTTTTGGGGTTACATCTTTTTTATCCTTGTTCAGCGAAAAATATAAAAAAATCGGGAAATTTTTTTTGATTCCTACTAGTGCCTTTTGGAAAATTTCGGTGAATATTCAGGAAAAAGAAAAAATTCATACTATTTGCTTGTTCTGTGAGTTCTTTCCATCGTCCTTTGTTTTCTCCTTGTTGCGCTACGTCTCGACACGTCTTAGCTGGCACCTGTGATTTGCACTTTGGATCCGGATTGAACAATCGCTAATCTGCATTCGTTAATTGCTAATCCTTGCTGTCATATTGCGTGCCTACCCATAGCTCCACATATTCTTCTGTGAGCATAGGTTCATCTTGCAACTGTTACCCACGCTCAACATTAGATTATTTCACCACTTTGGCTTTGCCCTGTTTGGTTTCATCAAAATTGCCAAAAAAATTCAGGAAAACAAAGAATAAAATTGTCAAAGTTTTTGCACGCTTTTCAGAGAACGTGTTGTATTTCTGTAGACCACATCCGACCTCAGTTCTAGGTGCCAATTTTTGTGGTTGCATCTTTTTTTATCCTTGTCCAGAGAAAAATATAAAAAAATAGTGAAAAAATAGAAAAAATTGATTCCTACTAGTGCCTTTTGGAAAATTCCGGGAAAAATTCAGGAAAAAGGAAAATCTGGGCTATTTGCTTGTTCTGTGAGTTCTTTCCATCGTACTTTGTTTTCTCCTTGTTGCGCTACGTCTCGACACGTCTTAGCCAGCACCTGTGATTTGTACTTTGGATCCGGATTGAACAATCGCTAATCTGCATTCGTTAATTGCTAATCCTTGCTGTCATGTTGCGTGCCTACCCATAGCTCCACATATCCTTCTGTCAGCACAGGTTCATCTTGCAACTGTTACCCACGCTCAACAACAGATTGTTTCACCACTTTGGCTTTGCCCTATTTGGTTTCATAAAAATTGCCAAAAAAAATTCAGGAAAAAAAAGAAAAAAATTGTCGAAGTTTATGCACGCTTTTTCACAGAATGTGCTGTATTTCTGTAGACCACATCCCACCTCAGTTGTAGGTGCCAATTTTTGTGGTTGTATCTTTTGTATCCTTGTTCAGAGAAAAATATAAAAAAATAGTGAATTTTTTTTTGATTCCTACTAGTGCCTTTTGGAAAATTCCGGGAAAAATTTAGGAAAAAGGAAAAATCTGGACTATTTGCTTGTTCTGTGAGTTCTTTCCATCGTCCTTTGTTTTCACCTTGTTGCGCTACGTCTCGACACTTCTTAGCCAGCACGTGTGATTTGTACTTTGGATCCGGATTGAACAATCACTAATCTGCATTCGTTAATTGCTAATCCTAGCTGTCATATTGTGTGCCTACCTATAGCTCCACATATTCTTCTGTCAGCACAGGTTCATCTTCCAACTATTACCCATGCTCAACAATAGATTGTTTCACCACTTTAGCTTTGCCCTGTTTGGTTTCATTAAAATTGCCGAAAAAAATTCATGAAAATAAAGAAAAAAATTATCATAGTTTTTGCACGCTTTTTAGAGAATGTGTTGTATTTCTGTAGACCACATCCCACCTTAGTTGTAGGTGCCAATTTTTGGGGTTGCATCTTTTTTATCCTTGTTCAGATAAAAATATAAAAAATAGAGAAAAAATTGATTCCTACTAGTGCCTTTTGGAAAATTCTGGGAAAAATTCAGGAAAAAGGAAAATATGGACTATTTGCTTGTTCTGTGAGTTCTTTCCATCGTCCTTTGTTTTCACCTTGTTGCGCTGCGTCTCGACACATCTTAGCCAACACCTGTGATTTATAGTTTGGATCCGGATTGAACAATCGCTAATCTGCATTCGTTAATTGCTAATCCTTGCTGTCATGTTGCGTGCCTACCCATAGCTCCACATATTCTTCTGTCAGCACAGGTTCGTCTTGCAACTATTACCCACGCTCAACAACAGATTGTTTCACCACTTTGGCTTTCCCCTATTTGGTTTCATCAAAATTGTAAAAAAAATTCAGGAAAAAAAGAAAAAAATTGTCAAAGTTTTTGCACGCTTTTCAGAGAACGTGCTGTATTTCTATAGACCACATCCCACCTCAGTTGTAGGTGCCAATTTTTGGGGTTGCATCTTTTTTATCCTTGTTCAGAGAAAAATATAAAAAAATAGGGAATTTTTTTTTGATTCCTACTAGTGCCTTTTGGAAAATTTCGGTGAAAATTCAAGAAAAAGAAAAAATCCAGAGTATTTGCTTGTTCTGTGAGTTCTTTCCATCGTCCTTTGTTTTCTCCTTGTTGCGCTACGTCTCGACACGTCTTAGCTGGCCCCTGTGATTTGTACTTTGGATCCGGATTGAACAATCGCTAATCTGCATTCGTTAATTGCTAATCCTTGCTGTCATATTGTGTGCCTACCCATAGCTCCACATATTCTTCTGTGAGCATAGGTTCATCTTGCAACTGTTACCCACGCTCAACATTAGATTATTTCACCACTTTGGCTTTGCCCTGTTTGGTTTCATCAAAATTGCCAAAAAAATTCAGGAAAACAAAGAATAAAATTGTCAAAGTTTTTGCACGCTTTTCAGAGAACGTGCTGTATTTCTGTAGACCACATCCCACCTCAGTTGTAGGTGCCAATTTTTGGGGTTGCATCTTTTTTATCCTTGTTTAGAGAAAAATATAAAAAAATAGTGAAAATTTTTCTGATTCCTACTAGTGCCTTTTGGAAAATTCTAGGAAAAATTTAGGAAAAAGGAAAAATCTGGACTATTTGCTTGTTCTGTGAGTTCTTTCCATCGTCCTTTGTTTTCACCTTGTTGCGCTACGTCTCGACACGTCCGAGCCAGCACCTGTGATTTGTACTTTGGATCCGGATTGATCAATCATTTATCTGCATTCGTTAATTGCTAATCCTTGTTGTCATATTGTGTGCCTACCCATAGCTCCATATATTCTTCTGTCAGCACAGGTTCATCTTGCAACTTTTACCCACGCTCAACAACAGATTGTTTCACCACTTTGGCTTTCCCCTGTTTGGTTTCATCAAAATTGCCAAAAAAAATCAAAAAAATAAAGAAAAATATTGTCAAAATTTTTGCACGCTTTTCAGAGAACGTGCTGTATTTCTGTAGACCACATCCCACCTCAGTTGTAGGTGCCAATTTTTGTGGTTGCATTTTTTATCCTTGTTTAAGTAAAAATATAAAAAAATAGTGAAAAAATACAAAAAATTGATTCCTACTAGTGCCTTTTGGAAAATTCTAGGAAAAATTCAGGAAAAAGGAAAAATCTGGACTATTTGCTTGTTCTGTGAGTTCTTTCCATCGTCCTTTGTTTTCTCCTTGTTGCGCTACATCTCGACACATCTTAGCCAGCACCTGTGATTTATAGTTTGGATCCGGATTGAACAATCGCTAATGTGCATTCGTTAATTGCTAATCCTTGCTGTCATATTGTGTGCCTACCTATCGCTCCACATATTCTTCTGTCAGCATAGGTTCATCTTGCAACTGTTACCCATGCTCGACAACAGATTGTTTCACCACTTTAGCTTTGCCCTATTTGGTTTCATTAAAATTGCTGAAAAAAATTCATGAAAATAAAGAAAAAAATTATCAAAGTTTTTGCACGCTTTTTAGAGAATGTGTTGTATTTTGTAGACCACATCTCACCTTAGTTGCAGGTGCCAATTTTTGGCGTTGCATCTTTTTTATCCTTGTTCAGATAAAAATCTAAAAAATAGAGAAAAAATTAAAAAAAAATTTGATTCGTACTAGTGCCTTTTGGAAAATTTCGGTGAAAATTCTGGAAAAAGAAAAAATCTAGACTATTTGCTTGTTCTGTGTGTTCTTTCCATCGTCCTTTGTTTTCTCCTTGTTGCGCTACGTCTCGACACGTCTTAGCTGGCACCTGTGATTTGTACTTTGGATCCGGATTGAACAATCGCTAATCTGCATTCGTTAATTGCTAATCTTTGCTGTCATATTGTGTGACTACACCATAGCTCCACATATTCTTCTGTGAGCATAGGTTCATCTTGTAACTGTTACCCACGCTCAACATTAGATTATTTCACCACTTTGGCTTTGCCCTGTTTGGTTTCATCAAAATTGCCAAAAAAAATTAACAAAAACAAAGAATAAAATTGTCAAAGTTTTTGCACGCTTTTCAGAGAACGTGCTATATTTCTGTAGACCACATCCCACCTCAGTTGTAGGTGCCAATTTTTGTGGTTGCATCTTTTTTTATCCTTGTTCAGAGAAAAATATAAAAAAATAGTGAAAAAATTGATTCCTACTAGTGCCTTTTCGAAAATTCCGGGAAAAATTCAGGAAAAAGGAAAATCTGGACTATTTGCTTGTTCTGTGAGTTCTTTCCATCGTCCTTTGTTTTCTCCTTGTTGCGCTACGTCTCGACACATCTTAGCCAGCTCCTGTGATTTGTACTTTGGATCCGGATTGAACAATCGCTAATCTGCATTCGTTAATTGCTAATCCTTGCTGTCATGTTGCGGGCCTAGCCATAGCTCCACATATTCTTCTGTCAGCATAGGTTCATCTTGCAACTGTTACCCACGCTCAACAGCAGATTGTTTCACCACTTTGGCTTTGCCCTATTTGGTTTCATCAAAATTGCCAAAAAAATTCAGGAAAAAAAGAAAAAAATTGTCAAAGTTTGTGCACGCTTTTCACAGAACGTGTTGTATTTCTGTAGACCACATCCCACCTCAGTTGTAGGTGCCAATTTTTAGGGTTGCATCTTTTTTATCCTTGTTCAGAGAAAAATATAAAAAAATAGTGAAATTTTTTTTTGATTCCTACTAGTGCCTTTTGGAAAATTCTGGGAAAAATTTAGGAAAAAGGAAAAATCTGGACTATTTGCTTGTTCTGTGAGTTCTTTCCATCGTCCTTTGTTTTCACCTTGTTGCGCTACGTCTCGACACGTCTTAGCCAGCACCTGTGGTTTGTACTTTGGATCCGGATTGATCAATCACTAATCTGCATTCGTTAATTGCTAATCCTTGCTGTCATATTGTGTGCCTACCCATTGCTCCATATATTCTTCTATCAGCACAGGTTCATCTTGCAACTATTACCCACGCTCAATAATAGATTGTTTCACCACTTTGGCTTTGCCCTGTTTGGTTTCATCAAAATTGCCAAAAAAATTCAGGAAAATAAGGAAAAAACTTATCAAAGTTTTGCACGCTTTTCAGAGAACGTGCTGTATTTCTGTAGACCACATCCCACCTCAGTTGTAGGTGCCAATTTTTGGGGTTGCATCTTTTTTGAACCTTGTTCAGAGAAAAATAAAAAAAAATAGTGAAAAAATAAAAAAATTGATTCCTACTAGTGCCTTTTGGAAAATTTTGGGTAAAATTCAGGAAAAAGGAAAAATCTGGACTATTTGCTTATTCTGTGAGTTCTTTCCATCGTCCTTTGTTTTCTCCTTGTTGCGCTACATCTCGATACGTCTTAGCCAGCACCTGTGATTTGTACTTTGGATCCAGATTGAACAATCGCTAATCTGCATTCGTTAATTGCTAATCCTTGCTGTCGTATTGCGTGCCTACCCATAGCTCCACAAATTCTTCTGTCAGCACAGGTTCATCTTGCAACTATTACCCACACTCAACAACAGATTGTTTCACCACTTTGGCTTCGCCCTGTTTGGTTTCATCAAAATTGCCAAAAAAAATTGATGAAAAAAAAGAAAAAAATTGTCAAAGTTTTTGCACGTTTTTCAGAGAACATGCTGTATTTCTGTAGACCACATCCCACCTCAGTTGTAGGTGCCAATTTTTGTGGTTGCATCTTTTTTGATCCTTGTTCAGAGAAAAATATAAAAAAATTGTAAAAAAATTAAAAAATTTTTGATTCCTACTAGTGCCTCTGGGAAAATTCCGGGAAATATTCAGGAAAAAGGAAAAATCCAGACTATTTGCTTGTTCTGTGAGTTCTTTCCATCGTCCTTTGTTTTCACCTTGTTGCGCTACGTCTCGACACGTCTTAGCCAGCACCTGTGATTTGTACTTTGGATCCGGATTGAACAATCGCAAATCTACACTCGTTAATTGCTAATCCTTACTGTCATATTGTGTGCCTACCCATAGCTCCACATATTCTTCTGTCAGCACAGGTTCATCTTGCAACTATTACCCACGCTCAACAACTGATTATTTCACCACTTTGGCTTTGTCCTGTTTGGTTTCATCAAAATTGCCAAAAAAATTCAGGAAAAAAGAAAAAAATTGTCAAAGTTTTTGCACGCTTTTCACAGAACGTGCTGTATTTCTATAGACCACATCCCACCTCAGTTGTAGGTGCCAATTTTTGTGGTTGCATCTTTTTTATCCTTGTTCAGAGAAAAATATAGAAAAATAGTGGAAAAAATTTTGATTCCTACTAGTGCCTTTTGGAAAATTCCGGGAAAAATTCAGGAAAAAGGAAAAATCCGGACTATTTGCTTGTTCTGTGAGTTCTTTCCATCGTCCTTTGTTTTCATCTTGTTGCGCTACATCTCGACACGTCTTAGCCAGTACCTGTGATTTGTACTTTGGATCCGAATTGATCTATCACTAATCTGCATTCATTAATTGCTAATCCTTGCTGTCATATTGTGTGCCTACCCATAGCTCCACATATTCTTCTGTCAGCACAGGTTCATCATGCAACTATTACCCACGCTCAACAATAGATAGTTTCACCACTTTGGCTTTCCCCTGTTTGGTTTCATCAAAATTGCCAAAAAAAATAATGAAAATAAAGAAAAAAATTCTCAAAGTTTTTGCATGCTTTTCAGAGAACATGTTGTATTTCTGTAGACCACATCCCACCTCAGTTGTAGGTGCCAATTTTTGTGGTTGCAATTTTTTTATCCTTATTTAGGTAAAAATATAAAAAAAATAGTAAAAAAAATAAAAAAATTTGATTCCTACTAGTGCCTTTTGGAAAATTTCGGTGAAAATTCAGGAAAAAGAAAAAATCCAGACTATTTGCTTGTTCTATGCGTTCTTTCCATCGTCCTTTGTTTTCTCCTTATTGTGCTACGTCTCGACACGTCTTAGCTGGCACCTGTGATTTGTACTTTGGATCCGGATTGAACAATCGCTAATCTGCATTCGTTAATTGCTAATCTTTGCTGTCATATTGTGTGCCTACCCATAGCTCCACATATTCTTCTGTGAGCATAGGTTCATCTTGCAACTGCTACCCACGCTCAACATTAGATTATTTCACCACTTTGGCTTTGCCCAGTTTGGTTTCATCAAAATTGCCAAAAAAATTAAGGAAAACAAAGAATAAAATTGTCAAAGTTTTTGGACGCCTTTTAGAGAACGTGCTGTATTTCTGTAGACCAGATTCCACCTCAGTTGTAGGTGCCAATTTTTGTGGTTGCATCTTTTTTTATCCTTGTTCAGCGAAAAATATAAAAAATAGTGAAAAAATTGTTTCCTACTAGTGCCTTTTCGAAAATTCTGGGACAAATTCAGGAAAAAGGAAAATCTGGACTATTTGCTTGTTCTGTGAGTTCTTTCCATCATCCTTTGTTTTTTCCTTGTTGCGCTACGTCTCGACACGTCTTAGCCAGCACCTGTGATTTGTACTTTGGATCCGGATTGAACAATCGCTAATCTGCATTCGTTAATTGCTAATCCTTGCTGTCATGTTGCGTGCCTAACCATAGCTCCACATATTCTTCTGTCAGCATGGGTTCATCTTGCAACTGTTACCCACGCTCAACAACAGATTGTTTCACCACTTTGGCTTTCCCCTGTTTGGTTTCATCAAAATTGCCATAAAAAATCACGAAAATAAAGAAAAAAATTATCAAAATTTTTGCACGCTTTTCAGAGAACGCGCTGTATTTCTGTAGACCGCATCCCACCTCAATTGTAGGTGCCAATTTTTGTGGTTGCATTTTTTATCCTTGTTTAAGTAAAAATATAAAAAATAGTGAAAAAATAAAAAAAATTGATTCCTACTAGTGCCTTTTCGAAATTTCTGGAAAAAATTCAGGAAAAAGGAAAAATCTGGACTATTTGCTTGTTTAGTGAGTTCTTTCCATCGTCCTTTGTTTTCTCCTTGTTGCGCTACATCTCGACACATCTTAGCCAGCACCTATGATTTATAGTTTGGATCCGGATTGAACAATCGCTAATCTGCATTCGTTAATTGCTAATCCTTGCTGTCATGTTGCGTGCCTACCCATAGCTCCACATATTCTTCTGTCAGCACAGGTTCATCTTGCAACTGTTACCCACGCTCAACAACAGATTGTTTCACCACTTTGGCTTTGCCCTGTTTGGTTTCATCAAAATTGCCAAAAAAATTGAGGAAAATAAAGAATAAAATTGTCAAAGTTTTTGCACGCTTTTCAGAGAACGTGCTGTATTTCTATAGACCACATCCCACCTCAGTTGTAGGTGCCAATTTTTGTGGTTGCATCTTTTTTTATCCTTGTTCAGAGAAAAATATAAAAAAAATAGTGAAAAAATTGATTCCTACTAGTGCATTTTTGAAAATTCCGGGAAAAATTTAGGAAAAAGGAAAATCTGGACTATTTGCTTGTTCTGTGAGTTCTTTCCATCGTCCTTTGTTTTCTCCTTGTTGCGCTACGTCTCGACACGTCTTAGCCAGCACCTGTGATTTATACTTTGGATCCGGATTGAACAACCGCTAATCTGCATTCGTTAATTGCTAATCCTTGCTGTCATGTTGCGTGCCTAACCATAGCTCCACATATTCTTCTGTCAGCATAGGTTCATCTTGCAACTGTTACCCACGCTCAACAACAGATTGTTTCACCACTTTGGCTTCCCCCAGTTTGGTTTCATCAAAATTACCATAAAAAATCACAAAAATAAAGAAAAAATTGTCAAAGTTTGTGCACGCTTTTCACAAAACGTGCTGTATTTCTGTAGACCACATCCCACCTCAGTTGTAGGTGCCAATTTTTGGGGTTGCATCTTTTTTATCCTTGTTCAAAGAAAAATATAAAAAAATAGTGAATTTTTTTTTGATTCCTACTAGTGCCTTTTGGAAAATTCTGGGAAAAATTTAGGAAAAAGGAAAAATCTGGACTATTTGCTTGTTCTGTGAGTTGTTTCCATCATCCTTTGTTTTCACCTTGTTGCGCTACATCTCGACACGTCTTAGCCAGCACCTGTGATTTGTACTTTGGATCCGGATTGATCAATCACTAATCTGCATTCATTAATTGCTAATCCTTGCTGTCATATTGTGTGCCTACCCATAGCTCCATATATTCGTCTGTCAGCACAGGTTCATCTTGCAACTATTACCCACGCTCAACAATAGATTGTTTCACCACTTTGGCTTTGCCCTATTTGGTTTCATCAAAATTGCCAAAAACATTCAGGAAAATAAAGAAAAAAATTGTCAAAGTTTTTGCTTGCTTTTCACAGAACGTGCTGTATTTCTGTAGACCACATCCCACCTCAGTTGTAGGTGCCAATTTTTGGGGTTGCATCTTTTTTGAACCTTGTTCAGAGAAAAATATAAAAAAATAGTGAAAAAATAAAAAAATTGATTCCTACTAGTGCCTTTTGGAAAATTTTGGGGAAAATTTGGGAAAAAGGAAAAATCTGGACTATTTGCTTATTTTGTGAGTTCTTTCCATCGTCCTTTGTTTTCTCCTTGTTGCGCTACATCTCGACACGTCTTAGCCAGCACCTGTGATTTATACTTTGGATCCGGATTGAACAATCGCTAATCTGCATTCGTTAATTGCTAATCCTTGCGGTCATATTGCGTGCCTACCCATAGCTCCACAAATTCTTCTGTCAGCACAGGTTCATCTTGCAACTATTACCCATACTCAACAACAGATTGTTTCACCACTTTGGCTTCGCCCTGTTTGGTTTCATCAAAATTGCCAAAAAAAATTTAGGAAAAAAAAGAAAAAAATTGTCAAAGTTTTTGCACGCTTTTCAGAGAACATGCTGTATTTCTATAGACCACATCCCACCTCAGTTGTAGGTGCCAATTTTTGTGGTTGCATCTTTTTTGATCCTTGTTCAGAGAAAAATATAAAAAAATTGTGAAAAAATTAAAAAAAATTTGATTCCTACTAGTGCCTCTAGGAAAATTCCGGGAAAAATTTAGGACTTAGGAAAAATCCAGACTATTTGCTTGTTCCGTGAGTTCTTTCCATCGTCCTTTGTTTTCACCTCGTTGCGCTACGTCTCGACACGTCTTAGCCAGCACCTGTGATTTGTACTTTGGATCCGGATTGAACAATCGCTAATCTACATTCGTTAATTGCTAATGCTTACTGTCATATTGTGTGCCTACCCATAGCTCCACATATTCTTCTGTCAGCACAGGTTCATCTTGCAACTATTACCCACGCTCAACAACTGATTATTTCACCCCTTTGGCTTTGTCCTGTTTGGTTTCATCAAAATTGCCAAAAAAATTCAGGAAAAAAAGAAAAAAATTGTCAAAGTTTTTGCACGCTTTTCACAGAACATGTTGTATTTCTCTAGACCACATCCCACCTCAGTTGTAGGTGCCAATTTTTGTGGTTGCATCTTTGTTATCCTTGTTTAGAGAAAAATATAAAAAAGTAGTGAAAAAAATTTTGATTCCTACTAGAGCCTTTTGGAAAATTCCGGGAAAAATTCAGGAAAAAGGAAAAATCTAGACTATTTGCTTGTTCTGTGAGTTCTTTCCATCGTCCTTTGTTTTCATCTTGTTGCGCTACATCTCGACACATCTTAGCCAGCACCTGTGATTTGTACTTCGGATCCGAATTGATCTATCACTAATCTGCATTCATTAATTGCTAATCCTTGCTGTCATATTGTGTGCCTACCCATAGCTCCACATATTCTTCTGTCAGCACAGGTTCATCTTGCAACTATTACCCACGCTCAACAACAGATAGTTTCCCCACTTTGGCTTTCCCCTGTTTGGTTTCATCAAAATTGCCAAAAAAATAATGAAAATAAACAAAAAATTGTCAAGTTTTTGCACGCTTTTTAGAGAACGTGTTGTATTTCTGTATACCACATCCCACCTCAGTTTTAGGTGCCAATTTTTGTGGTTGCAATTTTTTTATCCTTGTTTAGGTAAAAATATAAAAAAATAGTAAAAAAATAAAAAAATTTGATTCCTACTAGTGCCTTGTGGAAAATTTCGGTGAAAATTCCAGAAAAAGAAAAAATCCAGACTATTTGCTTGTTCTGTGCGTTCTTTCCATCGTCCTTTGTTTTCTCCTTATTGTGCTACGTCTCGACACGTCTTAGCTGGCACCTGTGATTTGTACTTTGGATCCGGATTGAACAATCGCTAATCTGCATTCGTTAATTGCTAATCTTTGCTGTCATATTGTGTGCCTACCCATAGCTCCACATATTCTTCTGTGAGCATAGGTTCATCTTGCAACTGCTACCCACGCTCAACATTAGATTATTTCACCACTTTGGCTTTGCCCTGTTTGGTTTCATCAAAATTGCCAAAAAAAACTAAGGAAAACAAAGAATAAAATTGTCAAAGTTTTTGCACGCTTTTCAGAGAACGTGCTGTATTTCTGTAGACCACATCCCACCTTAGTTGTAGGTGCCAATTTTTGTGGTTGCATCTTTTTTATCCTTGTTCAGCGAAAAATATAAAAAATAGTGAAAAAATTGTTTCCTACTAGTGCCTTTTCGAAAATTCCGGGAAAAATTCAGGAAAAAGGAAAATCTAGACTATTTGCTTGTTCTGTGAGTTCTTTCCATCGTCCTTTGTTTTCTCCTTGTTGCGCTACGTCTCGACACGTCTTAGCCAGCACCTGTGATTTGTACTTTGGATCCGGATTGAACAATCGCTAATCTGCATTCGTTAATTGCTAATCCTTGCTGTCATGTTGCGTGCCTACCCATAGCTCCACATATTCTTCTGTCAGCATAGGTTCATCTTGCAACTGTTACCCACGCTCAACAACAGATTGTTTCACCACTTTGGCTTTCCCCTGTTTGGTTTCATCAAAATTGCCATAAAAAATCACGAAAATAAAGAAAAAAATTGTCAAAATTTTTGCACGCTTTTCAGAGAACGTGCTGTATTTCTGTAGACCGTATCCCACCTCAGTTGTAGGTGCCAATTTTTGTGGTTGCATTTTTTATCCTTGTGTAAGTAAAAATATAAAAAAATAGTGAAAAAATAAAAAAAAATTGATTCCTACTAGTGCCTTTGGAAAATTCTGGAAAAAATTCAGGAAAAAGGAAAAATCTGGACTATTTGCTTGTTCTGTGAGTTCTTTCCATTGTCCTTTGTTTTCTCCTTGTTGCGCTACATCTCGACACATCTTAGCCAGCACCTGTGATTTATAGTTTGGATCCGGATTGAACAATCGCTAATCTGCATTCGTTAATTGCTAATCCTTGCTGTCATGTTGCGTGCCTACCCATAGCTCCACATATTCTTCTGTCAGCACAGGTCCATCTTGCAACTGTTACCCACGCTCAACAACAGATTGTTTCACCACTTTGGCTTTGCCCTATTTGGTTTCATCAAAATTGCCAAAAAAATTTAGGAAAAAAAGAAAAAAATTGTCAAAGTTTTTGCACGCTTTTCAGAGAACGTGCTGTATTTCTGTAGACCACATCCCACCTCAGTTCTAGGTGCCAATTTTTGGGGTTGCATCTTTTTTATCCTTGTTCAGAGAAAAATATAAAAAAATTGGGAATTTTTTTTTGATTCCTACTAGTGCCTTTTGGAAAATTCTGGGAAAAATTCAGGAAAAATGAAAAATCTGGACTATTTGCTTGTTCTGTGAGTTCTTTCCATCGTCCTTTGTTTTCACCTTGTTGCGCTACGTCTCGACACGTCTTAGCCAGCACCTGTGATTTGTACTTTGGATCCGGATTGATCAATCACTAACCTGCATTCGTTAATTGCTAATCCTTGCTGTCATATTGTGTGCCTACCCATAGCTCCCAATATTCTTCTATGAGCACAGGTTCATCTTGCAACTATTACCCATGCTCAACAACAGATTGTTTCACCACTTTGGCTTTCTCCTGTTTGGTTTCATCAAAATTGCCAAAAAAAATCACGAAAATAAAGAAAAAAATTGTCAAAATTTTTGCACGCTTTTCAGAGAACGTGCTGTATTTCTGTAACCACATCCCACCTCAGTTGTAGGTGCCAATTTTTGTGGTTGCATTTTTTTATCCTTGTTTAAGTAAAAATATAAAAAAATAGTGAAAAAATAAAAAAATTTACTTGTGCCTTGTGTGAAATTTCGGGAAAAATTCAGGAAAAAGGAAAAATCTGGACTATTTGCTTGTTCTGTGAGTTTTCTCCATCGTCCTTTGTTTTCACCTTGTTGCGCTATGTCTCGACATGTCTTAGCCAGCATCTGTGATTTGTACTTTTGATCCGGATTGAACAATCACTAATTTGCATTCGTTAATTGCAAATCCTTGCTGTCATATTATGTGCCTACCCATAGCTCCACATATTCTTCTGTCAGCACATGTTCATCTTACAACTGTTACACACGCTCAACAACAGATTATTTCACCACCATGGCTTTGCCCTATTTGGTTTCATCAAAATTGCCAAAAAAATCAGGAAAAAAAAATTGTCAAAGTTTTTACACGCTTTTCACAGAACGTGCTGTATTTCTATAGACCACATCCCACCTCAGTTGTAGGTGTCAATTTTTGTGGTTGCATCTTTTTTATCCTTGTTTAGGGAAAAATATAAAAAAAATAGTGAAAAAATAGAAAAAATTTACTTGTGCCTTGTGTGAAATTTCGGGAAAAATTCAGGAAAAAGGAAAAATCTGGACTATTTGCTTGTTCTGTGAGTTCTCTCCATCGTCCTTTGTTTTCACCTTATTGCGCTATGTCTCGACATGTCTTAGTCAGCATCTGTGATTTGTACTTTTGACCTGGATTGAACAATCACTAATTTGCATTCGTTAATTGCAAATCCTTGCTGTCATATTGTGTGCCTACCCATAGCTCCACATATTCTTCTGTCAGCACATGTTCATCTTGCAACTGTTACACACGCTCAACAACAGATTATTTCACCACCCTGGCTTTGCCCTATTTGGTTTCATCAAAATTGCCAAAAAAATCAGGAAAAAAAAATTGTCAAAGTTTTTGCACGCTTTTCACAGAACGTGCTGTATTTCTATAGACCACATCCCACCTCAGTTGTAGGTGCCAATTTTTGGGGTTGCATCTTTTTTATCCTTGTTTAGAGAAAAATATAAAAAAAATAGTGAATTTTTTTTTGATTCCTACTAGTGCCTTTTGGAAAATTTCGGGAAAAATTCAGGAAAAAGAAAAAATCTGGACTATTTGCTTGTTCTGTGAGTTGTTTCCATCGTCCTTTGTTTTCACCATGTTGCACTACGTCTCGACACGTCTTAGCCAGCACCTGTGATTTGTACTTTGGATCCGGATTGAACAATCGCTAATCTGCATTCGTTAATTGCTAATCCTTGCTGTCATGTTGCGTGCCTACCCATAGCTCCACATATTCTTCTGTCAGCACGGGTTCATCATGCAACTGTTACCCACACTCAACAACAGATTGTTTCTCCATTTTGGCTTTGCCCTATTTGGTTTCATCAAAATTGCTAGAAAAATTGAGGAAAAAAAAGAAAAAAATTGTCAAAGTTTTTGCAGGCTTTTCAGAGAACGTGCTGTATTTCTGTAGACCACATCCTACCTCAGTTGTAGGAGCCAATTTTTGGGGTTGCATCTTTTTTATCCTTGTTCAGAGAAAAATATAAAAAAATAGTGAAATTTTTTTTTGATTCCTACTAGTGCCTTTTGGAAAATTCCAGGGAAAATTCAGGAAAAAGGAAAAATCTGGACTATTTGCTTGTTCTGTGAGTTCGTTCCGTCGTCCTTTGTTTTCTCCTTGTTGCGCTATATCTCGACACGTCTTAGCCAGCACCTGTGATTTGTACTTTGGATCCGGATTGAACAATCACAAATCTGCATTCGTTAATTGCTAATCCTTGTTGTCTTATTTTGTGCCTACCCATAGCTCCACATATTCTTCTGTGAGCACAGGTTCATCTTGCAACTGTTACCCACACTCAACAATAGATTATTTCACCACTTTGGCTTTGCCCTATTTGGTTTCATCAAAATTGCCAAAAAAATTCAGAAAAATAAATAAAAAAATTGTCAAAGTTTTTGCACGCTTTTTACAGAACGTGCTGTATTTCTGTAGACCACATCCCACCTCAGTTGTAGGTGCCAAATTTTGTGGTTGCATCTTTTTTATCCTTGTTCAGAGAAAAATATAAAAAAATAGTGAAAAAATAGAAAAAATTTACTGGTGCCTTGTGTGAAATTTCGGGAAAAATTCAGGAAAAAGGAAAAATCTGGACTATTTGCTTGTTCTGTGAGTTCTCTCCATGGTCCTTTGTTTTCACCTTGTTGCGCTATGTCTCGACATGTCTTAGCCAGCATCTGTGATTTGTACTTTTGATCCGGATTGAACAATCACTAATTTGCATTCGTTAATTGCTAATCCTTGCTGTCATATTGTGTGCCTACCCATAGCTCCACATATTCTTCTGTCAGCACATGTTCATCTTGCAACTGTTACACACGCTCAACAACAGATTATTTCACCACCCTGGCTTTGCCCTATTTGGTTTCATCAAAATTGCCAAAAAATCAGGAAAAAAATTATCAAAGTTTTTGCACGCTTTTCACAGAACGTGCTGTATTTCTATAGACCACATCCCTCCTCAGTTGTAGGTGCCAATTTTTGGGGTTGCATATTTTTTTATCCTTGTTTAGAGAAAAATATAAAAAAATAGTGAATTTTTTTTTGATTCCTACTAGTGCCTTTTGGAAAATTCCGGGGAAAATTCAGAAAAAAGGAAAAATCTGGACTATTTGCTTGTTCTGTGAGTTGTTTCCATCGTCCTTTGTTTTCACCATGTTGCACTACGTCTCGACACGTCTTAGCCAGCACCTGTGATTTGTACTTTGGATCCGGATTGATCAATCACTAATCTGCATTCGTTAATTGCTAATCCTTGCTGTCATATTGTGTGCCTACCCATGGCTCCACATATTCTTCTGTCAGCACAGGTTCATCTTGCAACTATTACCCACGCTCAACAACAGATTGTTTCACCCCTTTGGCTTTCCCCTGTTTGGTTTCGTCAAAATTGCCAAAAAAATTCAGAAAAAAAAAGAAAAAAATTGTCAAAGTTTTTGCACGCTTTTCAAAGAACGTGCTGTATTTCTGTAGACCACATCCCACCTCAGTTGTAGGTGCCAATTTTTGGGGTTGCATCTTTTTTATCCTTGTTCAGAGAAAAATATAAAAAAATAGTGAAATTTTTTTTGGATTCCTATTAGTGCCTTTTGGAAAATTCCGGGAAAAATTCAGGAAAAATGAAAAATCTGGACTATTTGCTTGTTCTGTGAGTTGTTTCCATCGTCCTTTGTTTTCACCGTGTTGCACTACGTCTCGACACGTTTTAGCCAGCACCTGTGATTTGTACTTTGGATCCGGATTGATCAATCACTAATCTGCATTCGTTAATTGCTAATCCTTGCTGTCATATTGTGTGTCTACCCATGGGTCCAGTTATTCTTCTATCAGCACAGGTTCATCTTGCAACTATTACCCACACTCAACAACAGATTGTTTCACCACTTTGGCTTTCCCCTATTTGGTTTGATCAAAATTGCCAAAAAAATCACTAAAATAAAGAAAAAAATTGTCAAAGTTTTTGCACGCTTTTCAGAGAACGTGCTGTATTTCTGTAGACCACATCCCACCTCAGTTGTAGGTACCAATTTTTGTGGTTGCATTTTTTTATCCTTGTTTAAGTAAAAATATAAAAAAATAGTGAAAAAATAAAAAAATTTGATTCCTACTAGTGCCTTTTGGAAAATTCTGGGGAAAATTCAGGAAAAAGGAAAAATCTAGACTATTTGCTTATTCTGTGAGTTCTTTCCATCTCCTTTGTTTTCACCTTGTTGCGCTACGTCTCGACACGTCTTAGCCAGCACCTGTGGTTTGTACTTTGGATCCGGATTGATCAATCACTAATCTGCATTCGTTAATTGCTAATCCTTGTTGTCATATTGTGTGCCTACCCATAGCTCCATATATTCTTCTGTCAGCACAGGTTCATCTTGCAACTATTACCCACGCTCAACATTAGATTATTTCACCACTTTGGCTTTGCCCTGTTTGGGTTCATCAAAATTGCCAAAAAAATTCAGGAAAACAAAGAATAAAATTGTCAAAGTTTTTGCATGCTTTTTAGAGAACGTGCTGTATTTCTATAGACCACATCCCACCTCAGTTGTAGGTGCCAATTTTTGGGGTTGCATCTTTTTTATCCTTGTTTAGAGAAAAATATAAAAAAATAGTGAAATTTTTTTTGATTCCTACTAGTGCCTTTTGGAAAATTCTAGGAAAAATTCAGGAAAAAGGAAAAATCTGGACTATTTGCTTGTTCTGTGAGTTCTTTCCATCGTCCTTTGTTTTCACCTTGTTGCGCTACGTCTCGACACGTCCGAGCCAGCACCTGTGATTTGTACTTTGGATCCGGATTGATCAATCACTAATCTGTATTCGTTAATTGCTAATCCTTGTTGTCATATTGTGTGCCTACCCATAGCTCCATATATTCTTCTGTCGGCACAGGTTCATCTTGCAACTTTTACCCACGCTCAACAACAGATTGTTTCACCACTTTGGCTTTCCCCTGTTTGGTTTCATCAAAATTGCCAAAAAAAATCAAAAAAATAAAGAAAAAAATTGTCAAAATTTTTGCACGCTTTTCAGAGAACGTGCTGTATATTTGTAGACCACATCCCACCTCAGTTGTACGTGCCAATTTTTATGGTTGCATTTTTTATCCTTGTTTAAGTAAAAATATAAAAAAATAGTGAAAAAATACAAAAAATTGATTCCTACTAGTGCCTTTTGGAAAATTCTAGGAAAAATTCAGGAAAAAGGAAAAATCTGGACTATTTGCTTGTTCTGTGAGTTCTTTCCATCGTCCTTTGTTTTATCCTTGTTGCGCTACATCTCGACACATCTTAGCCAGCACCTGTGATTTATAGTTTGGATCCGGATTGAACAATCGCTAATGTGCATTCGTTAATTGCTAATCCTTGCTGTCATATTGTGTGCCTACGTATCGCTCCACATATTCTTCTGTCAGCACAGGTTCATCTTGCAACGGTTACCCATGCTCGACAACAGATTGTTTCACCACTTTAGCTTTGCCCCATTTGGTTTCATTAAAATTGCTGAAAAAAATTCATGAAAATAAAGAAAAAAATTATCGAAGTTTTTGCACGCTTTTTAGAGAATGTGTTGTATTTTGTAGACCACATCCCACCTTAGTTGTAGGTGCCAATTTTTGGCGTTGCATCTTTTTTATCCTTGTTCAGATAAAAATCTAAAAAATAGAGAAAAAATTAAAAAAAAATTTGATTCCTACTAGTGCCTTTTGGAAAATTTCGGTGAAAATTCAGGAAAAAGAAAAAATCCAGACTATTTGCTTGTTCTGTGCGTTCTTTCCATCGTCCTTTGTTTTCTCCTTGTTGCGCTACGTCTCGACACGTCTTAGCTGGCACCTGTGATTTGTACTTTGGATCCGGATTGAACAATCGCTAATCTGCATTCGTTAATTGCTAATCTTTGCTGTCATATTGTGTGCCTACCCCATAGCTCCACATATTCTTCTGTGAGCATAGGTTCATCTTGTAACTGTTACCCACGCTCAACATTAGATTATTTCACCACTTTGGCTTTGCCCTGTTTGGTTTCATCAAAATTGCCAAAAAAATTAACAAAAACAAAGAATAAAATTATCAAAGTTTTTGCACGCTTTTCAGAGAACGTGCTATATTTCTGTAGACCACATCCCACCTCAGTTGTAGGTGCCAATTTTTGTGGTTGCATCTTTTTTTATCCTTGTTCAGAGAAAAATATAAAAAAATAGTGAAAAAATTGATTCCTACTAGTGCCTTTTCGAAAATTTCGAGAAAAATTCAGGAAAAAGGAAAATCTGGACTATTTGCTTGTTCTGTGAGTTCTTTCCATCGTCCTTTGTTTTCTCCTTGTTGCGCTACATCTCAACACGTCTTAGCCAGCTCCTGTGATTTGTACTTTGGATCCGGATTGAACAATCGCTAATCTGTATTCGTTAATTGCTAATCCTTGCTGTCATGTTGCGTGCCTAGCCATAGCTCCACATATTCTTCTGTCAGCATAGGTTCATCTTGCAACTGTTACCCACGCTCAACAACAGATTGTTTCACCACTTTGGCTTTGCCCTATTTGGTTTCATCAAAATTGCCAAAAAAATTCAGGAAAAAAGAAAAAAAAATTTCAAAGTTTGTGCACGCTTTTCACAGAACGTGTTGTATTTCTGTAGACCACATCCCACCTCAGTTGTAGGTGCCAATTTTTGGGGTTGCATCTTTTTTATCCTTGTTCAGAGAAAAATATAAAAAAAATAGTGCATTTTTTTTATTCCTACTAGTGCCTTTTGGAAAATTCTAGGAAAAATTTAGGAAAAAGGAAAAATCTGGACTATTTGCTTGTTCTGTGAGTTCTTTCCATCGTCCTTTGTTTTCACCTTGTTGCGCTACGTCTCGACACGTCTTAGCCAGCACCTGTGGTTTGTACTTTGGATCCGGATTGATCAATCACTAATCAGCATTCGTTAATTACTAATCCTTGCTGTCATATTGTGTGCCTACCCATAGCTCCATATATTCTTCTGTCAGCACAGGTTCATCTTGCAACTATTACCCACGCTCAACAATAGATTGTTTCACCACTTTGGCTTTGCCCTGTTTGGTTTCATTAAAATTGCCAAAAACATTCAGGAAAATAAAGAAAAAAATTGTCAAAGTTTTTGCACGCTTTTCAGAGAACGTGCTGTATTTCTGTAGACCACATCCCACCTCAGTTGTAGGTGCCAATTTTTGGGGTTGCATCTTTTTTGAACCTTGTTCAGAGAAAAATATAAAAAAATAGTGCATTTTTTTTATTCCTACTAGTGCCTTTTGGAAAATTCTAGGAAAAATTCAGGAAAAAGGAAAAATCTGGACTATTTGCTTGTTCTGTGAGTTCTTTCCATCGTCCTTTGTTTTATCCTTGTTGCGCTACATCTCGACACATCTTAGCCAGCACCTGTGATTTATAGTTTGGATCCGGATTGAACAATCGCTAATGTGCATTCGTTAATTGCTAATCCTTGCTGTCATATTGTGTGCCTACCTATCGCTCCACATATTCTTCTGTCAGCACAGGTTCACCTTGCAACGGTTACCCATGCTCGACAACAGATTGTTTCACCACTTTAGCTTTGCCCTATTTGGTTTCATTAAAATTGCTGAAAAAAATTCATGAAAATAAAGAAAAAAATTATCGAAGTTTTTGCACGCTTTTTAGAGAATGTGTTGTATTTTGTAGACCACATCCCACCTTAGTTGTAGGTGCCAATTTTTGGCGTTGCATCTTTTTTATCCTTGTTCAGATAAAAATCTAAAAAATAGAGAAAAAATTAAAAAAAAAATTTGATTCCTACTAGTGCCTTTTGGAAAATTTCGGTGAAAATTCAGAAAAAAGAAAAAATCCAGACTATTTGCTTGTTCTGTGCGTTCTTTCCATCGTCCTTTGTTTTCTCCTTGTTGCGCTACGTCTCGACACGTCTTAGCTGGCACCTGTGATTTGTACTTTGGATCCGGATTGAACAATCGCTAATCTGCATTCGTTAATTGCTAATCTTTGCTGTCATATTGTGTGCCTACCCCATAGCTCCACATATTCTTCTGTGAGCATAGGTTCATCTTGTAACTGTTACCCACGCTCAACATTAGATTATTTCACCACTTTGGCTTTGCCCTGTTTGGTTTCATCAAAATTGCCAAAAAAATTAACAAAAACAAAGAATAAAATTATCAAAGTTTTTGCACGCTTTTCAGAGAACGTGCTATATTTCTGTAGACCACATCCCACCTCAGTTGTAGGTGCCAATTTTTGTGAGTGAAAAAATTGATTCCTACTAGTGCCTTTTCGAAAATTTCGAGAAAAATTCAGGAAAAAGGAAAATCTGGACTATTTGCTTGTTCTGTGAGTTCTTTCCATCGTCCTTTGTTTTCTCCTTGTTGCGCTACATCTCAACACGTCTTAGCCAGCTCCTGTGATTTGTACTTTGGATCCGGATTGAACAATCGCTAATCTGTATTCGTTAATTGCTAATCCTTGCTGTCATGTTGCGTGCCTAGCCATAGCTCCACATATTCTTCTGTCAGCATAGGTTCATCTTGCAACTGTTACCCACGCTCAACAACAGATTGTTTCACCACTTTGGCTTTGCCCTATTTGGTTTCATCAAAATTGCCAAAAAAATTCAGGAAAAAAGAAAAAAAAATTTCAAAGTTTGTGCACGCTTTTCACAGAACGTGTTGTATTTCTGTAGACCACATCCCACCTCAGTTGTAGGTGCCAATTTTTGGGGTTGCATCTTTTTTATCCTTGTTCAGAGAAAAATATAAAAAAAATAGTGCATTTTTTTTATTCCTACTAGTGCCTTTTGGAAAATTCTAGGAAAAATTTAGGAAAAAGGAAAAATCTGGACTATTTGCTTGTTCTGTGAGTTCTTTCCATCGTCCTTTGTTTTCACCTTGTTGCGCTACGTCTCGACACGTCTTAGCCAGCACCTGTGGTTTGTACTTTGGATCCGGATTGATCAATCACTAATCAGCATTCGTTAATTACTAATCCTTGCTGTCATATTGTGTGCCTACCCATAGCTCCATATATTCTTCTGTCAGCACAGGTTCATCTTGCAACTATTACCCACGCTCAACAATAGATTGTTTCACCACTTTGGCTTTGCCCTGTTTGGTTTCATTAAAATTGCCAAAAACATTCAGGAAAATAAAGAAAAAAATTGTCAAAGTTTTTGCACGCTTTTCAGAGAACGTGCTGTATTTCTGTAGACCACATCCCACCTCAGTTGTAGGTGCCAATTTTTGGGGTTGCATCTTTTTTGAACCTTGTTCAGAGAAAAATATAAAAAAATAGTGAAAAAATAAAAAAAATTGATTCCTACTAGTGCCTTTTGGAAAATTTTGGGTAAAATTCAGGAAAAAGGAAAAATCTGGACTATTTGCTTATTCTATGAGTTCTTTCCATCGTCCTTTGTTTTCTCCTTGTTGCGCTACATCTCGACACGTCTTAGCCAGCACCTGTGATTTGTACTTTGGATCCAGATTGAACAATCGCTAATCTGCATTCGTTAATTGCTAATCCTTGCTGTCATATTGCGTGCCTACCCATAGCTCCACAAATTCTTCTGTCAGCACAGGTTCATCTTGCAACTATTAACCACACTCAACAACAGATTGTTTCACCACTTTGGCTTCGCCCTGTTTGGTTTCATCAAAATTGCTAAAAAAATTTAGGAAAAAAAAGAAAAAAATTGTCAAAGTTTTTGCACGCTTTTCAGAGAACATGCTGTATTTTTGTAGACCACATCCCACCTCAGTTGTAGGTGCCAATTTTTGTGGTTGCATCTTTTTTGATCCTTGTTCAGAGAAAAATATAAAAAAATTGTAAAAAATTAAAAAAAATTTGATTCCTACTAGTGCCTCTGGGAAAATTCCGGAAAATATTCAGGAAAAAGGAAAAATCCAGACTATTTGCTTGTTCTGTGAGTTCTTTCCATCGTCCTTTGTTTTCACCTTGTTGCGCTACGTCTCGACACGTCTTAGCCAGCACCTGTGATTTGTACTTTGGATCCAGATTGAACAATCGCTAATCTACATTCGTTAATTGCTAATGCTTACTGTCATATTGTGTGCCTACCCATAGCTCCACATATTCTTCTGTCAGCACAGGTTCATCTTGCAACTATTACCCACGCTCAACAACTGATTATTTCACCACTTTGGCTTTGTCCTGTTTGGTTTCATCAAAATTGCCAAAAAATTCAGGAAAAAAGAAAAAAATTGTCAAAGTTTTTGCACGCTTTTCACAGAACGTGCTGTATTTCTGTAGACCACATCCCACCTCAGTTGTAGGTGCCAATTTTTGTGGTTGCATCTTTTTTATCCTTGTTCAGAGAAAAATATAGAAAAATAGTGGAAAAAATTTTGATTCCTACTAGTGCCTTTTGGAAAATTCCGGGAAAAATTCAGGAAAAAGGAAAAATCCGGACTATTTGCTTGTTCTGTGAGTTCTTTCCATCGTCCTTTGTTTTCATCTTGTTGCGCTACATCTCGACACGTCTTAGCCAGCACCTGTGATTTGTACTTTGGATCCGAATTGATCAATCACTAATCTGCATTCATTAATTGCTAATCCTTGCTGTCATATTGTGTGCCTACCCATAGCTCCACATATTCTTCTGTCAGCACAGGTTCATCATGCAACTATTACCCACGCTCAACAACAGATAGTTTCACCACTTTGGCTTTCCCCTGTTTGGTTTCATCAAAATTGCCAAAAAAAATAATGAAAATAAAGAAAAAAATTCTCAAAGTTTTTGCACGCTTTTCAGAGAACATGTTGTATTTCTGTAGACCACATCCCACCTCAGTTGTAGGTGCCAATTTTTGTGGTTGCAATTTTTTATTCTTATTTAGGTAAAAATATAAAAAAAATAGTAAAAAAATAAAAAAATTTTGATTCCTACTAGTGCCTTTTGGAAAATTTCGGTGAAAATTCAGGAAAAAGAAAAAATCCAGACTGTTTGCTTGTTCTGTGCGTTCTTTCCATCGTCCTTTGTTTTCTCCTTATTGTGCTACGTCTCGACACGTCTTAGCTGGCACCTGTGATTTGTACTTTGGATCCGGATTGAACAATCGCTAATCTGCATTCGTTAATTGCTAATCTTTGCTGTCATATTGTGTGCCTACCCATAGCTCCACATATTCTTCTGTGAGCATAGGTTCATCTTGCAACTGCTACCCACGCTCAACATTAGATTATTTCACCACTTTGGCTTTGCCCTGTTTGGTTTCATCAAAATTGCCAAAAAAATTAAGGAAAACAAAGAATAAAATTGTCAAAGTTTTTGCACGCCTTTCAGAGAACGTGCTGTATTTCTGTAGACCACATTCCACCTCAGTTGTAGGTGCCAATTTTTGTGGTTGCATCTTTTTTTATCCTTGTTCAGCGAAAAATATAAAAAATAGTGAAAAAATTGTTTCCTACTAGTGCCTTTTCGAAAATTCTGGGACAAATTCAGGAAAAAGGAAAATCTGGACTATTTGCTTGTTCTGTGAGTTCTTTCCATCGTCCTTTGTTTTCTCCTTGTTGCGCTACGTCTCGACACGTCTTAGGCAGCACCTGTGATTTGTACTTTAGATCCGGATTGAACAATCGCTAATCTGCATTCGTTAATTGCTAATCCTTGCTGTCATGTTGCGTGCCTAACCATAGCTCCACATATTCTTCTGTCAGCATAGGTTCATCTTGCAACTGTTACCCACGCTCGACAACAGATTGTTTCACCACTTTGGCTTCCCCTAGTTTGGTTTCGTCAAAATTACAATAAAAAATCACGAAAATAAAGAAAAAAATTGTCAAAATTTTTGCACGCTTTTCAGAGAACGTGCTGTATTTCTGTAGACCGCATCCCACCTCAGTTGTAGGTGCCAATTTTTGTGGTTGCATTTTTTATCCTTGTTTAAGTAAAAATATAAAAAAATAGTGAAAAAATAAAAAAATTGATTCCTACTAGTGCCTTTTGGAAAATTCTGGAAAAAATTCAGGAAAAAGGAAAAATTTGGACTATTTGCTTGTTCAGTGAGTTCTTTCCATCGTCCTTTGTAATCTCCTTGTTGCGCTACATCTCGACACATCTTAGCCAGCACCTGTGACTTATAGTTTGGATCCGGATTGAACAATCGCTAATCTGCATTCGTTAATTGCTAATCCTTGCCGTCATGTTGCGTGCCTACCCATAGCTCCACATATTCTTCTGTCAGCACAGGTTCATCTTGCAACTGTTACCCACGCTCAACAACAGATTGTTTCACCACTTTGGCTTTGCCCTGTTTGGTTTCATCAAAATTGCCAAAAAAATTAAGGAAAACAAAGAATAAAATTGTCAAAGTTTTTGCACGCTTTTCAGAGAACGTGTTGTATTTCTGTAGACCACATCCCACCTCAGTTGTAGGTGCCAATTTTTGTGGTTGCATCTTTTTTTATCCTTGTTCTGAGAAAAATATAAAAAAATAGTGAAAAAATTGATTCCTACTAGTGCCTTTTCAAAAATTCTGGGAAAAATTCAGGAAAAAGGAAAATCTGGACTATTTGCTTGTTCTGTGAGTCCTTTCCATCGTCCTTTGTTTTCTCCTTGTTGCGCTACGTCTCGACACGTCTTAGCCAGCACCTGTGATTTGTACTTTGGATCCGGATTGAACAATCGCTAATCTGCATTCGTTAATTGCTAATCCTTGCTGTCATGTTGCGTGCCTACCCATAGCTCCACATATTCTTCTGTCAGCATAGGTTCATCTTGCAACTGTTACCCACGCTCAACAACAGATTGTTTCACCACTTTGGCTTTGCCCTATTTGGTTTCATCAAAATTGCCAAAAAAAATCAGGAAAAAAAGAAAAAAATTGTCAAAGTTTGTGCACGCTTTTCACAGAACGTGCTGTATTTCTGTAGACCACATCCCACCTCAGTTGTAGGTGCCAATTTTTGGGGTTGCATCTTTTTTATCCTTGTTCAGAGAAAAATATAAAAAAATAGTGAATTTTTTTTGATTCCTACTAGTGCCATTTGGAAAATTCTGGGAAAAAATTAGGAAAAAGGAAAAATCTGGACTATTTGCTTGTTCTGTGAGTTGTTTCCATCGTCCTTTGTTTTCACCTTGTTGCGCTACGTCTCGACACGTCTTAGCCAGCACCTGTGATTTGTACTTTGGATCCGGATTGATCAATCACTAATCTGCATTCGTTAATTGCTAATCCTTGCTGTCATATTGTGTGCCTACCCATAGCTCCATATATTCGTCTGTCAGCACAGGTTCATCTTGCAACTATTACCCACGCTCAACAATAGATTGTTTCACCACTTTGGCTTTGCCCTATTTGGTTTCATCAAAATTGCCAAAAACATTCAGGAAAATAAAGAAAAAAATTGTCAAAGTTTTTGCTCGCTTTTCAGAGAACGTGCTGTATTTCTGTTGACCACATCCCACCTCAGTTGTAGGTGCCAATTTTTGGGGTTGCATCTTTTTTGAACCTTGTTCAGAGAAAAATATAAAAAATAGTGAAAATATAAAAAAATTGATTATTCTGAGAGTTCTTTCCATCGTCCTTTGTTTTCTCCTTGTTGCGCTACATCTCGACACGTCTTAGCCAGCACCTGTGATTTGTACTTTGGATCCGGATTGAACAATCGCTAATCTGCATTCGTTAATTGCTAATCCTTGCTGTCATATTGCGTGCCTACCCATAGCTCCACAAATTCTTCTGTCAGCACAGGTTCATCTTGCAACTATTACCCACACTCAACAACAGATTGTTTCACCACTTTGGCTTCGCCCTGTTTGGTTTCATCAAAATTGCCAAAAAAAATTTAGGAAAAAAAAGAAAAAAATTGTCAAAGTTTTTGCACGCTTTTCAGAGAACATGCTGTATTTCTGTAGACCACATCCCACCTCAGTTGTAGGTGCCAATTTTTGTGGTTGCATCTTTTTTATCCTTGTTTAGAGAAAAATATAAAAAATTTGTGAAAAAATTAAAAATTTTTTGATTCCTACTAGTGCCTCTAGGAAAATTCCGGCAAAAATTTAGGACTTAGGAAAAATCCAGACTATTTGCTTGTTCCGTGAGTTCTTTCCATCGTCCTTTGTTTTCACCTTGTTGCGCTACGTCTCGACACGTCTTAGCCAGCACCTGTGATTTGTACTTTGGATCCGGATTGAACAATCGCTAATCTACATTCATTAATTGCTAATGCTTACTGTTATATTGTGTGCCTACCCATAGCTCCACATATTCTTCTGTCAGCACAGGTTCATCTTGCAACTATTACCCACGCTCAACAACTGATTATTTCACCACTTTGGCTTTGTCCTGTTTGGTTTCATCAAAATTGCCAAAAAAATTCAGGAAAAAAAGAAAAAAATTGTCAAAGTTTTTGCACGCTTTTCACAGAACATGCTGTATTTCTCTAGACCATATCCCACCTCAGTTGTAGGTGCCAATTTTTGTGGTTGCATCTTTTTTATCCTTGTTTAGAGAAAAATATAAAAAAGTAGTGAAAAAAATTTGATTCCTACTAGTGCCTTTTGGAAAATTCCGGGAAAAATTCAGGAAAAAGGAAAAATCCAGACTATTTGCTTGTTCTGTGAGTTCTTTCCATCGTCCTTTGTTTTCATCTTGTTGCGCTACATCTCGACACGTCTTAGCCAGCACCAGTGATTTGTACTTTGGATCCGAATTGATCTATCACTAATCTGCATTCATTAATTGCTAATCCTTACTGTCATATTGTGTGCCTA
>CM039600.1:57997127-58016915 GCA_022457205.1 Saccharum spontaneum | reverse complement strand
CAATACTTATCATATATATATCTTATCTTATGACTTACCCCTATTGTGAGTAGATTATTAGTTGTGGTTTATTTCTCCATTAATACTATAAGGTATCAATACATGTCCATACTAGACCTTCCTTGTGGTAAAATACAAATAATGATACCTAGAATACTCTCGGGGTGAAGCGCTACAATGGTACAATTATCTATGCACTTACAGATTCCTTTTCATTCATATTATATATTCTTCCTATTCACATGAAATAATAATGAACTACTTAGTATCATTCTAATAGTGATACTAGGTAGAACCAACAAGCATCTCTGGTATCATCACTAGGGATGACAACCTAGTACAAGTAATGCTAGGAGATGTAGGTAATTAATATGTGACTACTAAAACAAGTGACAAGTTAATAAATACCAACAAGCATTTCTTGCGCTGTTGTTGGGGAAGGTAGCTAGCAAAGGAAGTATTCATAAATTTATATTATTTGATGTGATTGAAATAATCATTGACCTCTGCTCAAACAGGCTTACCCTTGTTTTGTCTACTTGTGTATCTTATGCAGGGTAATGTATGATCAGTTTTAACCTTTTGACAAACTACGTTGAAGATCTAGAAGCATTAATCAGGAAAACCAGAGTTAAACTCAAGAAAGTTTTAGCTTTAGAGTCGGAAGACAACCAAGGCAGAGCTTAACACTAGAATTTAAAGCCATGGCTAACAAGACTCTTCGTGAATTCTCTGTCTAACCACCGCCAACATCCATACTGGACCAAAAACTAATGTAGGAGACAATGGATTCGAGCTCAGCCAGCTCTCATCAACATGGAGCAAGCTAGCTAGTTTTGTGGGAAGGCACATGAAGATGTGAGTGCACATCTCCAATATTTTCTAGAGATCTATATCACTTTCACCATCAAGGGAGTTTCCATAGATGCCATTCTACTCTGCCTTTTCCCATTCTCACTCATCGAAAGGCGAAGCAGTGGTTCTATGCCAACAAAGATAGAAACACTACATGAAATAACTGCTCCTTTTTCACAGGGAAGACCAATGCTCTGCGTGGGAGAATTTTAAGTTTTTAGTAGCAACATGATGAATCTGTCCCTGAGGCACGGAAACGCTTTCAAGATTACATACTAGAATGTCCTCATCATGCAATGGAGAATTGGCTACTCATGTAGATGTTCTACAATGGGCTGACTAATAGTACCCATGAGACTATGGATGCTGCTACTGGAGGTGCATTCCTATCACTCGCTTCTAGCTGCCATAGCTCTTGGTGAGAAGATGGCCTCCAACCAAAGCTAGAATGAAGAACATGTTCAACCTCGTAAGAGAGGTGGAGGTATGCATCAACTCAAAGAAGTAGACATGTTGTCTGTCAAGATGGACCTACTGATGAAGAAGCTCAAAGACCAAGCTAATGAGAAGAAAGAAGTCATGTATATTCATGATTCTCGCATGACATGTGAAGAGTGTGGAGACACTGGGCATTTAGGGAACAACTGCCCTAAAATCCATGAGGATGTGAACTTTGCCAACAACAACTACTATCGTCCTCAACAGAATCAAGGATGGAACCAGCAACAGAGGTCGAACTACCAAGATAACAATTATAATAACTTTAATCAACTACCCTTGAGAGAATTAATTTCTAGTCAATCTAGACTTATGGATGGATTATCTAAGAAAGTAGCTACCAATGATAAGATTTTAGAGAACATAAATAATAGAATGGATAGCTTTGCTTCTTCCATTCAGAACCAGCACAGCTTTAATAAAATGATAGAATTATAAATAGCTCAGCTGACGGCTGCTATTCTTCTATCCGACAAAGGTAAGATTTTGGGGGCAACTAGAAGATCTAGAAACTGCAAATCTTATCGATATTCATAATGCAACTTTCTACTACACGGAGCCATTGATAGGAAGGTGGATAGATTACACTTTGCCCGACAAGAAAGGTGATCTAGGAGGCCTGTCATCCCCATCACCATTGGACCTCACATTTTCCAAGAAGTTGTCTATGACTTCGGAGCAAGTGTCAACATCATGCCTAAGGTAATCTATGAAAAAATTTTAGGAGATCCTTTGTTGTACACAAATATACATTTGCAGCTTGCAGACCAATCACTCTGCTACCCCAAGAGAGTTCTTGAAGATGCTATTATCCAAATAGGACAATCATATGTTCCCGTAGACTTTATGGTTCTGGAAACAAGTGGAGATGAAAGGGCACCCATCATCTTGGGCCGACCGTTCCTAAGCATTGCAAAAGCCATTATCTATGCAGACACTGCCAAGATCTATTTTTCTAACCAAGGACAAGAAGAAGAAGTTCTCTTTCAAGAACCACATCTCGTAATCTCCTAGTCATCCACAAAAGGCGTACCTGCCCAAAGAGACAACAGTGACCAAGAAGAAGAAGAACAATCAGAGAAGGAGGAAGAATAGGACTAGATAGCCACAAGAAGAAATAGTTAATATGATCAACACACTCTAATATGAGTATGACCACCTCCTCGCTTCACCCATTCCTTGCTAAGAAGGATGATACTGGCGTACCAACGATTGAGTGTACCATCAGACAAAGAATCTTCCACAAGACCTTCTGCGACATTGGATCAGGTGTCACCATAATGTCCAAGGTAACGTATGAATACTTATTTGGTAATGAATCTTTGTACCCTATAAATATGCAGTTGTAGATGGTGGACCAATCAATCTGATTCTCAGAGGGCATAGCAAGGGATGTTATGGTCAAGATCCATGATCACTTTGCCCCCGCCAGCTTCATAGTTCTAGACATGGGAGAAGAAGAAGATGATACACCCATCATCCTAGGGAGACCGTTCCACAACACCACCAACGCAATCATCTACGTTGGATCTAGACAAGTTCACTTCTAATTCCCTGGAGAAAAGGTATGCTATTATTTCAAAAGTTATACTACTTATGAGCAACCAAATAAGAACCGCTCTAGGAGGAAACATCGATCATCTCGCCGTCAAAGGAACCAACCCCAATGGAATGAATGGGAGGAGAATAAAGAGCCTAAAGAATCCATGAAAGATGAACCTACTCCACCTAAGTCAAGCCCGCAGACCAAGCAAGTATGCAAAGAGAAGGTGACATCATCATCAGAGTCACCATCATAAGAGATGCAACCATTAAGGTCTCCATCTCCGAGACTGACAGATGCGCCCAAAGAATAGACAAGACTGGAGAAAAAGTCATGTCTAGAGGACTTAAAATTCCAAACCCTCGTCGTGAGGTACATTGGTAGTTATCCCTATTTACTTTCTAGCATTGCATGAGTTATGTTTTACTTTAGCATATTTACTTTTCTGCATTTGCCTTGCATTAGAGAAAAGAAAAATAAAAAGTTACTTTACTACATGTCATCATTATTAAAATAATAATAAGAAGTTTCATAACTATATTCCATCATTGCATCATAAAAATCTTAAAGCCCCATGTGAATAAATCTATGGTGTGTAAACAACCATAGAAATATTCACCGTGGTGGCATAAAAGTAAAAATACTATGCATGCACATTTTTCTTTTCTACATATATAAAAATGAGAAAATTTAAAAATATTAAATAGACAGCCTGCTAGAATTATGCTAATAGGAAATCTGTCTAAAACCCACAAGAACGAATCCTCAAATGGCTGACCACTAACCCCTTATCCTAATCTGAGCCATGAGTTTTGGTGTTCTTGTTAGAGTATTTTTGTAGGATGATATCAAGAGTAAGTTTACCCAGTTGTCTCCATCTCACTCCACTCGAAGAATATCTTCTTGAACCAATCTCTGAAGGAATGAGAAGGACATCCACTGGCAAAAACCAGCTCTAAGAAAGACCATTACAATATCCAATTTGGGGAAGGAGTATCCCCTATGTATCTAGCTAAGTATTTCTTTTCCTTTTGGGTTTTACTATTTTTTAGTTTGCTTTATGTTAGCTAAAGAAATAAAAAGATACATAACAAACAAAACAAAATAAAAAGTTATCTTAGCTAGTTATATATTATAAGGTGTGATCGTAAAACTTGAAAACAAAATAAAGGTGTGTCTAGATTTATTTAAGTTTGATTAAGAGCTGAATAAATAAAAGGACTCTGAAGATAATCTCTTGTTATAGAACTAATGAATAGTTACTCTATCATAATTCCTTTTAAGTACCTAGTTTTCAGCCCTGAATTCTCCTGAGTTTTGGATAAGACTATTTTGATATAAGAATTTGCTCTGAACTTGAAACTCGTGGGTAGCATATGCTTGATCCAAGTCTAGGTAATTGATGGATATGATATGAGAAGGTCTGAGCTGTTATTTATCTTGTTCTAAGTGATACTATAATTCTGGAGATTTATCTTTTGAAAAATATAAAAATGTTGTATGATGAGTTCCCTGTATGACAAAGCTTGAATTCCTACTAGAGCCATATATAATATTTAGATTAGGAAAACTTTCATTCGTATATGCTGCTTGTTGTGCATTGAGTTTAATCAAGCTTTGTTGATGCCTTATGAGAGGTTTGTCATGCTCTTAAAATCAAGATCATGTACACACCACCCATATATACACTACTCCTATGCTAGGGGTAGACGCAAAGAACATGCCATTCCATCTAGATCCACTTAAAAATGTTTTACTCCTACACTGGGAGTGAACACCAAAAATATATCTTATAGGATATCCCCAAATAAATGCTCCAAGTTCTTGTTACTATCTCTCAAAAGTTTTGTTGCAAAAAAGAAGCATATGGCTATGCAAAAGTTATTCATAAAAAAAAGAAAAAAGTATTAAAAAATGGACAAGTGTCTGAGATATCTAAAATAATGGGTACTCTGATGCCTGCCTAAAAAAAGAGATGAATAAGATAGCCCATGCTTTCTTACAAAAGTATTTCCAAGTTTCAAAAGGGAGATATATTTTCAAGGAGCATAGTAGAATTAGATTAGCCACCATATCCACCATATACATTCACACACATGCACATCTTGATTTGATTGTATGACTCAACTCTCTTTGGATCTGAGGTTTGACTTTACAATATATGTATTGCAAGTATTCTCTTTCATGCTATCTCCCTACTTATGAACTCCACTATAAGCCTTAGTAGTAGGAACAGAAAGGCATAACATTATCATTGCCTTGGTGAGGATCCACAAATACCACATATATTGAGAGACTTGAGAGTGTCATACAATGGAAGCTCTGAGTTTTATTTTGAAAACTTACAAAAACCCCAAAATAATGGTTGAGCAAAGAACTTGAGACTCAATGCTTGACTTGATTGTTCTGTCTTTCAATTGCTCAAGATCCAAGTGAGGGCTAAGAAGCCCCATGGTTGAAGGTAATATGGGTGAGTTTGGAAGTCAGATCGGTTCATTCTAATCTGAAGGAGAATTCTTGTTTGAACGTATGTGTACTTTTGAGGAGTTACATTAATATTTTCATTAATATAAAAAAATCTTAAACTCCTGATCTGAATTTGCAGAGTTTAGCTTTACTAAGGACTAGCAAAGGTTAAGCTTGGGGGAGCTTGTTGACGGTAGTTAACGACCATATTAATCCATCAAAGAAATATGTATAAGGGCACAAATGAGATCACTAACAAAGGCTTAGGGTTTAAACTAACAAATTTCATGAGTTTTGGTGAATTTGTAATTTCTACATGGTATATCTAGAAAACCATCAAGGGGAACCTACATGTTAGAGGAAATCATGGAATTCCACTGCGGAAACTACATGGAAAGACTCTAGAAGACTCCAAGAGACTCTCCACTGAGGCGAGGCACGAGACACTGCCATGTGGGGCCGGTCGTTCCCACCTGTAGGCCACCTAGCCCCTTGGCCCACCTGTCAGCCTTCCCGCTTCTACGTCGGTTTCCCACCATCTCCTAGGTTGCATCTCCGCCATTTCTTAAGTCGGTTTGATCCAAGGGCTCACATTGCAAGCTCCGGGCTATATATACCAGGCCCTGCTCTATTGAGGCATAAGTCATTTGAGAAGACAAAAACCCTAATCTTCCTCAGAGCTCCACCATATTCTAGGGCATAGCTAGTTAGGCTAGGTCTAGAGGGAGGCAAGCAGGCTTCGCTTGGATTCTCAATCTTGTCAAGAGCGTGGTTCGGTATAATCTTTGTACCCCCTCTCTTTTGTATCTCTATTACTTTTATATGCTTGCTATAATTGTTATGACAATAATAGTATTCATCTTATTCATGTTTGGATCCATTATTCCACACACATGCACATCTTGATTTGATCATATGATATTTTTTTCTCTTTGGATCCATTATTTGACTTTACAATATATGCATTGCAAGTATGCTCTCTAGTTTTATCCCTACCTATGAACTCTACAATGGCTTTAGGAAGAAAAGGCAAATAACAATATATACTTTGGAGAGGATCCAAAAATACCATGTATAAAGAGAACTTAGAGAGTGAGGATCCAAAAATACCACATATAGAGGGATCTGAGTGTCATACAAAGGAATCTATGAGTTTTATTTGAAAAATTTATAAAACCTCTGAAATAAGGTTGAACAAAAGAACATGAGGCATAGTGCTTGACTTGATCATTATGTCTTTCAACTACTCAAGACCCAAGTGAAGGATAAGAAACCCCATGGTTGAAGGTAATATGGGTAAAGTTTAAAAGTTAAGTCAGTTTATTTTAATCTAGAGGAGAATTTTTGATTGAACACCTATGTACTTTTGAGGAGTAAAAGCATGGTAGCAACTCCTGATCCATTGTTTAAGTTTAACTTTGCTCAGGGACTAGCAAAAGGTAAGTGTGGAGAAACTTGTTGGTGGTTGTTAATGTGAATCATAAACCGTTAATATATTCTACATATACACTTAGGGCCTGCTTGGATCGGATCCAAAAGTTGCCTTGACAAAACTAGGGCAAGCCAAAACTAGGGCATGCCAAATTTGGTTGCCAAAAATTTGCAAAAATTTTGGTATAGCACTTGGTTGGGTGCTAAACTGGGACAACCAAAATTTTGGACCTTGATTCGTTTGATGCCAAAATATATATGTCAAGGTCCATGATTCAATACCTAACACATACAATTATCTAATAATCACAGTATGCATCATAGATTAAGTCCAGATAGCATATTACTATATTATGTGCATGTACAGATCATCATATACACCCATCTTCATCTAAGAAGACCATAACATAATATCCACTGTGCTAAAACAATACAACGAGATACTAAAATCCTAACCATATAAACAAGTTCATATGCTAACGACATGAAACATGTCCAAAATACCCAAAATAACACCAGTTTAGTCAGTGCATCCATATGCTTTCCACCTGAAGCATGGCCAAAATACCACAAGTCTCAGCGCCCATATTCACATACAACTGCCATTATGTCACACCCAGTTTTCTAAAGAACTAAATCAGGTCAGCCATATGTGTGCCCAGAAAGTCCACACATATGTCAGAATGAAAAATTATCAGAAACAATGTTATGTATTTAACATACGCATAGCTATAATAACACTTACATCAGAGTATCGTGGAATGGTGACTAACTTCAGGCTCCATTCCTCTCAGGGATGACTGACTGGGGGCTCCGTTTGCTAAGCTCTTCTGAAAGACTTCTGGAAACTCTACTACATCTTTATCCTTCTTCTGAGCAACACCTTACTACCATTGGGGTGTGGTGGAAATAGCAAGAGTGGGTCCATGTCGAACTCAACAAGTATAACACAGGGTTCATGAGGCTCAAAAGGCTAGACACTGTTTGACTGCATTTAGCTTTTAATCATCATATAATTAGCAATTGAGTAGCATCAAGGTAATCCAAATCCCATTAATGAATCAATGATCAATTGTAATAAGAATAATGAAATAGTAGTGAACATAAGCATAAAAATAACAACAGAATCAAGCATGGCATAACAATGTTGATCAATCATTCTGTAAGAATCCCCAAGGCCGCCTGCATCCGTGGGCATGGCTAGTATACCAGTTTATTAAACTCTGCACAGAGGTGTACACGTTCACTGTGAGTCATGATTTCCAAATGTGTGGGGAGATCAAACCCAAACACCAGAGAACTATATAAAGTCATTCAAAAGTTCGTCTAACAAGTTAGGGCCATTAGATTCACTCAGCAGGTCGACGTAGAACCCCCCTTCCCAGTGGCACACAACTCGCAGCCTATACACACAAAGGACAGGGGCTCGCCCTACACCCAAAGTGGCAAGTCATTCTTATGCCATTTAAGGTAACCACTAACAAGCTAGAAAAGGTCTCTTGAACAACTAAAGCCAGAGCCATATAGCCCTCACAGCTATACTGTTAATCCCGGTTATCACTTACAAATAAGTCCTTATGAAGAGTAACTAGAGCAACTTAACAACAACATAATGCTCTAGTCCCCTTGTAACAGTAATTAAATCATCTTAATGGTCGATTGCACAATTCATTAGTCATATTACAAGATCACTATTCATAATTCAAGCACTAGCCAAGCTACCCAAATGCATAATCCCATAGGTGATAAGGAATCAAGATATCAATCGCTAAGTTAAAATCTCTAAGGTCGCCAAGAATGACACATGCATATGATAGAAATTATAGTGAATAGGTTAACAAGGATGGTCTCATGTTATACTTGCCTTAACACTTGCCCAAACTTCCTCATATGTTGCTTCTGGTCATCATCTTTTTATCTTCATCCCTCACAAGCGGTTCTTGTTCTATTCATAGCAAGCACCAAGCATAAAGAAACATACGAAACAAGCAAAGCAAAGACAGCGAAGCACATTACACCAAAGTTTTATAAACAATATGCTAAAACAGGGCTCGTTGCTACGATCAAGAGAACGCAAGAAACGCCAAAAACTAAGATACCGTTATGAAGAATGTTTCATCTATAAAAGAGAAATAAAGACTGTGCTTGATTAAATAAAACCATACGAACGTTATTAACTCAGATTGGTTAAATTATATTTTAGTTCAAATCCAAGTTAAAACTAATCATGTTTTATTTATAAATATTGTCATATAGATTAAGCAAATTTAACTTTGCAAAAGAAATAAACATGTGAGAGCATATAATTGAATTGTATATGACATGAGCAAATTAAAATTAAAAACATATTTATGTTGCTATTAATCAAGTTAACTGTGGCTCACAAAAAAGATGATCGTTAATCTCTATGTTTTTTTTTAATTTGAAAAGCAATGTGAACAGATATTAGTCAAAATTAACTAAAAATTTAGAAAACATGAAGTGTGTTAAATGTCGTTGCCATACAGTAGACTACATCGATTCCAACATGATGCAGAAATAATAGATTAAAGCGGAGCTAAAGCGATTAAGATATGATGGAATAAGATAACGGTAATGATGAACATATATAACTACAGAGACTGAGTGGCAGCCTGAGTAGCTCCACGACCGTATATGAAAGGTACAATTTCTTGACTGAGGAATAGATAGAGAATGATGAGTTATTATGCATGGCATGACATTAGCACAGTATTTGATCAATAAAATAGTGGACAATGAGGTGATGCCGACCTTTTATTAATCGGCCGTTAGGAGTTTGCTAGTGATGTAAGAAACAATGTTGGTGCTGGTTCTAAGCAACGATGACTTGCAAGATTACAGCACAGATATAGCTCGGTTTGCAGGCGAGCGAGTCAAGACTTGTGGTCACCGGCTTGTTTCGTTGGAGATGCATGGATCGACAAGCGGACAAGTTCAGAGCAACACGTATGATGGAGGGATGACATCAGTAGGGTATTCTGTGCATGATTTAGGACACACGGTTTCTGAAGATTGAATACATGGGAAAAGAATAGTAACCTCGTGATTATTTTGGTAAAGGAAGGATCCTGTTTGCTGACCCCCGACGATGACTACTTGCTCGCATGTGCACTGTAGGAGGATTTTGGCTTGTTCATTTACACGTAGACGTAGGCATGCATGGTGGTTGCAAGTTGCATCGACGGCTTGGTCATCGGACGTCGGACACGAAAGCTCACGAGTGGTGGCCGGCACAAGCCTTGCAGCATTCAGAGCAGAGCAAAACACGTACTGCATGGAGTCGAACTCTGCCAATAGATCAGCACGTGGGTTCTAGTTGATCGTACATAGCTTCATGCAAAGCTCGGGGAGTCTGGCTACTCTTTAGTGGTCTGTGGCAAGGGAACCAATAATCGGCCTGGAGCAGACACCAAGGGCTTTGATCTGCAGCTGGTGCATCTGAAGGACTTCGACGCAGTGAGCGGATGGATCGAGATCATCTGGGTAAAGTAGGGCACACCACGTAGGCATGCACGGTACGTCAGGCTGCTGAGCGCCGAAGCGAACAACGACAATCGAGAATTGACCGACGGCGGTGGATGGACTACTTCTCGACGGCCAGATATAAGGAGACCGTAGGAAGGTGCTAGGGCTCACAGCGCTGGCGGTGCATTTGCGATCTCGGTGAGATCCGAAGTGCACAGCAGCGGCGGCTCGGTCAGGATTGATTGGCTTTCTTTTAGGGTTTTAGAAAAGAACAATGGCCTAGGCTTCTATATATATGTATATATGGACATGATGTCGGGCTGGCCATACATATATGTATATCCTTGTTCTTCTCAATAGCCATGTCCACGAAGTCCCAAACGGACATGCCATAGTCACGTATATGCGTATATCTCCTGAGTTCTCTATGGCAAATAAGTTGTATGCAAGATCAGATTCCTTACAGGCAGACAAATACATGATGATGAAGTATACAAGTGTAGATTGCAGAGAACACAAAGACCTGAGAAAAGAAGAGAGGGTCAAGGCGCCCTCACTAGAAGCAGATGTGCAGCAAATGAAACAGTGGTGACTACAAGGGTTCTGACTGGTGGCCAGTGTTGACGGTCCTTAAGTACCAAATATAGTTATCAAATAAATAAAGAAAAGGATCCAAATGCAACCAACACCTAGACTTAGGGTTTTATCTGATAGAATTCCACGAGTTTTGGTGTTTGTCTGTTTCTGCAGGGGGTTATCAGAAAATACAGAGGAAAGGCCCACACATCGGGTTTACATAGAGATAATAACGTGTTCACCGATTTTCTATCATCTAGAAGACTCCAGAAGCCACGAGATCGAACGGGAGGCCGAACGGGCCCGGAGGCAGGGCGCCCGCCCTGCTCCCTAGGGTGCCCGCCCTGGCCTGAGAGCCAATCAGGCTCCGTCTCGCGGATTATGCTCCACCGACCTAAGGGATCAAGGAAAACCGTGCGATTAATGTCGGTTTGATCCGACGGTCCACGTTCACTTGAGGGGGCTATATAAGCAGGACCCCTGGCCCCTAGAGGAGGCACTCCCTCATTCTCAATTCCTCAAACCCTAATCTCAGGAGGAGAGTCTCTGATCAAGCCCTAGAGCCACCACATCAACTAGATCTCTAGTATAGCATAGCTACATAGGATTAGAACTAGAAGGAGTCAATCTTCGATTGGTTTCCGGATCTGTCAAGAGGATTCTTGGTAATTCCTCTACTGTTCTTCATTGTTCATCATTGTTCTTCAATATTATGAATACAACTTTGTTCTATTTCAATATATTGATTATGACTATGCTCTACTTGATTATATTTGCGATTATATTGTTCTTAGTTTATCGTAGTTATACGCTTGGCTTAGTTAGATTGGAATTATATACATGTTTAGGATCGTATAGCGTTTATCCATCGGATCCATGGGTAAATGATAAATATTGTGTAGGCGTGGTGCTTAGACCATATTTATCTACGATTGCACCTTATATGCCGGATCGTGGGGTGGTCCGCGATGGTGACAGCTTCGTTGGTTCTTATATAGTCCCCCTCCCGTGTGTAAGGCAGGCAGAGCAACATTATTACGGGGGAGTGATTGCTATGTTTCTCATCTTCCTTGATAATATCACTATGCATGGGCGTAGTCCTTTCTCGCAATGATTGCCAAGTGTACTTGCACTAACTATGATATGCTAGACTTTATAGTTAAGAATAACTTAGGAAATATCCTTGTAGTTCATCCTAATACCATGCTAATGACTTGCTAGAATATCTGTTGAGGTGCTTATCATTATTATATGTGGCTAGCTGATCAGATTAATTATCTTTGTCACCATTCATACTTTATCTATATTTTATGTGACACTTACCCCTGTATGCAAGAGATAGATGAATGCTCTCACTTGTACATGCAATGATTGATACTCATTCCTATATTCCATTCCATAATCAACATTGATGTTAGTAATCCCTTCCCAATGGTAAAAATATAAATAACGATACCTGGAATACTTCCCGGTTAAAATGCTACATCGGTATTAATCTGTGCGCTTGCAGATCTTATTTAATATTTGTTTAGAAGAGCAGTTGCATATTTCAATACCGCGTCTCTCATGTCATGCTGGGGATGACAACTTGGCTTAAGTGGCATGAGGGATAGGTTCGGCATTTTTGGCGCCGTTATCAGAATTAGAAAACTAAGTCTACTTTTGGTAATGACGTTAAGAATGCCCAACAGCCGGCCGGACACCACGCACTCGTTCTGGTGCCAAGGAGATGAGAACGACAGCCTAGTGACGGCGCTTCTTCCCGAGATGGTTCTCTCTAGCTTTGGTTTTGGTGTTGCTCATCTTTCAGCGACGAACAAGGATCGAGATGGAGTTTAGGGTTGGCTCGGACATGACTAGGCTGCTGTTGACGGTCCTTAAGTACCAAATATAGTTATCAAATAAATAAAGAAAAGGATCCAAATGCAACCAACACCTAGACTTAGGGTTTTATCTGACAGAATTCCACGAGTTTTGGTGTTTGTCTGTTTCTGCAGGGGGGTTATCAGAAAATACAGAGGAAAGGCCCACACGTCGGGTTTACATAGAGATAATAACGTGTTCACCGATTTTCTATCATCTAGAAGACTCTAGAAGCCACGAGATCGAACGGGAGGCCGGACGGGCCCGGAGGCAGGGCGCCCGCCCTGCTCCCTAGGGCGCCCGCCCTGGCCTGAGAGCCAATCAGGCTCCGTCTCGCGGATTATGCTCCACCGACCTAAGGGATCAAGGAAAACCGTGCGATTAATGTCGGTTTGATCCGACGGCCCACGTTCACTTGAGGGGGCTATATAAGCAGGACCCCTGGCCCCTGGAGGAGGCACTCCCTCATTCTCAATTCCTCAAACCCTAATCTCAGGAGGAGAGTCTCTGATCAAGCCCTAGAGCCACCACATCAACTAGATCTCTAGTATAGCATAGCTACATAGGATTAGAACTAGAAGGAGTCAATCTTCGATTGGTTTCCGGATCTGTCAAGAGGATTCTTGGTAATTCCTCTACTGTTCTTCATTGTTCATCATTGTTCTTCAATATTATGAATACAACTTTGTTCTATTTCAATATATTGATTATGACTATGCTCTACTTGATTATATTTGCGATTATATTGTTCTTAGTTTATCGTAGTTATACGCTTGGCTTAGTTAGATTGGAATTATATACATGTTTAGGATCGTATAGCGTTTATCCATTGGATCCATGGGTAAATGATAAATATTGTGTAGGCGTGGTGCTTAGACCATATTTATCTGCGATTGCACCTTATATGCCGGATCGTGGGGTGGTCCGCGATGGTGACAGCTTCGTTGGTTCTTATATAGTCCCCCTCCCGTGTTAAGGCAGGCAGAGCAACATTATTACGGGGGAGTGATTGCTATGTTTCTCATCTTCCTTGATAATATCACTATGCATGGGCGTAGTCCTTTCTCGCAATGATTGCCAAGTGTACTTGCACTAACTATGATATGCTAGACTTTATAGTTAAGAATAACTTAGGAAATATCCTTGTAGTTCGTCCTAATATCATGCCAATGACTTGCTAGAATATCTGTTGAGGTGCTTATCATTATTATATGTGGCTAGCTGATCAGATTAATTATCTTTGTCACCATTCATACTTTATCTATATTTTATGTGACACTTACCCCTGTATGCAAGAGATAGATGAATGCTCTCACTTGTACATGCAATGATTGATACTCATTCCTATATTCCATTCCATAATCAACATTGATGTTAGTAATCCCTTCCCAGTGGTAAAAATATAAATAACGATACCTGGAATACTTCCCGGTTAAAATGCTACATCGGTATTAATCTGTGCGCTTGCAGATCTTATTTATTATTTATTTAGAAGAGTAGTTGCATATTTCAATACCGCGTCTCTCATGTCATGCTGGGGATGACAACTTGGCTTAAGTGGCATGAGGGATAGGTTCGGCATTTTTGGCGCCGTTATCAGAATTAGAAAACTAAGTCTACTTTTGGTAATGACGTTAAGAATGCCCAACAGCCGGCCGGACACCACGCACTCGTTCTGGTGCCAAGGAGATGAGAACGACAGCCTAGTGACGGCGCTTCTTCCCGAGATGGTTCTCTCTAGCTTTGGTTTTGGTGTTGCTCATCTTTCAGCGACGAACAAGGATCGAGATGGAGTTTAGGGTTGGCTCGGACATGACTAGGCTGCTGTTGACGGTCCTTAAGTACCAAATATAGTTATCAAATAAATAAAGAAAAGGATCCAAATGCAACCAACACCTAGACTTAGGGTTTTATCTGACAGAATTCCACGAGTTTTGGTGTTTGTCTGTTTCTGCAGGGGGTTATCAGAAAATACAGAGGAAAGGCCCACACGTCGGGTTTACATAGAGATAATAACGTGTTCACCGATTTTCTATCATCTAGAAGACTCCAGAAGCCACGAGATCGAATGGGAGGCCGAACGGGCCCGGAGGCAGGGCGCCCACCCTGCTCCCTAGGGCGCCCGCCCTGGCCTGAGAGCCAATCAGGCTCCGTCTCGCGGATTATGCTCCACCGACCTAAGGGATCAAGGAAAACCGTGCGATTAATGTCGGTTTGATCCGACGGCCCACGTTCACTTGAGGGGGCTATATAAGCAGGACCCCTGGCCCCTGGAGGAGGCACTCCCTCATTCTCAATTCCTCAAACCCTAATCTCAGGAGGAGAGTCTCTGATCAAGCCCTAGAGCCACCACATCAACTAGATCTCTAGTATAGCATAGCTACATAGGATTAGAACTAGAAGGAGTCAATCTTCGATTGGTTTCCGGATCTGTCAAGAGGATTCTTGGTAATTCCTCTACTGTTCTTCATTGTTCATCATTGTTCTTCAATATTATGAATACAACTTTGTTCTATTTCAATATATTGATTATGACTATGCTCTACTTGATTATATTTGCGATTATATTGTTCTTAGTTTATCGTAGTTATACGCTTGGCTTAGTTAGATTGGAATTATATACATGTTTAGGATCGTATAGCGTTTATCCATCGGATCCATGGGTAAATGATAAATATTGTGTAGGCGTGGTGCTTAGACCATATTTATCTGCGATTGCACCCTATATGCCGGATCGTGGGGTGGTCCGCGATGGTGACAGCTTCGTTGGTTCTTATATAGTCCCCCTCCCGTGTGTAAGGCAGGCAGAGCAACATTATTACGGGGGAGTGATTGCTATGTTTCTCATCTTCCTTGATAATATCACTATGCATGGGCGTAGTCCTTTCTCGCAATGATTGCCAAGTGTACTTGCACTAACTATGATATGCTAGACTTTATAGTTAAGAATAACTTATAAAATATCCTTGTAGTTCGTCCTAATACCATGCTAACGACTTGCTAGAATATCTGTTGAGGTGCTTATCATTATTATATGTGGCTAGCTGATCAGATTAATTATCTTTGTCACCATTCATACTTTATCTATATTTTATGTGACACTTACCCCTGTATGTAAGAGATAGATGAATGCTCTCACTTATACATGCAATGATTGATACTCATTCCTATATTCCATTCCATAATCAACATTGATGTTAGTAATCCCTTCCCAGTGGTAAAAATATAAATAACGATACCTGGAATACTTCCCGGTTAAAATGCTACATCGGTATTAATCTGTGCGCTTGCAGATCTTATTTATTATTTATTTAGAAGAGCAGTTGCATATTTCAATACCGCATCTCTCATGTCATGCTGGGGATGACAACTTGGCTTAAGTGGCATGAGGGATAGGTTCGGCATTTTTGGCGCCGTTATCAGAATTAGAAAACTAAGTCTACTTTTGGTAATGACGTTAAGAATGCCCAACAAGCATTTTTGGCGCCGTTGCCGGGGAAGGTTGATTTACTAACAAGGAATGAATACGGAATTTGAGTCATCATTCGCATCATTAAGTGATTGAGATCATCAATTCTCCCATACAGATTTGCCCCTATATTTTTTCCATTCTTATTGTTTTGCAGGGTGATGTATGAATAGAGGACATCTTCCAGAAAATTTTGTTGACAACCCCGAAGCATTAATCAGAAAGGCAAGAGCCAAGCTCAAGAAGTCAACACTTCGACGCAACACTTCATCCAATCCAGAAGACCGCCGAAGTTTCATCCGGAATTTGTCAACAGAGTTCGCAGCCATGGCGAACAAGACGATCCGCGAGTTCTCAGCTCCCACTACGGACAACATCCGCACTGGACCTGCCGCGGCCATCGACAAGAACTTTGAGCTCAAGCCAGGGCTCATCAACATGGTACAAGCCAACCAGTTTTGTGGGAAGCCGCACGAAGATGCAAGTGCTCATCTCCAACACTTCCTGGAGATTTGCAGCACATTCACTTTATTAGATGTTCCCAGAGACGCCATACTACTTCGCCTTTTCCCATTCTCACTATTGGGGAGAGCGAAGCAGTGGTTCTACGTGACGAAGGATAAGAACACTACGTGGGCACTCTGCTCTACGAACTTTCTGGCTAAGTTCTTTCCCATGGGCAAGACCAATGCTCTCCGTGGGAAGATTACAAGTTTTCAGCAACAACATGATGAATCTGTTCCAGAAGCATGGGAGCGCTTTCAAGATTACATCCTAGAATGTCCCCATCATGGAATGGAAAGCTGGCTACTTATGCAGACTTTCTATCATGGGCTCATCACTAGTGCTCGTGAGACCATGGATGCTGTAGCGGGAGGCGCATTTCTATCACTCACCATACCACAAGCTACATCCCTTGTGGAGAAGATGGCGTCCAACCAAGGTTGGAACGAAGAGAGGACTCAAACACGCAAGAAGGGTGGAGGTATGCACCAGCTCAAGGAGGTAGACATGCTGTCTGCAAAGTTAGACCTACTCATGAAAAAGCTCGATGACAAAGCTGGAGACAAAAGAGAAGTCATGAACGTCTACGACTCTCACATGACTTGTGAGGAATGTGGAGACACTGGATACTCAGGCAATCACTGCCCTGAGATGCTTGAGGATGCAAGGTACATCAACAACAACAACAACTACAACCGTCCTCAATAAAATCAAGGTTGGAATCAACAGAGGCCTAACTACTCAGGTAACTACTCAGGTAATTATCAAGGTAATAACTCTTACAACAACAATAATAATTTTCCACCCCTGAGAGAGTTAGTGTCTAATCAAGGAAAGCTAATGGATAACTTGTCTAAGAAATTGGCATCCAATGATAAAATACAAGAAAACATAAATAATAGAATGGATAATTTCTCTACTGCCATCAAAAACCAAATTAGCTTTAATAAAATGATTGAATCTCAGTTAAATCAAATAGCTGCTGCTGTTCCTGCTACTAACCCCGGTATACCATCACAATCGGAAGGATTAGAATCTGCAAATCTTGTAGACATGTTTGATGCAGGTAACTATTGGAGTAATCCCGCTGTCGGAGTACATAATGACCTTCTGCCAGTCAAGAGAGGCGATCCAGGACGCCCCATCATCCCGATCTCCATCGGCATGATGGACTTCCCAGAAGCACTCTGCGACTTTGGCTCCAGCATCAACATTATGCCCAGGGTACTCTATGAAAAATTCTTTACATATCCTTTATCAGAAACAACTATGTGTTTGCAGCTTGCAGATCGGACACTAAGCTTTCCTAAAGGAATATTAAAGAACATGTGTGTCCGAGTTGGTACCTCGTACACTCCAGCTGACTTCGTGGTGATAGAGACCGGGTCCGATGAGAGGTCACCAGTTATTCTGGGAAGGCCATTCCTGAACACCTCGGGAGCTGTCATCTACGCCAGTGCTGCGAAGATCAACTTCAACATCAAGGGGAGGAAGGAGACGTTTTCCTTCAAGAACAAGATTACACAAATCCCAGAGCAACCCCAACATGAACCAAGGAAGAGGACCAACAGGAGGAACAAGCAGAACAAGAACGACCAAGGATGGACCGAATCAGCTAAGATGGTCACTGCAGTTCAAGGAGGTCAAGATGGTCGACTCAAGTCGCCCTTCCTGAACAAGAAGGACGACCCAGGTATGCCAAGCATTGAGTGCTCAATCAATGGATACTCCTTTCAGAAGGCGCTCTGCGACACTGGATCAGGCGTCAACATAATGGCCACAGTCACCTATCAGCTCTTGTACGGGACCATGCCCTTAAAACCAACATACACTCAGCTCCAGATGGCAGATCAGACATCCCGAAAGGTCGAAGGTATAGTAACCGATGTCCCTGTTAAAATTAACGATCATTTTGTCCATACAGACTTTCAGGTCATTGATATGGGAGACGACGAGTACGATCCACCCATCATCCTAGGAAGACCGTTCCTAGGCATCGTCAAAGCAATCATCTACATTGGAACCGGAGAAGTCCATATGCATTTCCCCTCTGAGAAGGTACGCCGCTACTTTAATGACCCTAACTATATAGTTGAAGATTCTAAGCAGGTCAGGACAAGAAGAAGGCGACGTAACCGTAACCAAAGGAGGCAAATCATCAAGGACGTATGGGCAGACTATGAAGGAGAGGTCATAAGGCCCGAGGATACACAACAGAAGACCGAAGCACCAAGTCGGGTATGGAAAGTGAAGACAGTTACACAAGAAGAGGAGGCGCTGCCGGAACCACCGTCTATGCCACCCAAATCCCAGGACAACTAAGAATAAAAGAAGTCCTGTTCGGAGGACTTAAAAACACCGAACGCCGTGCCAAGAGATAAACTTGGTAGTTATCATTTTCCCTTTAATTATTGCTCAGTTAATCATGTTCATTCTGTCTAAAAAAATGTTGAAAACAGTAAGCCCCATGTGAGTATGCGAGTGGCATAAAACCCATAAGTACATTCACTGTGGTGGCATAAAAATAAAATAATAATAATATATATTTTTTCTGTTCTATAAAAATGAAAATAAAAATAGAGAGTGACATTTATCAAGGAAGCTCAAACATGATAAAGGCTAGATATTTATGCTAACGCTTAATCAAGTTTCACGAAGCTTTGTTGTCTATTTGAGCTCCACAGAATTCAGGAAGACTAGCAGATGGAGGACATCCTAATCATTGTCAGGGTGCTGCCGACATTCAAATACACCTCTGCACCTGCTAGCTACATCAGAAGAAATTACGTCAAGATCCAGCTTGGGAGAGAGCACCCCCATTTATCCCGATAAGTATTTTTATCTACATTTATACCTATGCTTTATTAAAATAAAAAGATGCATAATCATGAAAACCCAAATAAATATTTTGTGTTTATATATATTTGCTTAGTTTAATAAATAAATAAAGTAGCTATGCTAAACTGAATCTTGAAAATAAAACTCTAGCATGGATATGATGAATAGTTGCTCTGCCTAATTTTCAAATTTGTTCTCTCTCTAGTTTAGACATAACTGTTATAATTTAAAACTGGCTCTAAACCTGAACTAGTGGAAG
>CM039600.1:57888356-57997027 GCA_022457205.1 Saccharum spontaneum | reverse complement strand
AGGATTAGCAATTAACGAATGCAGACTAGCGATTGTTCAATTCGGATCCAAAGTACAAATGATAGGTGCTGGCTAAGATGTGTCGAGACGTACCGCAACAAGGTGAAAACAAAGGACGATGGAAAGAACTCATAGAACAAGCAAATAGCCCGGATTTTTCCGTTTTCCTGAATTTTTCCCTGATTTTTCCAAAAGGCACTAGTAGGAATCACATTTTTTATTTTTTCACTATTTTTTTCATATTTTTCTCTGATCATAGATCAAAAAAAGATGCAACCATAAAAATTGGCACCTACAACTGAGGTGGGATGTGGTATATAGAAATACAGCACGTTCTGTGAAAAGCGTGCAAAAACTTTGATAATTTTTTATCCTTATTTTCCCAAATGTTTTTGGCAATTTTGTTGAAACCAAACAGGGCAAAGCCAAAGTGGCGAACCAATCTATTGTTGAGCGTGGCTAACAGTTGCAAGATGAACCTGTGCTGACAGAAGAATATGTGGAGCTATGTGTTGGCACACAATATGACAGCAAGGATTAGCAATTAACGAATGCAGATTAGCGATTGTTCAATCTGGATCCAAAGTACAAATCACAGGTGCTGGCTAAGATGTGTCGAAACATAGCGCAACAAGGTGAAAACAAAGGACGATGGAAAGAACTCACAGAACAAGCAAATCGCCAGGGTTTTTTCTTTTTCCTGACTTTTTCCCTGATTTTTCCAAAAGGCACTAGTAGGAATCAAGCTTTTTTATTTTTTCACTATTTTTTTTTATATTTTTCTCTGAACACAGATCCAAAAAACATGCAACCACAAAAATTGGCACTTACAACTGAGGTGGGATGTGGTCTACAGAAATACAGCACGTTCTGTGAAAAGCATGCAAGAACTTTGACAAATTTTTTTCTTTATTTTGCCGAATTTTCTTGGCAATTTTGATGAAACCAAACAGGGCAAAGCCAAAGTGGCGAACCAATCTATTGTTGAGCGTGGCTAACAGTTGCAAGATGAACCTGTGCTGATAGAAGAATATGTGGAGCTATGGGTTGGAACACAATATGACAGCAAGGACTAGCAGTTAACGAATGCAGATTAGCGATTGCTTAATCTGGATCCAAAGTACAAATCACAGGTGCTGGCTAAGACGTGTCGAGACATAGCGCAACAAGGTGAAAACAAAGGACGATGGAGAGAACTCACAAAATATGCAAATCGCCTGGATTTTTTCTTTTTCTTGAATTTTTCCCTGATTTTTCCAAAAGGCACTATTAGGAATCAAACTTTTTTTCACTATTTTTTTATATTTTTCTCTGAACACAGATCAAAAAAACATGCAACCACGAAAATTGGCACCTACAACTGAGGTGGGATGTGGTCTACACAAATACAGCACGTTCTGTGAAAAGCGTGCAAAAACTTTGACACTTTTTTTCTTTATTTTCCTGAATTTTTTGGCAATTTTGATGAAACCAAACAGGGCAAAGCCAAAGTGATGAGCGTGGGTAACAGCTGCAAGATGAACCTGTGCTGACAGAAGAATATGTGGAGCTACGGGTAGGCACATAATATGACAGCAAGGATTAGCAATTAACGAATGTGGATTAGCGATTGTTCAATCAGGAACCAAAGTACAAATCACAGGTGCTGGCTAAGACGTGTCGAGACGTAGCGCAACATGGTGAAAAGAAAGGACGATGGAAAGAACTCACAGAACAAGCAAATAGCCCGGATTTTTTCTTTTTTCTAAATTTTTCCCTGATTTTTCCAAAAGGCACTAGTAGGAATCAAACTTTTTTATTTTTTCACTATTTTTTATATTTTTCTCTGAACACAGATCAAAAAACATGCAACCACAAAAATAGACACCTACTACTGAGGTGGGATGTGGTCTACAGAAATACAGCACGTTCTGTGAAAAGCGTGCAAAAACTTTGTCAATTTTTTTTATTTTTTTTGATTTTTTTGGCAATTTTGATGAAACCAAACAGGGCAAAGCCAAAGTGGCAAACCAATCTATTGTTGAGCGTGGGTAACAGTTGCAAGATGAACCTGTGCTGATAGAAGAATATGTGGAGCTATGGGTTGGCACTTAATATGACATCAAGGATTAGCAATTAACAAATGCAAATTAGTGATTGTTCAATTTGGATCCAAAGCACAAATCACAGGTGTTGGCTAAGACGTGTCGAGACATAGCGCAACAAGGTGAAAACAAAGGACGATGGAAAGAACTCACAGAACAAGCAAATCGCTCGGATTTTTCCTTTTCCTAAATTTTTCCTTGATTTTTCCAAAAGACACTAGTAGGAATCAAACTTTTTTATTTTTTCGCTATTTTTTTATATTTTTCTCTGAACACAGATCGAAAAAACATGCAACCACAAAAATTGGCACCTACAACGGAGGTGGGATGTGGTCTACAGAAATACCACGTTTTGTGAAAAGCGTGCAAAAACATTGACAATTTTTTTATTTTTTCGAATTTTTTTGGCAATTTTGATGAAACCAAACAGGGCAAAGCCAAAGTGGCAAACCAATCTATTGTTGAGCATGGGTAACAGTTGCAAGATAAACCTGTGTTGACAGAAGAATATGTGGAGCTATGGGTAGGCACACAATATGACAGCAAGGATTAGCAATTAACGAATGCAGATTAGCGATTGTTGAATTTGGATCTAATGTACAAATCACAGGTGCTGGCTAAGACGTGTCGAAATGTTGCACAACAAGGTGATAACAAAGGACGATGGAAAGAACTCATAGAACAAGCAAATAGCCCGGAGTTTTCTTTTTTCCTGATTTTTCCAAAAGGCACTAGTAGGAATAAAACTGTTTTATTTTTTCACTATTTTTTTATATTTTTCTCTGAACAAGGATCAAAAATAGATGCAACCATAAAAATTGGCACCTACAACTGAGGTGGGATGTGGCCTACAGAAATACAGCACATTCTGTGAAAAGCGTGCAAAAACTTTGACAATTTTTTTTCTTTATTTTCCCAAATTTTTTTGGCAATTTTGATGAAACCAAACAGGGCAAAGCCAAAGTGGCGAACCAATCTATCGTTGAGCATGGGTAACATTTGCAAGATGAACCTGTGCTAACAGAAGAATATGTGTAGCTATGGGTAGGCACACAATATGACAGCAAGGATTAGCAATTAACGACTGTAGATTAACGATTGTTCAATCTGGATCCAAAGTACAAATCACTGGTGCTGGCTAAGACGTGTCGAGACGTAGCGCAACAAGGTGAAAACAAAGGATGATGGAAAGAACTCACAGAACAAGCAAGTACCCCGGATTTTTCTTTTTTCCTGAATTTTTTCCTGATTTTTCCAAAAGGCACTAGTAGGAATCAAACTGTTTTATTTTTCACTATTTTTTTATATTTTTCTCTGAACAAGGATAACAAAAAGATGCAACCATAAAAATTGGCACCTACAACTGAGGTGGGATGTGCTCTACAGAAATACAACACGTTATGTGAAAAGCGTGAAAAAACTTTGATAATTTTTTTTCTTTATTTTCCAGAATTTTTTTGGCAATTTTGATGAAACCTAACAGGGCAAAGCCAAAGTGGCGAAACAATCTGTTACTGAGCGTGGGTAACAGTTGCAAGATGAACCTGTGCTGACAGAAGAATATGTGGAGCTACGGGTAGGTACACAATATGACAGCAAGGATTAGCAATTAACGAATGTAGCTTAGCGATTGTTCAATCCGGATCCAATGTACAAATCACAGGTGCTGGCTAAGACATGTCGAGACATAGCGCAACAAAGTGAAAACAAAGGACGTTGGAAAGAACTCTGTGAACAAGCAAATAGCCCAGATTTTTCCTTTTTCCTGAATTTTTCCCTGATTTCTCCAAAAGGCACTAGTAGGAATCAAACTTTTTTTATTTTATCACTATTTTTTTATATTTTTCTCTGAACACAGATCAAAAAAAGATGCAACCACAAAAATTGGCCCCTACAACTGAGGTGGGATGTGGTCTACAGAAATACAGCACGTTCTGTGAAAAGCATACAAAAACTTTGACAATTTTTTATCTTTATTTCCAGAATTTTTTTGGCAATTTTGATGAAACCAAATAGGGCAAAGCCAAAGTGGCGAACCAGTCTATTGTTGACCGTCGGTAACAGTTGCAAGATGAACCTGTGCTAACAAAAGAATATGTGGAGTGATGGGTTGGCACACAATATGACAACAAGGATTAGCAATTAACGAATGTAGATTAGCGATTGTTCAATCTGGATCCAAAGTACAAATCACAGGTGCTGGCTAAGACGTGTCGAGACATAGTGCAACAAGGTGAAAACAAAGGACGATGGAAAGAACTCTCAGAACCAGCAAATCGCCCGGATGTTTCCTTTGTCCTGAATTTTTCCCTGATTTTTCCAAAAGGCACTAGTAGGAATCAAACTTTTTAATTGTTTCACTATTTTTTTATATTTTTCCCTAAACAAGGACAAAAAAAGATGCAACCACAAAAATTGGCACCTACAACTGAGGTGGGATGTGGTCTACAGAAATACAGCACGTTCTTTGAAAAGCGTGTAAAAACTTTGACAATTTTTTTGTTTATTTTCCCAAATTTTTTGGCAATTTTGATGAAACCAAACAGGGCAAAGCCAAAGTGGAGAAACAATCTGTTACTGAGCGTGGGTAACAGTTGCAAGATGAACCTGTGCTGACAGAAGAATAAGTGGAGCTACGGGTAGACACACAATATGACAGCAAGGATTAGCAATTAACGAATGCAGATTAGCGAATGTTCAATCCGAATCCAAAGTACAAATCACAGGTGCTGGCTAAGATGTGTCGAGACGTAGCACGACAAGGTAAAAATAAAGGACGATGGAAAGAACTCACAGAACAAGCAAATAGCCTAGATTTTTTTCTTTTTCCTGAATTTTTCCCTAATTTTTCCAAGAGGCACTAGTAGGAATCAAACTTTTTAATTTTTTCACTATTTTTTATATTTTTCTTTGAACACAGATCAAAAAAAGATGCAACCACAAAAATTGGCACCTACAACTGAGGTGGGATGTGGTCTACAGAAATACAGCACGTTCTGTGAAAAGCATACAAAAACTTTGACAATTTTTTATCTTTATTTTCTGGAATTTTTTTGGCAATTTTGATGAAACCAAACAGGGCAAAGCCAAAGTGGCGAACCAATCTATTATTGGTCGTGGGTAACAGTTGCAAGATGAACCTGTGTGCTAACAGAGGAATATGTGGAGTGATGGGTTGGCACACAATATGACAGCAAGGATTAGCAATTAACGAATGCAGATTAGCGATTGTTCAATCTGGATCCAAGGTACAAATCACAGGTGCTGGCTAAGACGTGTCGAGACATAGTGCAACAAGGTGAGAACAAAGGACGATTGAAAGAACTCTCAGAACAAGCAAATCACCCGAATTTTTTCTTTGTCCTAAATTTTTCCCTGATGTTTCCAAAAGGCACTAGTAGGAATCAAACTTTTTAATTTTTTCACTCTTTTTTATATTTTTCTTTGAACATAGATCAAAAAAAGATGCAACCACAAAAATTGGCCCCTACAACTGAGGTGGGATGTGGTCTACAGAAATACAGCACGTTCTGTGAAAAGCATACAAAAACTTTGACAATTTTTTATCTTTATTTCCAGAATTTTTTTGGCAATTTTGATGAAACCAAATAGGGCAAAGCCAAAGTGGCGAACCAGTCTATTGTTGACCGTCGGTAACAGTTGCAAGATGAACCTGTGCTAACAAAAGAATATGTGGAGTGATGGGTTGGCACACAATATGACAACAAGGATTAGCAATTAACGAATGTAGATTAGCGATTGTTCAATCTGGATCCAAAGTACAAATCACAGGTGCTGGCTAAGACGTGTCGAGACATAGTGCAACAAGGTGAAAACAAAGGACGATGGAAAGAACTCTGAGAACCAGCAAATCGCTCGGATTTTTTCTTTGTCCTAAATTTTTCCCTGATTTTTCCAAAAGGCACTAGTAGGAATCAAAATTTTTTATTTTTTCACTATTTTTTAATATTTTTCTCTGAACACAGATCAAAAAAACAAGCAACTACAAAAATTGCCACCTACAACTGAGGTGGGATGTGGTCTACAGAAATACAACACGTTCTGTGAAAAGCGTGCAAAAACTTTGACAATTTTTTTCTTTATTTTCCCGAATTTTTCTGGCAATTTTGATGAAACCAAACATGGCAAAGCCAAAGTGGCGAACCAATCTATTGTTGAGCATGGGTAACAGTTGCAAGATGAACCTGTGCTGACAGAAGAATATGTGGATCTATGGGTTGGCACATAATATGACAGCAAGGATTTGCAATTAACTAATGTAGATTAGCGAATGTTCAATTTGGATCTAAAGTACAAATCATAGGTGCTGGCTAAGACGTGCCGAGACGTAGCGCAACAAGGTGAAAATAAAGGACGATGGAAAGAACTCACAGAACAAGCAAATAGCCCAGATTTTTTCTTTTTCCTGAATTTTTCCCTGATTTTTCCAAAAGGCACTAGTAGGAATCAAACTTTTTAATTTTTTCACTATTTTTTTATATTTTTCTTTGAACACATATCAAAAAAAGATGCAACCACAAAAATTGGCACCTACAACTGAGGTGGGATGTGGTCTACAGAAATACAGCACGTTCTGTGAAAAGCGTACAAAAACTTTGATAATTTTTTATCTTTATTTTCTGGAATTTTTTTGGCAATTTTGATGAAACAAAACAGGGCAAAGCCAAAGTGGCGAAACAATCTGTTGTTGACCGTGGGTAACAGTTGCAAGATGAACCTCTGCTGACAGAAGAATATGTGGGGCGATGGGTTGGCACACAATATGACCGCAAGGTTTAGCAATTAACGAATGCAGATTAGCGATAGTTCAATCTGGATCCAAAGTACAAATCACAGGTCCTAGCTAAGACGTGTCGAGACTGTAGCGCAACAAGGTGAAAACAAAGGATGATGGAAAGAACTCACAGAACAAGCAAATCGCCCGGATTTTTTCTTTGTCCTAAATTTTTCCCTGATTTTTCCAAAAGGCACTAGTAGGAATCAAAATTTTTTATTTTTCACTATTTTTTAATATTTTTCTCTGAACATATATGAAAAAAACAAGCAACCACAAAAATTGGCACCTACAACTAAGGTGGGATGTGGTCTACAGAAATACAACACGTTCTGTGAAAAGCGTGCAAAAACTTTGACAATTTTTTTCTTTATTTTCCCGAATTTTTTTGGCAATTTTGATGGAACCAAATATGGCAAAGCCAAAGTGGCGAACCAATCTGTTGTTGAGCATGGGTAACAGTTGCAAGATGAACCTGTGCTGACAGAAGAATATGTGGAGCTATGGGTTGGCACACAATATGACAGCAAGGATTAGCAATTAACTAATGCAGATTTGCGATTGTTCAATTTGGATCTAAAGTACAAATCACAGGTGCTGGCTAAACGTGTCGAGACGTAGCGCAACAAGGTGAAAATAAAGGACGATGGAAAGAACTCACAGAACAAGCAAATAGCCCGGATTTTTCCTTTTTCCTGAATTTTTCCCTGATTTTTCCAAAAGGCACTAGTAGGAATCAAACTTTTTTATTTTTTCACTATTTTTTTATATTTTTCTCTAAACAAGGATAAAAAAGATGCAACCACAAAAATTGGCACCTACAACTGAGGTGGGATGTGGTCTACAGAAATACAACAGGTTCTTTGAAAAGCGTGTAAAAACTTTGACAATTTTTTTTCTTTATTTTCCTGAATTTTTTGGCAATTTTGATGAAACCAAACACGGCAAAGCCAAAGTGGCGAAACAATCTATTGTTCAGCATGGATAACAGTTGCAAGATGAACCTGTGCTGACGGAAGAATATGTGGAGCTACGGGTAGGCACACAATATGACAGCAAGGATTAGCAATTAACGAATGCAGATTAGCGAATGTTAAGTCCGGATCCAAAGTACAAATCACAGGTGCTGGCTAAGACGTGTCGAGCCGTAACGCAACAAGGTGAAAATAAAGGACAATGGAAAGAACTCACAGAACATGCAAAGAGCCCGGATTTTTCCTTTGTCCTGAATTTTTACCTGATTTTTCCAAAAGGCATTAGTAGGAATCAAACTTTTTAATTTTTTCACTAATTTTTATATATTTTTCCCTAAACATGGACAAAAAAAGATGCAACCACAAAAATTGGCACCTACAACTGAGGTGGGATGTGGTCTACAGAAATACAGCACGTTATTTGAAAAGCGTGTAAAAACTTTGACAAATTTTTTCTTTATTTTCCCAAATTTTTTTGGCAATTTTGAAGAAACCAAACAGGGCAAAGCCAAAGTGGAGAAACAATCTGTTACTGAGCGTGGGTAACAGTTGCAAGATGAACCTGTGCTGACAGAAGAATACGTGGAGCTATGGGTAGGCACACAATATGACAGCAAGGATTCGCAATTAACGAATGCAGATTAGCGAATGTTCAATCCGGATCCAAAGTACAAATCACAGGTGCTGGCTAAGACGTGTCGAGACGTAGCGCAACAAGGTGAAAATAAAGGACGACGGAAAGAACTCACAGAACAAGCAAGTAGCCCAGATTTTTTCTTTTTCCTGAATTTTTCCCTGATTTTTCCAAAAGGCACTAGTAGGAATCAAACTTTTAAATTTTTTCACTATTTTCTTATATTTTTCTTTGAACACAGATCAAAAAAAGATGCAACCACAAAAATTGGCACCTACAACTGAGGTGGGATGTGGTCTACAGAAATACAGCACGTTCTGTGAAAAGCATACATAACTTTGATAATTTTTTATCTTTATTTTCTGGAATTTTTTTGGCAATTTTGATGAAACCAAACAGGGCAAAGCCAAAGTGGCGAAACAATCTGTTGTTGTCCGTGGTTAACAGTTGTAAGATGAACCTATGCTGACAGAAGAATATGTGTAGCGATGGGTTGGCACACAATATGACCGCAAGGATTAGCAATTAACGAATGCAGATTAACGATTGTTCAATCTGGATCCAAAGTACAAATCACAGGTGCTGGCTAAGACGTGTCGAGACGTAGCGCAACAAGGTGAAAACAAAGGACGATGGAAAGAACTCACAGAATAAGCAAATCGCCCGGATTTTTTCTTTGTCCTAAATTTTTCCCTGATTTTTCCAAAAGGCACTAGTAGGAATCAAACTTTTTTTATTTTTTCACTTTTTTTTTATATTTTTCTCTAAACAAGGATAAAAAAGATGCAACCACAAAAATTGGCACCTACAACTGAGGTGGGATGTGGTCTACAAAAATACAACACGTTCTGTGAAAAGCGTGCAAAAACTTTGACAATTTTTTCCTTTATTTTCCCGAATTTTTTTGGCAATTTTGTTGAAACCAAACATGGCAAAGCCAAAGTGGTGAACCAATCTGTTGTTGAGCATGGGTAACAGTTGCAAGACGAACATGTGCTGATAGAAGAATATGTGGAGCTATGGGTTGGCACACAATATGATAGCAAGAATTTGCAATTAACGAATGCAGATTTGCGATTGTTCAATTTGGATCTAAAGTACAAATCACAGGTGCAGGCTAAGACGTGTCGAGACGTAGCGTAACAAGGTGAAAATAAAGGACGATGGAAAGAACTCACAGAGCAAGCAAATAGCCTGGATTTTTCCTTTGTCCTGAATATTTCCCTGATTTTTCCAAAAGGCACTAGTAGGAATCAAACTTTTTAATTTCTTCACTATTTTTTTATATTTTTCTTTGAACACAGATCAAAAAAAGATGCAACCACAAAAATTGGCACCTACAACTGAGATGGGATGTGGTCTACAGAAATACAACACGTTCTGTGAAAAGCGTACAAAAACTTTGACAATTTTTTATCTTTATTTTCCAGAATTTTTTTCTCAATTTTGATGAAACCAAACAGGGTAAAGCCAAAGTGGCGAACCAATCTATTGTTGACCGTGGGTAACAGTTGCAAGATGAACCTGTGCTAACAGAAGAATATGTGGAGCGATGGGTTGGCACACAATATGACAGCAAGGATTAGCAATTAACGAATGCAGATTAGCGATTGTTCAATCTGGATCCAAAGTACAAATCACAGGTGCTGGCTAAGACGTGTCGAGACATAGCGCAATAATGTGAAAACAAAGGACCATGGAAAGAACTCACAGAACAAGCAAATCGCCCAGATTATTTCTTTGTCCTAAATTTTTCCCTGATTTTTCCAAAAGGTACTAGTAGGAATCAATTTTTTTTTATTTTTTCACTATTTTTTAATATTTTTCTCTTAACACAGATCAAAAAAACAAGCAACCACAAAAATTGGCACCTACAACTGAGGTGGGATGTGGTCTACAGAAATACAACACGTTCTTTGAAAAGCGTGCAAAAACTTTGACAATTTTTTTCTTTATTTTCCCGATTTTTTTGGCAATTTTAATGAAACCAAACATGGCAAAGCCAAAGTGGCAAACCAATCTGTTGTTGAGCATGGGTAACAGTTGCAAGATGAACCTCTGCTGACAAAAGAATATGTGGAGCTATGGGTTCGCACACAATATGACAGCAAGGATTAGCAATTAGCTAATGCAGATTTGGGATTGTTCAATTTGGATCTAAAGTACAAATCACAGGTGCTGGCTAAGACGTGTCGAGACGTAGCGCAACAAGGTGAAAATAAAGGATGATGGAAAGAACTCACAGAATAAGCAAATAGTCCAGATTTTTCCTTTTTCCTGAATTTTTCCCTGATTATTCCAAAAGGCACTAGTGAGAATCAAACTTTTTTTATTTTTTCACTATTTTTTTATATTTTTCTCTAAACAAGGATAAAAAAGATGCAACCACAAAAATTGGCACCTACAACTGAGGTGGATGTGGTCTACAGAAATACAACACGTTCTTTGAAAAGCGTGCAAAAACTTTGATAATTTTTTTCTTTAGTTTCCCAAATTTTTTGGCAATTTTGATGAAACCAAACATGGCAAAGCCAAAGTGGCGAACCAATCTGTTGTTGAGCATGGGTAACAGTTGCAAGATGAACCTGTGCTGACAGAAGAATATGTGGAGCTATGGGTTGGCAGACAATATGATAGCAAGGATTTGCAATTAACGAATGCAGATTTGCGATTTTTCAATTTGGATCTAAAGTACGAATCATAGGTGCTGGCTAAGACGTGTCGAGACGTAGCGCAACAAGGTGAAAATAAAGGACGACGGAAAGAACTCACAGAACAAGCAAGTAGCCCAGATTTTTTCTTTTTCCTGAATTTTTCCCTGATTTTTCCAAAAGGCACTAGTAGGAATCAAACTTTTAAATTTTTTCACTATTTTCTTATATTTTTCTTTGAACACAGATCAAAAAAAGATGCAACCACAAAAATTGGCACCTACAACTGAGGTGGGATGTGGTCTACAGAAATACAGCACGTTCTGTGAAAAGCATACATAACTTTGATAATTTTTTATCTTTATTTTCTGGAATTTTTTTGGCAATTTTGATGAAACCAAACAGGGCAAAGCCAAAGTGGCGAAACAATCTGTTGTTGTCCGTGGTTAACAGTTGTAAGATGAACCTATGCTGACAGAAGAATATGTGGAGCGATGGGTTGGCACACAATATGACCGCAAGGATTAGCAATTAACGAATGCAGATTAACGATTGTTCAATCTGGATCCAAAGTACAAATCACAGGTGCTGGCTAAGACGTGTCGAGACGTAGCGCAACAAGGTGAAAACAAAGGACGATGGAAAGAACTCACAGAATAAGCAAATCGCCCGGATTTTTTCTTTCTCCTAAATTTTTCCCTGATTTTTCCAAAAGGCACTAGTAGGAATCAAACTTTTTTTATTTTTTCACTTTTTTTTATATTTTTCTCTAAACAAGGATAAAAAAGATGCAACCACAAAAATTGGCACCTACAACTGAGGTGGGATGTGGTCTACAAAAATACAACACGTTCTGTGAAAAGCGTGCAAAAACTTTGACAATTTTTTCCTTTATTTTCCCGAATTTTTTTGGCAATTTTGTTGAAACCAAACATGGCAAAGCCAAAGTGGTGAACCAATCTGTTGTTGAGCATGGGTAACAGTTGCAAGACGAACATGTGCTGATAGAAGAATATGTGGAGCTATGGGTTGGCACACAATATGATAGCAAGAATTTGCAATTAACGAATGCAGATTTGCGATTGTTCAATTTGGATCTAAAGTACAAATCACAGGTGCAGGCTAAGACGTGTCGAGACGTAGCGTAACAAGGTGAAAATAAAGGACGATGGAAAGAACTCACAGAGCAAGCAAATAGCCTGGATTTTTCCTTTGTCCTGAATATTTCCCTGATTTTTCCAAAAGGCACTAGTAGGAATCAAACTTTTTAATTTCTTCACTATTTTTTTATATTTTTCTTTGAACACAGATCAAAAAAAGATGCAACCACAAAAATTGGCACCTACAACTGAGATGGGATGTGGTCTACAGAAATACAACACGTTCTGTGAAAAGCGTACAAAAACTTTGACAATTTTTTATCTTTATTTTCCAGAATTTTTTTCTCAATTTTGATGAAACCAAACAGGGTAAAGCCAAAGTGGCGAACCAATCTATTGTTGACCGTGGGTAACAGTTGCAAGATGAACCTGTGCTAACAGAAGAATATGTGGAGCGATGGGTTGGCACACAATATGACAGCAAGGATTAGCAATTAACGAATGCAGATTAGCGATTGTTCAATCTGGATCCAAAGTACAAATCACAGGTGCTGGCTAAGACGTGTCGAGACATAGCGCAATAATGTGAAAACGAAGGACCATGGAAAGAACTCACAGAACAAGCAAATCGCCCAGATTATTTCTTTGTCCTAAATTTTTCCCTGATTTTTCCAAAAGGTACTAGTAGGAATCAATTTTTTTTTATTTTTTCACTATTTTTTAATATTTTTCTCTTAACACAGATCAAAAAAACAAGCAACCACAAAAATTGGCACCTACAACTGAGGTGGGATGTGGTCTACAGAAATACAACACGTTCTTTGAAAAGCGTGCAAAAACTTTGACAATTTTTTTCTTTATTTTCCCGATTTTTTTGGCAATTTTAATGAAACCAAACATGGCAAAGCCAAAGTGGCAAACCAATCTGTTGTTGAGCATGGGTAACAGTTGCAAGATGAACCTCTGCTGACAAAAGAATATGTGGAGCTATGGGTTCGCACACAATATGACAGCAAGGATTAGCAATTAGCTAATGCAGATTTGGGATTGTTCAATTTGGATCTAAAGTACAAATCACAGGTGCTGGCTAAGACGTGTCGAGACGTAGCGCAACAAGGTGAAAATACAGGATGATGGAAAGAACTCACAGAATAAGCAAATAGTCCAGATTTTTCCTTTTTCCTGAATTTTTCCCTGATTATTCCAAAAGGCACTAGTGAGAATCAAACTTTTTTTATTTTTTCACTATTTTTTTATATTTTTCTCTAAACAAGGATAAAAAAGATGCAACCACAAAAATTGGCACCTACAACTGAGGTGGGATGTGGTCTACAGAAATACAACACGTTCTTTGAAAAGCGTGCAAAAACTTTGATAATTTTTTTCTTTAGTTTCCCAAATTTTTTGGCAATTTTGATGAAACCAAACATGGCAAAGCCAAAGTGGCGAACCAATCTGTTGTTGAGCATGGGTAACAGTTGCAAGATGAACCTGTGCTGACAGAAGAATATGTGGAGCTATGGGTTGGCAGACAATATGATAGCAAGGATTTGCAATTAACGAATGCAGATTTGCGATTTTTCAATTTGGATCTAAAGTACGAATCATAGGTGCTGGCTAAGACGTGTCGAGACGTAGCGCAACAAGGCGAAAATAAAGGACGATGGAAAGAACTCACAGAGCAAGCAAATAGCCTGGATTTTTCCTTTGTCCTGAAATTTTCCCTGATTTTTCCAAAAGGCACTAGTAGGAATCAAACTTTTTAATTTTTTCACTATTTTTTTATATTTTTCTTTGAACACAGATCAGAAAAAGATGCAACCACAAAAATTGGCACCTACAACTGAGGTGGGATGTGGTCTACAGAAATACACCACGTTCTGTGAAAAGCGTGCAAAAACTTTGACAATTTTTTTCTTTATTTTCCCGAATTTTTTTGGCAATTTTGATGAAACCAAACATGGCAAAGCCAAAGTGGCGAACCAATCTGTTGTTGAGCATGGGTAACAGTTGCAAGATGAACCTGAGCTGACAGAAGAATATGTGGAGCTATGGGTTGGCACACAATATGACAGCAAGGATTAGCAATTAACTAATGCAGATTTACGATTGTTCAATTTGGATCTAAAGTACAAATCGCAGGTGCTAGCTAAGACGTGTCGAGACGTAGCGCAACAAGGTGAAAATAAAGGACGATGGAAAGAACTCACAGAACAAGCAAATAGCCCAGATTTTTCCTTTTTCCTGAATTTTTCCCTGATTTTTCCAAAAGGCACTAGTAGGAATCAAACTTTTTTATTTTTTCACTATTTTTTATATTTTTCTCTAAACAAGGATAAAAAAGATGCAACCACAAAAATTGGCACCTACAACTGAGGTGGGATCTGGTCTACAGAAATACAGCACGTTGTGTGAAAAGCGTGCAAAAACTTTGATAATTTTTTATCCTTATTTTCCCAAATGTTTTTGGCAATTTTGTTGAAACCAAACAGGGCAAAGCCAAAGTGGCGAACCAATCTATTGTTGAGCGTGGCTAACAGTTGCAAGATGAACCTGTGCTGACAGAAGAATATGTGGAGCTATGTGTTGGCACATAATATGACAGCAAGGATTAGCAATTAACGAATGCAGATTAGCGATTGTTCAATCTGGATCCAAAGTACAAATCACAGGTGCTGGCTAAGTCGTGTCGAAACATAGCGCAACAAGGTGAAAACAAAGGATGATGGAAAGAACTCACGGAACAAGCAAATCGCCAGGATTTTTTCTTTTTCCTGACTTTTTCCCTGATTTTTCCAAAAGGCACTAGTAGGAATCAAGCTTTTTTATTTTTTCACTATTTTTTTATATTTTTCTCTAAACACAGATCCAAAAAACATCCAACCACAAAAATTGGCACCTACAACTAGGTGGGATGTGGTCTACAGAAATACAGCACGTTCTGTGAAAAGCGTGCAAAAACTTTGACAAATTTTTTTCTTTATTTTGCCGAATTTTCTTGGCAATTTTGATGAAACCAAACAGGGCAAAGCCAAAGTGGCGAACCAATCTATTGTTGAGCGTGGGTAACAGTTGCAAGATGAACCTGTGCTGATAGAAGAATATGTGGAGCTATGGGTTGGAACACAATATGACAGCAAGGACTAGCAATTAACGAATGCAGATTAGCGATTGCTTAATCTGGATCCAAAGTACAAATCACAGGTGCTGGCTAAGACGTGTCGAGACATAGCGCAACAAGGTGAAAACAAAGGACGACGGAAAGAACTCACACAACAAGCAAATAGCCCAAATTTTTTCTTTTTCCTCAATTTTTCCCTGATTTTTCCAAAAGGCACTAGAAGGAATCAACTTTTTTATTTTTTCACTGTTTTTTTATATTTTTCTCTGAACAAGGATCAAAAAAAGATGCAACCACAAAAATTGGCACCTACAACTAGGTGGGATGTGGTCTACAGAAATACAGCACGTTCTGTGAAAAGCGTGCAAAAACTTTGACAAATTTTTTTCTTTATTTTGCCGAATTTTCTTGGCAATTTTGATGAAACCAAAGAGGGCAAAGCCAAAGTGGCGAACCAATCTATTGTTGAGCGTGGGTAACAGTTGCAAGATGAACCTGTGCTGATAGAAGAATATGTGGAGCTATGGGTTGGAACACAATATGACAGCAAGGACTAGCCATTAACGAATGCAGATTAGCGATTGCTTAATCTGGATCCAAAGTACAAATCACAGGTGCTGGCTAAGACGTGTCGAGACGTAGCGCAACAAGGTGAAAACAAAGGACGATGGAAAGAACTCACAGAACAAGCAAATAGCCTGGATTTTTCTTTTTTTCCTGAATTTTTCCTGATTTTTCCAAAAGGCACTAGAAGGAATCAACTTTTTTATTTTTTCACTGTTTTTTTATATTTTTCCCTGAACAAGGATCAAAAAAAGATGCAACCACAAAAATTGGCACCTACAACTGAGGTGGGATGTGGTCTACACAAATACAGCACATTCCCAAAGTGGCCAAACAATCTGTTATTGAGCGTGGGTAACAGCTGCAAGATGAACCTATGCTGACAGAAGAATATGTGGAGCTACGGGTAGGCACACAATATGACAGCAAGGATTAGCAATTAACGAATGCAGACTAGCGATTGTTCAATTCGGATCCAAAGTACAAATGACAGGTGCTGGCTAAGATGTGTCGAGACGTACCGCAACAAGGTGAAAACAAAGGACGATGGAAAGAACTCATAGAACAAGCAAATAGCCCGGATTTTTCCGTTTTCCTGAATTTTTCCCTGATTTTTCCAAAAGGCACTAGTAGGAATCACACTTTTTTATTTTTTCACTATTTTTTTCATATTTTTCTCTGATCATAGATCAAAAAATGATGCAACCTAAAAATTGGCACCTACAACTGAGGTGGGATGTGGTATACAGAAATACAGCACGTTCTGTGAAAAGCGTGCAAAAACTTTGATAATTTTTTATCCTTATTTTCCCAAATGTTTTTGGCAATTTTGTTGAAACCAAACAGGGCAAAGCCAAAGTGGCGAACTAATCTATTGTTGAGCGTGGCTAACAGTTGCAAGATGAACCTGTGCTGACAGAAGAATATGTGGAGCTATGTGTTGGCACACAATATGACAGCAAGGATTAGCAATTAACGAATGCAGATTAGCGATTGTTCAATCTGGATCCAAAGTACAAATCACAGGTGCTGGCTAAGATGTGTCGAAACATAGCGCAACAAGGTGAAAACAAAGGACGATGGAAAGAACTCACAGAACAAGCAAATCGCCAGGGTTTTTTCTTTTTCCTGACTTTTTCCCTGATTTTTCCAAAAGGCACTAGTAGGAATCAAGCTTTTTTATTTTTTCACTATTTTTTTTATATTTTTCTCTGAACACAGATCCAAAAAACATGCAACCACAAAAATTGGCACTTACAACTGAGGTGGGATGTGGTCTACAGAAATACAGCACGTTCTGTGAAAAGCATGCAAGAACTTTGACAAATTTTTTTCTTTATTTTGCCGAATTTTCTTGGCAATTTTGATGAAACCAAACAGGGCAAAGCCAAAGTGGCGAACCAATCTATTGTTGAGCGTGGGTAATAGTTGCAAGATGAACCTGTGCTGATAGAAGAATATGTGGAGCTATGGGTTGGAACACAATATGACAGCAAGGACTAGCAGTTAACGAATGCAGATTAGCGATTGCTTAATCTGGATCCAAAGTACAAATCACAGGTGCTGGCTAAGACGTGTCGAGAGATAGCGCAACAAGGTGAAAACAAAGGACGATGGAGAGAACTCACAAAATATGCAAATCGCCTGGATTTTTTCTTTTTCTTGAATTTTTCCCTGATTTTTCCAAAAGGCACTATTAGGAATCAAACTTTTTTTCACTATTTTTTTATATTTTTCTCTGAACACAGATCAAAAAAACATGCAACCACGAAAATTGGCACCTACAACTGAGGTGGGATGTGGTCTACACAAATACAGCACGTTCTGTGAAAAGCGTGCAAAAACTTTGACACTTTTTTTCTTTATTTTCCTGAATTTTTTGGCAATTTTGATGAAACCAAACAGGGCAAAGCCAAAGTGATGAGCGTGGGTAACAGCTGCAAGATGAACCTGTGCTGACAGAAGAATATGTGGAGCTACGGGTAGGCACATAATATGACAGCAAGGATTAGCAATTAACGAATGTGGATTAGCGATTGTTCAATCAGGAACCAAAGTACAAATCACAGGTGCTGGCTAAGACGTGTCGAGACGTAGCGCAACATGGTGAAAAGAAAGGACGATGGAAAGAACTCACAGAACAAGCAAATAGCCTGGATTTTTTCTTTTTTCTAAATTTTTCCCTGATTTTTCCAAAAGGCACTAGTAGGAATCAAACTTTTTTATTTTTTCACTATTTTTTATATGTTTCTCTGAACACAGATCAAAAAACATGCAACCACAAAAATAGACACCTACTACTGAGGTGGGATGTGGTCTACAGAAATACAGCACGTTCTGTGAAAAGCGTGCAAAAACTTTGTCAATTTTTTTTATTTTTTTTGATTTTTTTGGCAATTTTGATGAAACCAAACAGGGCAAAGCCAAAGTGGCAAACCAATCTATTGTTGAGCGTGGGTAACAGTTGCAAGATGAACCTGTGCTGATAGAAGAATATGTGGAGCTATGGGTTGGCACTTAATATGACATCAAGGATTAGCAATTAACAAATGCAAATTAGTGATTGTTCAATCTGGATCCAAAGCACAAATCACAGGTGTTGGCTAAGACGTGTCGAGACATAGCGCAACAAGGTGAAAACAAAGGACGATGGAAAGAACTCACAGAACAAGCAAATCGCTCGGATTTTTCCTTTTCCTAAATTTTTCCTTGATTTTTCCAAAAGACACTAGTAGGAATCAAACTTTTTTATTTTTTCGCTATTTTTTTATATTTTTCTCTGAACACAGATCGAAAAAACATGCAACCACAAAAATTGGCACCTACAACGGAGGTGGGATGTGGTCTACAGAAATACCACGTTTTGTGAAAAGCGTGCAAAAACATTGACAATTTTTTTTATTTTTTCGAATTTTTTTGGCAATTTTGATGAAACCAAACAGGGCAAAGCCAAAGTGGCAAACCAATCTATTGTTGAGCATGGGTAACAGTTGCAAGATAAACCTGTGTTGACAGAAGAATATGTGGAGCTATGGGTAGGCACACAATATGACAGCAAGGATTAGCAATTAACGAATGCAGATTAGCGATTGTTGAATTTGGATCTAATGTACAAATCACAGGTGCTGGCTAAGACGTGTCGAAATGTTGCACAACAAGGTGATAACAAAGGACGATGGAAAGAACTCATAGAACAAGCAAATAGCCCGGAGTTTTCTTTTTTCCTGATTTTTCCAAAAGGCACTAGTAGGAATAAAACTGTTTTATTTTTTCACTATTTTTTTATATTTTTCTCTGAACAAGGATCAAAAATAGATGCAACCATAAAAATTGGCACCTACAACTGAGGTGGGATGTGGCCTACAGAAATACAGCACATTCTGTGAAAAGCGTGCAAAAACTTTGACAATTTTTTTTCTTTATTTTCCCAAATTTTTTTGGCAATTTTGATGAAACCAAACAGGGCAAAGCCAAAGTGGCGAACCAATCTATCGTTGAGCATGGGTAACATTTGCAAGATGAACCTGTGCTAACAGAAGAATATGTGTAGCTATGGGTAGGCACACAATATGACAGCAAGGATTAGCAATTAACGAATGCAGATTAGCGATTGTTGAATTTGGATCTAATGTACAAATCACAGGTGCTGGCTAAGACGTGTCGAAATGTTGCACAACAAGGTGATAACAAAGGACGATGGAAAGAACTCATAGAACAAGCAAATAGCCCGGAGTTTTCTTTTTTCCTGATTTTTCCAAAAGGCACTAGTAGGAATAAAACTGTTTTATTTTTTCACTATTTTTTTATATTTTTCTCTGAACAAGGATCAAAAATAGATGCAACCATAAAAATTGGCACCTACAACTGAGGTGGGATGTGGCCTACAGAAATACAGCACATTCTGTGAAAAGCGTGCAAAAACTTTGACAATTTTTTTTCTTTATTTTCCCAAATTTTTTTGGCAATTTTGATGAAACCAAACAGGGCAAAGCCAAAGTGGCGAACCAATCTATCGTTGAGCATGGGTAACATTTGCAAGATGAACCTGTGCTAACAGAAGAATATGTGTAGCTATGGGTAGGCACACAATATGACAGCAAGGATTAGCAATTAACGACTGTAGATTAACGATTGTTCAATCTGGATCCAAAGTACAAATCACTGGTGCTGGCTAAGACGTGTCGAGACGTAGCGCAACAAGGTGAAAACAAAGGATGATGGAAAGAACTCACAGAACAAGCAAGTACCCCGGATTTTTCTTTTTTCCTGAATTTTTTCCTGATTTTTCCAAAAGGCACTAGTAGGAATCAAACTATTTTATTTTTCACTATTTTTTTATATTTTTCTCTGAACAAGGATAACAAAAAGATGCAACCATAAAAATTGGCACCTACAACTGAGGTGGGATGTGCTCTACAGAAATACAACACGTTATGTGAAAAGCGTGAAAAAACTTTGATAATTTTTTTTCTTTATTTTCTAGAATTTTTTTGGCAATTTTGATGAAACCTAACAGGGCAAAGGCAAAGTGGCGAAACAATCTGTTACTGAGCGTGGGTAACAGTTGCAAGATGAACCTGTGCTGACAGAAGAATATGTGGAGCTACGGGTAGGTACACAATATGACAGCAAGGATTAGCAATTAACGAATGTAGCTTAGCGATTGTTCAATCCGGATCCAATGTACAAATCACAGGTGCTGGCTAAGACATGTCGAGACATAGCGCAACAAAGTGAAAACAAAGGACGTTGGAAAGAACTCAGTGAACAAGCAAATAGCCCAGATTTTTCCTTTTTCCTGAATTTTTCCCTGATTTCTCCAAAAGGCACTAGTAGGAATCAAACTTTTTTTATTTTTTCACTATTTTTTTATATTTTTCTCTGAACACAGATCAAAAAAAGATGCAACCACAAAAATTGGCACCTACAACTGAGGTGGGATGTGGTCTACAGAAATACAGCACGTTCTGTGAAAAGCGTGCAAAAACTTTGACAATTTTTTTTCCTTATTTTTCCAAAAAATTTTGGCAATTTTAATGAAACCAAACAGGGCAAAGCCAAAGTGGCGACCCAATCTATTGTTGAGCGTGGGTAACAGTTGCAAGATGAACCTGTGCTGACAGAAGAATATGTGGAGCTATGGGTTGACACACAATATGACAGCAAGAATTAGCAATTAACGAATGCAGATTAGCGATTGTTTAATCTGGATCCAAAGTACAAATTACAGGTGCTGGCTAAGATGTATCGAGACGTAGCGCAAAAAGGTGAAAACAAAGGACGATGGAAAGAACTCATAGAATAAGCAAATTGCCCGAATTTTTCCTTTTTCCTAAATTTTTCCCTGATTTTTCCAAAAGGCACTAGTAGGAATCAAACTTTTTTATTTTTTCACTATTTTTTTATATTTTTCTCTGAACACAGATCAAAAAACATGCAACCACAAAAATAGACACCTACAACTGAGGTGGGATGTGGTCTACAGAAATACAACACGTTCTGTGAAAAGCGTGCAAAAACTTTGACAATTTTTTTTATTTTTCCGAATTTTTTTGGCAATTTTGATGAAAACAAACAGGGCAAAGTCAAATTGGCAAACCAATCTATTGTTGAGCATGGGTAACAGTTACAAGATGAATCTGTGCTGACAGAAGAATATGTGGAGCTATGGGTAGGCACATAATATGACAGCAAGGATTAGCAATTAGCGAATGCAGATTAGCGATTGTTCAATTTGGATCTAAAGTACAAATCACAGGTGCTGGCTAAGACGTATCGAGACGTAGCACAACAAGGTGAAAACAAAGGACGATGGAAAGAACTCACAGAATAAGCAAATAGCTCGGACTTTTTCTTTTTCCTGAATTTTTCCCTGATTTTTCCAAAAGGCACTAGTAGGAATCAAAGTTTTCTATTTTTCACTATTTTTTTATATTTTTCTCTGAACAAGGATAAAAAAGATGCAACCATAAAAATTGGCACCTACAACTGAAGTGGGATGTGGTCTACAGAAATACAGCATGTTCTTTGAAAGGCTAGCAAAAACTTTGATAATTTTTTTCTTTATTTTCCTGAATTTTTTTGGCAATTTTGATGAACCAAATAGGGCAAATCCAAAGTGGTGAAACAATCTGTCGTTGAGTGTGGGTAACAGTTGCAAGATGAAGCTGTGCTGACAGAAGAATTTGTGGAGCTACGGGTAGGTACACAATATGACAGCAAGGATTAGCAATTAACGAATGCAGATTAGCGATTTTTCAATCCGGATCCAATGTACAAATCACAGGTGCTGGCTAAGACGCGTCGAGACAGAGCGCAACAAGGTGAAAACAAAGGACGTTGGAAAGAACTCAGAGAAGAAGCAAATAGCCCAGATTTTTCCTTTTTCCTGAATTTTTCCCTGATTTTTCCAAAAGGCACTAGTAGGAATCAAACTTTTTTATTTTTTCACTATTTTTTTAATATTTTTCTCTGAACATAGATCAAAAAAAGATGTAACCACAAAAATTGGCACCTACAACTGAGGTGGGATGTGGTCTAGAGAAATACAGCACGTTCTGTGAAAAGCGTGCAAAAACTTTGACAATTTTTTTTCCTTATTTTTCACAATTTTTTTGGCAATTTTAATGAAACCAAACTGGGCAAATTCAAAGTGGCGAACCAATCTATTGTTGAGCGTGGGTAACAGTTGCAAGATGAACCTATGCTGACAGAAGAATATGTGGAGCTATGGGTTGACACGCAATATGATAGCAAGGATTAGCAATTAACGAATGAAGATTAGTGATTGTTCAATCTGGATCCAAAGTACAAATTACAGGTGCTGGCTAAGACGTGTCGAGACGTAGCGCAACAAGGTGGAAACAAAGGACGATGGAAAGAACACACAGAACAAGCAAATCGCCCAAATTTTTCCTTTTTCCTGAATTTTTCCCTGATTTTTCCAAAAGGCACTAGTAGGAATCAAACTTTTTTATTTTTTCACTATTTTTTATATTTTTTCTGAACACAGATCAAAAAACATGCAACCACAAAAATAGACACCTACAACTGAGGTGGGATGTGGTCTACAGAAATACAGCACGTTCTGTGAAAAGCGTGCAAAAATTTTGACCATTTTTTTTATTTTTCCGATTTTTTTTGGCAATTTTGATGAAAACAAACAGGGCAAAGCCAAAGTGGCAAACCAATCTATTGTTGTGCATGGGTAACAATTGCAAGATGAATCCGTGCTAACAGAAGAATATGTGGAGCTATGGGTAGGCACATAATATGACAGCAAGGATTAGCAATTAACGAATGCAGATTAGCGATTGTTCAATTTGGATCTAAAGTACAAATCAGAGGTGCTGGCTAAGACGTGTCGAGACATAGCGCAACAAGGTGAAAACAAAGGACGATGGAAAGAACTCACAGAACAAACAAGTAGCCCGGATTTTTCTTTTTTCCTGAATTTTTTCCTGATTTTTCCAAAAGGCACTAGTAGGAATCAAACTATTTTATTTTTTTCACTATTTTTTTATATTTTTCTCTGACCAAGGATCAAATAAAGATGCAACCATAAAAATTGGCACCTACAACTGAGGTGGGATGTGGTCTACAGAAATACAGCACGTTCTATGAAAAGCGTGCAAAAATTTGACAATTTTTTCTTTATTTTCCGGAATTTTTTGGCAATTTTGATGAACCAAATAGGGCAAATCCAAAGTGGTGAAACAATCTGTCGTTGAGTGTGGGTAACAGTTGCAAGATGAAGCTGTGCTGACAGAAGAATTTGTGGAGCTACGGGTAGGTACACAATATGACAGCAAGGATTAGCAATTAACGAATGCAGATTAGCGATTTTTCAATCTGGATCCAATGTACAAATCACAGGTGCTGGCTAAGACGCGTCGAGACAGAGCGCAACAAGGTGAAAACAAAGGACGTTGGAAAGAACTCAGAGAAGAAGCAAATAGCCCAGATTTTTCCTTTTTCCTGAATTTTTCCCTGATTTTTCCAAAAGGCACTAGTAGGAATCAAACTTTTTTATTTTTTCACTATTTTTTTAATATTTTTCTCTGAACATAGATCATAAAAAGATGTAACCACAAAAATTGGCACCTACAACTGAGGTGGGATGTGGTCTAGAGAAATACAGCACGTTCTGTGAAAAGCGTGCAAAAACTTTGACAATTTTTTTCCTTATTTTTCACAATTTTTTTGGCAATTTTAATGAAACCAAACTGGGCAAATTCAAAGTGGCGAACCAATCTATTGTTGAGCGTGGGTAACAGTTGCAAGATGAACCTATGCTGACAGAAGAATATGTGGAGCTATGGGTTGACACACAATATGATAGCAAGGATTAGCAATTAACGAATGAAGATTAGTGATTGTTCAATCTGGATCCAAAGTACAAATTACAGGTGCTGGCTAAGACGTGTCGAGACGTAGCGCAACAAGGTGGAAACAAAGGACGATGGAAAGAACACACAGAACAAGCAAATCGCCCAAATTTTTCCTTTTTCCTGAATTTTTCCCTGATTTTTCCAAAAGGCACTAGTAGGAATCAAACTTTTTTATTTTTTCACTATTTTTTATATTTTTTCTGAACACAGATCAAAAAACATGCAACCACAAAAATAGACACCTACAACTGAGGTGGGATGTGGTCTACAGAAATACAGCACGTTCTGTGAAAAGCGTGCAAAAATTTTGACAATTTTTTTTTATTTTTCCGATTTTTTTTGGCAATTTTGATGAAAACAAACAGGGCAAAGCCAAAGTGGCAAACCAATCTATTGTTGTGCATGGGTAACAATTGCAAGATGAATCCGTGCTAATAGAAGAATATGTGGAGCTATGGGTAGGCACATAATATGACAGCAAGGATTAGAAATTAACGAATGCAGATTAGCGATTGTTCAATTTGGATCTAAAGTACAAATCAGAGGTGCTGGCTAAGACGTGTCGAGACATAGCGCAACAAGGTGAAAACAAAGGACGATGGAAAGAACTCACAGAACAAACAAGTAGCCCGGATTTTTCTTTTTTCCTGAATTTTTTCCTGATTTTTCCAAAAGGCACTAGTAGGAATCAAACTATTTTATTTTTTTCACTATTTTTTTATATTTTTCTCTGACCAAGGATCAAATAAAGATGCAACCATAAAAATTGGCACCTACAACTGAGGTGGGATGTGGTCTACAGAAATACAGCACGTTCTATGAAAAGCGTGCGAAAATTTGACAATTTTTTTCTTTATTTTCCTGAATTTTTTGGCAATTTTGATGAAACCAAATTGGGCAAAGCCAAAGTGGCGAAACAATCTGTTACTGAGCGTGAGTAACAGTTGCAAGATGAACTTGTGCTGACTGAAGAATATGTGGAGCTATGGTAGGCACACAATATGATAGCAAGGATTAGCAATTAACGAATACGGATTATCGATTGTTTAATCTGGATCCAAAGTTCAAATCACAGGTGCTGGCTAAGACGTGTCGAGACGTAGCGCAACAAGGTGAAAACAAAGGACGATGGAAAGAACTCACAAAAAAAGCAAATAGCCCAGATTTTTTCTTTTTCCTAAATTTTTCCCTGATTTTTCCAAAAGGCACTTGTAGGAATCAAAGTTTTCTATTTTTCACTTTTTTTATATTTTTCTCTGTACAAGGATAAAAAAGATGCAACCACAAAAATTGGCACCTACAACTGAGGTGGGATGTGGTCTACAGAAATATAGCATGTTCTTTGAAAAGCATGCAAAAACTTTGACAATTTTTTTCTTTATTTTCCTGAATTTTTTTGGCAATTTTGATGAAACCAAATAGGGCAAAGCCAAAGTGGCGAAACAATCTGTTACTGAGCGTGGGTAACAGTTGCAAGATGAACCTGTGCTGACAGAAGAATATGTGGAGCTACGGTTAGGCACACAATATGACAGCAAGGATTAGCAATTAACGAATGCAGATTAGCGATTGTTTAATCTGGATCCAAAGTACAAATCACAGGTGTTGGCTAAGACGTGTCGAGACGTAGCGCAACAAGGTGAAAACAAAGGACGATGGAAAGAACTCACAGAATAAGCAAATAGCCCAGATTTTTTCTTTTTCCTGAATTTTTCCCCGATTTTTCCTAAAGGCACTAGTAGGAATCAAAGTTTTCTATTTTTCACTATTTTTTTATATTTTTCTCTGAACACGGATAAAAAAGATGCAACCACAAAAATTGGCACCTACAACTGAGGTGGGATGTGGTCTACAGAAATACAGCACGTTCTTTGAAAAGCTAGCAAAAACTTTGATAATTTTTTTCTTTATTTTCCTAAATTTTTTTGGCAATTTTGATGAACCAAATAGGGCAAAGCCAAAGTGGCGAAACAATATGTCGTTGAGCGTGGGTAACAGTTGCAAGATGAACCTGTGCTGACAGAAGAATATGTGGAGCTACGGGTAGGTACACAATATGACAGCAAGGATTAGCAATTAACGAATGCAGATTAGCGATTTTTCAATCCGGATCCAATGTACAAATCACAGGTGCTGGCTAAGACGTGTCGAGACATAGCGCAACAAGGTGAAAACAAAGGACGTTGGAAAGAACTCAGAGAACAAGCAAATAGCCCGGATTTTTCCTTTTTCCTGAATTTTTCCCTGATTTTTCCAAAAGGCACCAGTAGGAATCAAACTTTTTTATTTTTTCACTATTTTTTTTATATTTTTCTCTGAACATAGATCAAAAAAAGATGTAACCACAAAAATTGGCACCTACAACTGAGGTGGGATGTGGTCTACAGAAATACAGCACGTTCTGTGAAAAGCGTGCAAAAACTTTGACAATTTTTTTTCCTTATTTTTCTGAATTTTTTTTGCAATTTTGATGAAACCAAACTGGGTAAATTCAAAGTGGCGAACCAATCTATTGTTGAGCATGGGTAACAGTTGCAAGATGAACCTATGCTGACAGAAGAATATGTGGAGCTATGGGTTGGCACACAACATGACAGCAAGGATTAGCAATTAACGAATGCAGATTAGCGATTCTTCAATCTGGATCCAAAGTACAAATTACAGGTGCTGGCTAAGACGTGTCGAGACGTAGCGCAACAAGGTGGAAACAAAGGACGATGGAAAGAACACACAGAACAAGCAAATCGCCCAAATTTTTCCTTTTTCCTGAATTTTTCCCTGATTTTTCCAAAAGGCACTAGTAGGAATCAAACTTTTTTTATTTTTTCACTATTTTTTATATTTTTCTCTGAACACAGATCAAAAAACATGCAACCACAAAAATAGACACCTACAACCTAGGTGGGATGTGGTCCACAGAAATACAGCACGTTCTGTGAAAAGCGTGCAAAAACTTTGACAATTTTTTTTATTTTTCCGATTTTTTTTGGCAATTTTGATGAAAACAAACAGGGCAAAGCCAAAGTGGCAAACCAATCTGTTGTTGTGCATGGGTAACAATTGCAAGATGAATCCGTGCTGATAGAAGAATATGTGGAGCTATGGGTAGGCACATAATATGACAGCAGGGATTAGCAATTAACGAATGCAGATTAGCGTTGTTCAATTTGGATCTAAAGTACAAATCAGAGGTGCTGGCTAAGACGTGTCGAGACGTAGCGCAACAAGGTGAAAACAAAGGACGATGAAAAGAACTCACAGAACAGGCAAGTAGCCCGGATTTTTCTTTTTTCCTGAATTTTTTCCTGATTTTTCCAAAAGGCACTAGTTGGAATCAAACTATTTTATTTTTTTCACTATTTTTTAATATTTTTCTCTGACCAAGGATCAAAAAAAGATGCAACCAAAAAAATTGGCACCTACAACTGAGGTGGGATGTGGTCTACAGAAATACAGCACGTTCTATGAAAACCGTGTGAAAATTTTGACAATTTTTTCTTTATTTTCCTGATTTTTTTTTGGCAATTTTGATGAAACCAAATAGGGCAAAACCAAAGTGGCGAAACAATCTGTTACTGAGCGTGGGTAACAGATGCAAGATGAACCTGTACTGACAGAAGAATATGTGGAGCTATGGTAGGCACACAATATGACAGCAAGGATTAGCAATTAACGAATAAGGATTATCGATTGTTTAATCTGGATCCAAAGTACAAATCACAGGTGCTGGCTAAGACGTGTCGAGACGTAGCGCAACAAGGTGAAAACAAAGGACGATGGAAAGAACTCACAAAATAAGCAAATAGCCAGGATTTTTTCTTTTTCCTGAATTTTTCCCTGATTTTTCCAAAAGGCACTAGTAGGAATCAAAGTTTTCTATTTTCACTATTTTTTTATATTTTTCTCTGAATAAGGATAAAAGAGATGCAACCACAAAAATTGGCACCTACAACTAAGGTGGGACGTGGTCTACAGAAATACAGCATGTTCTTTGAAAAGCATGCAAAAACTTTGACAAATTTTTTTCTTTATTTTCCTGAATTTTTTTTGGCAATTTTGATGAAACCAAAAAGGGCAAAGCCAAAGTGGCGAAACAATCTGTCGTTGAGCGTGGGTAACAGTTGCAAGATGAACATGTGCTGACAGAAGAATATGTGGAGCTACGGGTAGGTACACAATATGACAACAAGGATTAGCAATTAACGAAAGCAGATTAGTGATTTTTCAATCCGGATCCAATGTACAAATCACAGGTGCTGGCTAAGACGTGTCGAGACATAGCGCAACAAGGTGAAAACAAAGGACGTTGGAAAGAACTCAGAGAACAAGCAAATGGCCGGGATTTTTCCTTTTTCCTGAATTTTTCCCTGATTTCTCCAAAAGGCACTAGTAGGAATCAAACTTTTTTATTTTTTCACTATTTTTTTATATTTTTCTCTGAACACAGATTAAAAAAAGATGCAACCACAAAAATTGGCACCTACAACTGAGGTGGGATGTGGTCTACAGAAATACAGCACGTTCTGTGAAAAGTGTGCAAAAACTTTGACAATTTTTTTTCCTATTTTTCCAAATTTTTTTGGCAATTTTAACGAAACCAAACAGGGCAAAGCCAAAGTGGCGAACCAATCTATTGTTGAGCGTGTCGAGAGGTTGCGCAACATGGTGTAAACAAAGGACGATGGAAAGAACTCACAGAACAAGCAAATAGCCTGAATTTTTCCCTGATTTTTCCAAAAGGCACTAGTAGGAATCAAAGTTTTCTATTTTTCATTATTTTTTTATATTTTTCTCTGAACAAGTATAAAAAAGGATGCAACCACAAAAATTGGCACCTATAACTGAGGTGGGATGTGGTCTATAGAAATACAGCACGTTCAGCATGCAAAAACTTTGACAATTTTTTTCTTTTCCTGAATTTTATTGGCAATTTTGATGAAACCAAACAGGGCAAAGCCAAAGTGGCGAAAAAATCTATTGTTGAGCGTGGGTAACAGTTGCAAGATAAACCTGTGCTGACAGAAGAATATGTGGAGCTATGGGTAGGCACACAATATGACAATAAGGATTACAAATTAACGAATGCAGATTAGCGATTGTTGAATTCAGATCCAAAGTACAAATCACAGTTGCTGGCTAAGACGTGTCGAGACGTAGCGCAACATGGGGAAAACAAAGCACAATGGAAAGAACTCACAGAACAAGCAAATTGCCCGCATTTTTCCTTTTTCCTGAATTTTTCTCTGATTTTTCCAAAAGCCACTAGTAGGAATCAAACTTTTAAAATTTTCAACTATTTTTTTATATTTTTCTCTGAACAAGGATAAAAAAAGATGCAACCATAAAAATTGGCACCTACAACTGAGGTGGGATGTGGTCTACAGAAATACAGCACGTTCTCAGAAAAGCGTGCAAAAACTTTGACAAATTTTTTTCTTTAATTTCCTAATTTTTTTTGGCAATTTTGATGAAACCAAACAGGGCAAAGCCAAAGTGGTGAAACAATCTGTTGCTGAGCATGGGTAACAGTTGCAAGATGAACATGTGCTGACAGAAGAATATGTGGAACTATGGGTAGGCACACAATATGACAGCAAGGATTAGCAATTAACGAATGCAGATTAGCGATTGTTCAATCCAGATCCATAGTACAAATCACAGGTGCTGGCTAAGACGTGTCGAGACGTTGCGCAACAAGGTGTAAACAAATGACGATGGAAAGAACTCACAGAACAAGCAAATAGCCTAATTTTTTCCTTGTTCCTGAATTTTTCCCTGATTTTTCCAAAAGGCACTAGTAGGAATCAAACTTTTTTATTTTTTCACTATTTTTTTATATTTTCTCGGAACAAGGATAAAAAAGATGCAACCACAAAAATTGGCACCTACAACTGAGGTGGGATGTGGTCGACAGAAATACAACATGTTCAACATGCAAAAACTTTGACAATTTTTTTCTTTATTTTCCCGAATTTTATTAGCAATTTTGATGAAACCAAACGGGGCAAAGCCAAAGTGGTGACAAAATCTGTTCTTGAGCGTGGGTAACATTTGCAAGATGAACCTGTGCTGACAGAAGAATATGTGGAGCTACAGGTAGGCACACAATATGATAGCAAGGATTAGCAATTAACGAATGCAGATTAGCGATTGTTCAATCTGGATCCGAAGTACAAATCACAGGTGCTGGCTAAGACATGTCGAGACGTTGCGCAACAAGGTGTAAACAAATGACGATGGAAAGAACTCACAGAACAAGCAAATAGCCTAATTTTTTCCTTGTTCCTAAATTTTTCCCTGATTTTTCCAAAAGGCACTAGTAGGAATCAAACTTTTTAAATTTTTCACTATTTTTTTATTTTTTCTCGGAACAAGGATAAAAAAAGATGCAACCACAAAAATTGGCACCTACAACTGAGGTGGGATGTGGTCGACAAAAATACAACATGTTCTCTGAAAAACGTGCAAAAACTTTGACAAATTTTTTTCTTTAATTTCCAAAAATTTTTTGGCAATTTTGATGAAACCAAACAGGGCAAAGCCAAAGTGGTGAAACAATCTGTTGCTGAGCATGGGTAATAGTTGCAAGATGATCCTGTGCTGACAGAAGAATATGTGGAACTATGGGTAGGCACACAATATGACAGCAAGGATTAGCAATTAACGAATGCAGATTAGCGATTGTTCAATCCAGATCCATAGTACAAATCACAGGTGCTAGCTAAGACGTGTCGAGACATTGCGCAACAAGGTGTAATCAAATGACGATGGAAAGAACTCACAGAACAAGCAAATAGCCTAATTTTTTCCTTGTTCCTGAATTTTTCCCTGATTTTTCCAAAAGGCACTAGTAGGAATCAAACTTTTTTATTTCTTCACTATTTCTTATATTTTCTCAGAACAAGGATAAAAAAAGATGCAACCACAAAAATTGGCACCTACAACTGAGGTGGGATGTGGTCGACAGAAATACAACATGTTCAACATGCAAAAACTTTGACAATTTTTTTCTTTATTTTCCCGAATTTTATTAGCAATTTTGATGAAAACAAACAGGGCAAAGCCAAAGTGGCGACAAAATCTGTTCTTGAGCGTGGGTAACATTTGCAAGATGAACCTGTGCTAACAGAAGAATATGTGGAGCTACAGGTAGGCACACAATATGATAGCAAGGATTAGCAATTAACGAATGCAGATTAGCGATTGTTCAATCTGGATCCGAAGTACAAATCACAGGTGCTGGCTAAGACGTGTCGAGAGGTTGTGCAACATGGTGTAAACAAAGGACGATGCAAAGAACGCACAGAACAAGCAAATAGCCCAAATTTTTCCTTTTTCCTGAATTTTTCCCCGATTTTTCCAAAAGGCACTAGTAGGAATCAAATTTTTTTATTTTTTCACTATTTTTTTATATTTTTCTCGGAACAAGGATAAAAAAAGATGCAACCACAAAAATTGCAAGCTATAACTGAGGTGGGATGTGGTCTACAGAAATACATCACGTTCAGCATGCAAAAACTTTGACATTTTTTTTTCTTTTCCTGAATTTTATTGGAATTTTGATGAAACCAAACAGGGCAAAGCCAAAGTGGCGAAAAAATCTGTTGTTGAGCGTGAGTAATAGTTGCAAGATGAACCTGTGCTGACAGAAGAATATGTGGAGCTATGGGTAGGCACACAATATGACAGCAAGGATTAGCAATTAACGAATGCAGATTATCGATTGTTGAATCCAGATCCAAAGTACAAATCACAGTTGCTGGCTAAGACGTGTCGAGACGTAGCGCAACATGGTGAAAACAAAGCACAATGGAAAGAACTCACAGAACAAGCAAATAGCCCGCATTTTTCCTTTTTCCTGAATTTTTCTCTGATTTTTCCAAAAGGCACTAGTAGGAATCAAACTTTTTAAATTTTTCAGTATTTTTTTATATTTTTCTCTGAACAAGGATCAAAAAAGATGCAGCCACAAAAATTAGCACCTACAACTGAGGTCGGATGTGGTCTACAGAAATACAGCACGTTCTCTGAAAAGCGTGCAAAAACTTTGACAAATTTTTTTCTTTAATTTCCTAAATTTTTTTGGCAATTTTGATGAAACCAAACAGGGCAAAGCCAAAGTGGTAAAACAATCTGTTGCTGAGCATGGGTAATAGTTGCAAGATGAACCTGTGCTGACAGAAGAATATGTGGAACTATGGGTAGGCACACAATATGACAGCAAGGATTAGCAATTAACGAATGCAGATTAGCGATTGTTCAATCCAGATCCATAGTACAAATCACAGGTGCTGGCTAAGACGTGTCGAGACGTTGCGCAACAAGGTGTAAACAAATGACGATGGAAAGAACTCACAGAACAAGCAAATAGCCCAATTTTTCCTTATTCCTGAATTTTTCCCTGATTTTTCCAAAAGGCACTAGTAGGAATCAAACTTTTTTATTTTTTCACTATTTTTTTTATATTTTCTCGGAACAAGGATAAAAAAAGATGCAACCACAAAAATTGGCACCTACAATTGAGGTGGGATGTGGTCGACAGCAATACAACATGTTCCACATGCAAAAACTTTGACAATTTCTTTCTTTATTTTCCCAAATTTTATTAACAATTTTGATGAAACCAAACAGGGCAAAGCCAAAGTGGTGACAAAATCTGTTCTTGAGCGTGGGTAACATTTGCAAGATGAACCTGTGCTGACAGAAGAATATGTGGAGCTACAGGTAGGCACACAATATGACAGCAAGGATTAGCAATTAACGAATGCAGATTAGCGATTGTTCAATTTGGATCCGAAGTACAAATCACAGGTGCTGGCTAAGACGTGTCGAGAGGTTGCGCAACATGGTGTAAACAAAGGATGATGCAAAGAACTCACAGAACAAGCAAATAGCCCGAATTTTTCCTTTTTCCTGAATTTTTCCCTGATTTTTCCAAAAGGCACTAGTAGGAATCACACTTTTTTATTTTTTCACTATTTTTTTATATTTTTCTTGGAACAAGGATAAAAAAATATGCAACCACAAAAATTGCAACCTATAACTGAGGTGGGATGTGGTCTACAGAAAAACGGCACGTTCAGCATGCAAAAACTTTGACAATTTTTTTTCTTTTCCTGAATTTTATTGGCAATTTTGATGAAACCAAACAGGGCAAAGCCAAAGTGGCGAAAAAATCTGTTGTTGAGCGTGAGTAACAGTTGCAAGATGAACCTGTGCTGACAGAAGAATATGTGGAGCTATGGGTAGGCACACAATATGACAGCAAGGATTAGCAATTAACGAATGCAGATTATCGATTGTTGAATCCAGATCCAAAGTACAAATCACAGTTGCTGGCTAAGACGTGTCGAGACGTAGCGCAACAAGGTGAAAACAAAGCACAATGGAAAGAACTCATAGAACAAGCAAATAGCCCATATTTTTCCTTTTTCCTGAATTTTTCTCTGATTTTTCCAAAAGGCACTAGTAGGAATCAAACTTTTTAAATTTTTTAGTATTTTTTTTATATTTTTCTCTGAACAAGGATCAAAAAAGATGCAACCACAAAAATTGGCACCTACAACTGAGGTGGGATGTGGTCTACAGAAATACAGCACGTTCTCTGAAAAGCGTGCAAAAACTTTGACAAATTTTTTTCTTTAATTTCCTAAATTTTTTTGGCAATTTTGATGAAACCAAACACGGCAAAGCCAAAGTGGTGAAACAATCTGTTGCTGAGCATGGGTAATAGTTGCAAGATGAACCTGTGCTGACAGAAGAATATGTGGAACTATGGGTAGGCACACAATATGACAGCAAGGATTAGCAATTAACGAATGCAGATTAGCGATTGTTCAATCCAGATCCATAGTACAAATCACAGGTGCTGGCTAAGACGTGTCGAGACGTTGCGCAACAAGGTGTAAACAAATGACGATGGAAAGAACTCACAGAACAAGCAAATAGCCCAATTTTTCCTTATTCCTGAATTTTTCCCTGATTTTTTCGAAAGGCACTAGTAGGAATCAAACTTTTTCACTTTTTCACTATTTTTTTATATTTTCTCGGAACAAGGATAAAAAAAGATGCAACCACAAAAATTGGAACCTACAACTGAGGTGGGATGTGGTCGACAGAAATACAGCACGTTCAGCATGCAAAAATTTTGACATTTTTTTTCTTTATTTTCTCGAATTTTATTGGCAATTTTGATGAAACCACACAGGGCAAAGCCAAAGTGGCGACAAAATCTGTTCTTGAGCATGGGTAACATTTGCAAGATGAACCTGTGCTGACAGAAGAATATGTGGAGCTACAGGTAGGCACACAATATCACAGCAAGGATTAGCAATTAACGAATGCAGATTAGCGATTGTTCAATCCAGATCCAAAGTACAAATCACAGGTGGTGGCTAAGACGTGTCGAGATGTAGCGCAACAAGGTGAAAACAAAAGACGACGGAAAGAACTCACAGAACAAGCAAATAGCCCAATTTTTTCCTTGTTCCTGAATTTTTCCCTGATTTTTCCAAAAGGCACTAGTAGGAATCAAACTTTTTTATTTTTTTACTATTTTATTTATATTTTTCTCGAAACAAGGATAAAAAAGATGCAACCACAAAAATTGGCACCTACAACTGAGGTGGGATGTGGTCTATAGAAATACAGCACGTTCAGCATGCAAAAACTTCGACAAATTTTTTTCTTTATTTTCCCGAATTTTATTGGCAATTTTGATGAAATCAAACAGGGCAAAGCCAAAGTGGCGACAGAATCTGTTCTTGAGCGTGGGTAACATTTGCAAGATGCACCTGTGCTGACAGAAGAATATGTGGAGCAACGGGTAGGCACACAATATGACAGCAAGGATTAGCAATTAACGAATGCAGATTAGTGATTGTTCAATCCAGATCCAAAGTACAAATCATAGGTGCTGGCTAAGACGCGTCGAGAGGTTGCGCAACATGGTGAAAACAAAAGACGATGGAAAGAACTCACAGAACAAGCAAATAGCCTGGATTTTTCCTTTTTCCTGAATTTTTCCCTGATTTTTCCAAAAGGCACTAGTAGGAATCAAACTTTTTTATTTTTTCACTATTTTTTTATATTTTTCTCGGAACAAGGATAAAAAAAGATGCAACCACAAAATTTGGCACCTCTAACTGAGGTGAGATGTGGTCTACAGAAATACAGAACGTTCAGCATGCAAAAACTTTGACATTTTTTTTTTCTTTTCCTGAATTTTATTGGCAATTTTGATGAAACCAAACAGGGCAAAGCCAAAGTAGCGAAAAAATCTGTTGTTGAGCGTGGGTAACAGTTGCAAGATGAACCTGTGCTGACAGAAGAATATGTGGAGCTATGGGTAGGCACACAATATGACAGCAAGGATTAGCAATTAACGAATGCAGATTATCGATTGTTGAATCCAGATCCAAAGTATAAATCACAGTTGCTGGCTAAGACGTGTCGAGACGTAGCGCAACAAGGTGAAAACAAAGCACAATGGAAAGAACTCACAGAACAAGCAAATAGCCCGCATTTTTCCTTTTTCCTGAATTTTTCTCTGATTTTTCCAAAAGGCACTAGTAGGAATCAAACTTTTTAAAATTTTCACTATTTTTTTTATATTTTTCTCTGAACAAGGATAAAAAAAGATGCAACCACAAAAATTGGCACCTACAACTGAGGTGGGATGTGGTCTACAGAAATACAGCACGTTCAGCATGCAAAAACTTTGACAATTTTATTTCTTTGTTTTCCTAAATTTTTTTGGCAATTTTGATGAAACCAAACAGGGCAAAGCCAAAGTGGCGAAAAAATCTGTTGTTGAGCGTGGGTAACAGTTGCAAGATGAACCAGTGCTGACAGAAGAATATGTGGAGCTACGGATAGGCAGACAATATGACAGATTAGCGATTGTTCAATCCGAATAAAAAGTACAAATCACAGGTGCTGGCTAAGGCGTGTCGAGACGTAGCGCAACAATGTGAAAACAAAGGACGATGGAAAGAACTCACAGAACAAGCAAATAGCTCAGATTTTTCTTTTTTCCTGAATTTTTCCCTGATTTTTCCAAAAGGCACTAGTAGGAATCAAACTTTTTTATTTTTTCACTATTTTTTTATATTTTTCCCTGAACAAGGATAAAAAAAAGATGCAACAACAAAAATTGGCACCTACAACTAAGGTGGGATGTGGTCTACAGAAATGCTGCACGTTCTTTGAAAAGCATGCAAAAACTTTGACAATTTTCTTCTTTATTTTCCTAAATTTTTTGGTAATTTTGATGAAACCAAACAGGGGAAAGCCAAAGTGATGAAACAATCTGTTGCTGAGCGTGGGTAACAGTTTCAAGATGAACCTGTGCTGACAGAAGAATATGTGGAGCTATGGGTAGGCACACATTATGACAGCAAGGATTAGCAATTAACGAATGCAGATTAGCGACTGTTCAATCCGGATCCAAAGTACAAATCACAGGTGCTGGCTAAGACGTGTCGAGACATTGCGCAACAAGGTGAAAACAAAGGACAATGGAAAGAACTCACAGAACAAGCAAATAGCCCGAATTTTTCCTTTTTCCTGAATTTTACCCTGATTTTTCTAAAAGGCACCAGTAGGAATCAAACTTTTTTATTTTTTCACTATTTTTTTATATTTTTCTCTGAACAAGGATCAAAATGGATGCAACCACAAAAATTGGCACCTACAACTGAGGTGGGATGTGGTCTACAGAAATACAGCACGTTCTTTGAAAAGCATGCAAAAACTTTGACAATTTTTTTTCTTTATTTTCCCAAAAAATTTTTTGGCAATTTTGATGAAACCAAACAGGGCGAAGCCAAAGTGGCGAAACAATCTGTTGTTGAGTGTGGGTAACAGTTGCAAGATGAACTTGTGCTGACAGAAGAATATGTGGAGCTACGGGTAGGCACTCAATATGACAGCAAGGATTAGCAATTAACGAATGCAGATTAGCGAATGTTCAATCTAGATCCAAAGTACAAATCCAAGGTGCTGGCTAAGACGTGTCGAGACATAGCGCAACAAGGTGAAAATAAAGGACGATGGAAAGAACTCACAGAACAAGCAAATAGCTCAGATTTTTCCTTTTTCCTGAATTTTTCCCAGATTTTTCCAAAAGGCACTAGTAGGAATCATAATTTTTTATTTTTTCACTATTTTTTTTATATTTTTATCTAAACAAGGATAAAAAAAGATGCAACCACAAAAATTGGCACCTATAACTGAGGTGAGAAGTGGTCTACAGAAATACAGCACGTTCAGCATGCAAAAACTTTGACAATTTTTTTCTTTATTTTCCTGATTTTTTTTGGCAATTTTGATGAAACCAAACAGGGCAAAGCTAAAGTGGCAAAAAAATCTATTGTTGAGCGTGGGTAACAGTTGCAAGATGAACTTGTGCTAACAGAAGAATATGTGGAGCTAAGGGAATGCACACAATATGACAGTAAGGATTAGCAATTAACAAATGTAGATTAGCGATTGTTCAATCCAGATCCAAAGTACAAATCACAGGTGCTAGTTAAGACGTGTCAAGATGTAGCGCAACAAGGTGAAAACAAAGCACAATGGAAAGAACTCACATAACAAGCAAATAGGCCAGATTTTTCCTTTTTCCTGAATTTTTCCCTGATTTTTCCAAAAGGCACTAGTAGGAATCAAACTTTTTAATTTTTTCACTATTTTTTATTTTATATTTTTCTCTGAACATGGATCAAAAAAAGATGCAACCACAAAAATTGGCACCTACAACTGAGGTGGGATGTGGTCTACAGAAATACAGCATGTTTTGTGAAAAGCGTGCAAAAACTTTGATAATTTTCTTCTTTATTTTCATGATTTTTTGGCAATTTTGATGAAACCAAGCAGGGGAAAGCCAAAGTGGCGAAACAATCTATTGCTGAGCGTGGGTAACAGTTTCAAGATGAACCTGTTCTGACAGAAGAATATGTGGAGCTATGGGTAGGCACACATTATGATAGCAAGGATTAGCAATTAACGAATGCAGATTAGCGATTGTTCAATCCGGATATAAAGTACAAATCACAGGTGCTGGATAAGACGTGTCGAGACGTAGTGCAACAAGGTGAAAACAAAGGACGATGGAAAGAACTCACAGAACAAGCAAATAACCCAGATTTTTCTTTTTTCCTGAATTTTTCCCTGATTTTTCCAAAAGGCACTAGTAGGAATCAAACTTTTTTTTATTTTTTCACTATTTTTTTATATTTTTCTATGAACAAGGATCAAAAAAAGATGCACAACAAAAATTGGCACCTACAACTAAGGTGGGATGTGGTCTACAGAAATGCAGCACGTTCTTTGAAAAGCATGCAAAAATTTTGATAATTTTTTTCTTTATTTTCCCGAATTTTTTTGGCAATTTTGATGAAACCAAATAGGGCATAGCCAAAGTGGCGAAACAATCTGTTGTTGAGCGTGGGTAATAGTTGCAAGATGAACCTATGCTGACAGAAGAATATGTGGAGCTACGGGTAGATACACAATATGACAGCAAGGATTAGCAATTAACGAATGCAGATTAGCGATTGTTCGATCCGGATCCAAAGAACAAATCACAGATGCTGGCTAAGACATGTCGAGACGTAGCGCAACAAGGTGAAAACAAAGGACGATGGAAAGAACTCACAGAACAAGCAAATAGCCCGGATTTTTCCTTTTTCCTGAATTTTTCCCTGATTTTTCCAAAAGGCACTAGTAAGAATCAAACTTTTTAATTTTTTCACTATTTTTTTATATTTTGCTCTTAACACGGATAAGAAAAAGATGCAACCACAAAAATTGGCACCTACAACTGAGGTGGGATGTGGTCTACAGAAATACAGCATGTTTTGTAAAAGCGTGCAAAAACTTTGACAATTTAATTCTTTATTTTCCTAAATTTTTATGGCAATTTTGATGAAACCAAACAGGGCAAAGCCAAAGTGACCAAAAAATCTGTTGTTGAGCGTGGGTAACAGTTGCAAGATGAACCAGTGCTGATAGAACAATATGTGGAGCTATGGGTAGGCACACAATATGACAACGAGGATTAGCAATTAACGAATGCAGATTAGCGATTGTTAAATCCGGATCCAAAGTACAAATCACAGGTGCTGGATAAGACATGTCGAGACATTGCGCAACAACGTGAAAACAAAGGACAATGGAAAGAACTCGCAGAACAAGAAAATAGCCCAAATTTTTCCTTTTTCCTGAATTTTTCCCTGATTTTTCCAAAAGGCACTAGTAGGAATCAAACTTTTTTATTTTTTCACTATTTTTATATATTTTTCTCTGAACAAGGATAAAAAAGGATGCAACCACAAAAATTGGCACCTACAACTGAGGTGGGATGTGGTCTACAAAAATACAGCACGTTCAGCATGCAAAAACTTTAACAATTTTATTTCTTTATTTTCCTAAATTTTTTTAGCAATTTTGATGAAACCAAACAGGGCAAGGCCAAATTGGCGAAAAAATCTATTGTTGAGCGTGGGTAACAGTTGCAAGATGAACCAGTGCTGACAGAAGAATATGTGGAGCTACGGGTAGGCACACAATATGACAACAAGGATTAGCAATTAACGAATGCAGATTAGCAATTGTTCAATCCGGATCCAAAGTACAAATAACAGGTGCTGGCTAAGGCGTGTCGAGACGTAACGCACCAAGGTGAAAACAAAGCACAATGGAAAGAACTCACAGAACAAGCAAAGAGCCCGAATTTTTCCTTTTTCCTGAATTTTACCCTGATTTTTCCAAAAGGCACTAGTAAGAATCAAATTTTTTTATTTTTTCACTATTTTTTTATATTTTTCTCTGAACAAGGATCAAAAAGGATGGAACCACAAAAATTGGCACCTACAACTGAGGTGGGATGTGGTCTATAGAAATACAGCATGTTTTTTGAAAAGCATGCAAAAACTTTGACAATTTTCTTCTTTATTTTCCTGAATTTTTATGGCAATTTTGATGAAACCAAACAGGGCAAAGCCAAAGTGGCGAAACAATCTGTTGCTGAGCGTGGGTAACAGTTGCAAGATGAACTTGTGCTGACAGAAGAATATGTGGAGCTATGGGTAGGCACACAATATGACAGCATGGATTAGCAATTAACGAATGCAGATTAGCGATTGTTAAATCCGGATCCAAAGTATAAATCACAGGTGCTGGCTAAGACATGTCGAGACGTTGCGCAACAACGTGAAAACAAAGGACGATGGAAAGAACTCACAGAACAAGCAAATAGCCCAAATTTTTCCTTTTTCCTGAATTTTTCCCTGATTTTTCCAAAAGGCACTAGTAGGAATCAAACTTTTCTATTTTTTCACTATTTTTTTATATTTTTCCCTGAACAAGGATAAAAAGGATGCAACCACAAAAATTGGCACCTACAACTGAGGTGGGATGTGGTCTACAGAAATACAGCACGTTCAGCATGCAAAAACTTTGACAATTTTATTTCTTTATTTTCCTAAATTTTTTTGGCAATTTTGATGAAACCAAACAGGGCAAAGCTAAAGTGGCGAAAAAATCTGTTGTTAAGCGTGGGTAACTGTTGCAAGATGAACCAGTGCTGACAGAAGAATATGTGGAGCTACGGGTAGGCACACAATATGACAACAAGGATTAGCAATTAACGAATGCAGATTAGCGTTTGTTCAATCCGGATCCAAAGTACAAATCACAGGTGCTGGCTAAGGCGTGTCGAGACATAGCGCAACAAGGTGAAAACAAAGCACAATGGAAAGAACTCACAGAACAAGCAAATATCCCGGATTTTTCCATTTTTCCTGAATTTTACCCTGATTTTTCCAAAAGGCACTAGTAGGAATCAAACTTTTTAATTTTTTCACTATTTTTATTTTATATTTTTCTCTGAACATGGATGAAAAAAATGCAACCACAAAAATTGGCACCTACAACTGAGGTGGGATGTGGTCTACAGAAATACAGCACGTTCTTTGAAAAGCATGCAAAAACTTTGACAATTTTCTTCTTTATTTTCCTGAATTTTTTTTGGCAATTTTGATGAAACCAAACAGGGGAAAGCCAAAGTGGCGAAACAATCTGTTGCTGAGCGTGGGTATTAGTTGCAAGATGAACCTGTGCTGACAGAAGAATATGTGGAGCTATGGGTAGGCACACAATATGACAGCAAGAATTAGCAATTAACGAATGCAGATTAGCGATTGTTCAATCTGGATCCAAAGAACAAATCACAGATGTTGGCTAAGATATGTCGAGACGTAGCGCAATAACATGAAAACAAAGGACGATGGAAAGAACTCACAGAACAAGCAAATAGCCCAGATTTTTTCTTTTTCCCGAATTTTTCCCTGATTTTTCCAAAAGGCACTAGTAAGATTCAAACTTTTTAAATTTTCACTATCTTTTATATTTTTCTCTGAACACGGATAAAAAAAGATGCAACCACAAAAATTGGCACCTACAACTGAGGTGGGATGTGGTCTACAGAAATACAGCATGTTTTGTGAAAAGCGTGCAAAAACTTTGACAATTTTCTTTTTTATTTTCCTGAATTTTTATGGCAATTTTGATGAAACCAAACATGACAAAGCCAAAGTGGTGAAACAATCTGTTGCTGAGTGTGGGTAACAGTTGCAAGATGAACCTGTGCTGACAGAAGAATATTTGGAGCTATGGGTAGGCACACAATATGACAGCAAGGATTAGCAATTAACGAATGCAGATTAGCGATTGTTAAATCCGGATCCAAAGTACAAATCACAGGTGCTGGATAAGACATGTCGAGACGTTGCGCAACAACGTGAAAACAAAGGACGATGGAAAGAACTCGCAGAACAAGAAAATAGCCCAAATTTTTCCTTTTTCCTGAATTTTTCCCTGATTTTTCCAAAAGGCACTAGTAGGAATCAAACTTTTTTATTTTTTCACTATTTTTTTATATTTTTCTCTGAACAAGGATAAAAAAGGATGCAACCACAAAAATTGGCACCTACAACTGAGGTGGGATGTGGTCTACAGAAATACAGCACGTTCAGCATGCAAAAACTTTGACAATTTTATTTCTTTATTTTCCTAAATTTTTTTAGCAATTTTGATGAAACCAAACAGGGCAAAGCCAAAGTGGCGAAAAAATCTGTTGTTGAGCGTGGGTAACTGTTGCAAGAGGAACCAGTGCTGACAGAAGAATATGTGGAGCTACGGGTAGGCACACAATATGACAACAAGGATTAGCAATTAACGAATGCAGATTAGCGATTGTTCAATCCGGATCCAAAGTACAAATCACAGGTGCTGGCTAAGGCGTGTCGAGACGTAGCGCAACAAGGTGAAAACAAAGCACAATGGAAAGAACTCACAGAACAAGCAAATATCCTGGATTTTTCCATTTTTCCTGAATTTTACCCTGATTTTTCCTAAAGGCACTAGTAGGAATCAAACTTTTTAATTTTTTCACTATTTTTATTTTATATTTTTCTCTGAACATGGATGAAAAAATGCAACCACAAAAATTGGCACCTACAACTGAGGTGGGATGTGGTCTACAGAAATACAGCACGTTCTTTGAAAAGCATGCAAAAACTTTGACAATTTTCTTCTTTATTTTCCTGAATTTTTTTGGCAATTTTGATGAAACCAAACAGGGCAAAGCCAAAGTGGCGAAACAATCTGTTGCTGAGCGTGGGTAACAGTTTCAAGATGAACCTATACTGACAGAAGAATATGTGGAGCTATGGGTAGGCACACATTATGACAGCAAGGATTAGCAATTAATGAATGCAGATTAGAGATTGTTCAATCCGGATCCAAAGTACAAATCATAGGTGCTGGCTAAGACGTGTCGAGACATTGCGCAACAAGGTGAAAACAAAGGACGATGGAAAGAACTCACAGAACAAGCAAATAGCCCGAATTTTTCCTTTTTCCTGAATTTTACCCTGATTTTTCCAAAAGGCACTAGTAAGAATTAAACTTTTTTATTTTTTTCACTATTTTTTTATATTTTTCTCTGAACATGGATCAAAAAGGATGGAACCACAAAAATTGGCACCTACAACTGAGGTGGGATGTGGTCTATAGAAATACACCACGTTCTTTGAAAAGCATGCAAAAACTTTGACAATTTTCTTCTTTATTTTCCTGAATTTTTTTGGCAATTTTGATGAAACCAAACAGGGCAAAGCCAAAGTGGCGAAACAATCTGTTGCTGAGCGTGGGTAACAGTTTCAAGATGAACCCGTGCTGACAGAAGAATTTGTGGAGCTATGTGTAGGCACATATTATGACAGCAAGGATTAGCAATTAACGAATGCAGATTAGCGATTGTTCAATCCAGATCCAAAGTACAAATCACAGGTGCTGGATAAGACGTGTCGAGACGTAGCGCAACAAGGTGAAAACAAAGGACGATGGAAAGAACTCACAGAACAAGCAAATAGCCCAGATTTTTCTTTTTTCCTGAATTTTTCCCTGATTTTTCCAAAAGGCACTAGTAGGAATCAAACTTTTTTATTTTTTCACTATTTTTTTATATTTTTCTCTGAACAAGGATCAAAAAAAGATGCAACAACAAAAATTGGCACCTACAACTAAGGTGGGATGTGGTCTACAGAAATGCAGCACGTTCTTTGAAAAGCATGCAAAAACTTTGACAATTTTCTTCTTTATTTTCCTGAATTTTTTTGGCAATTTTGATGAAACCAAACAGGGCAAAGCCAAAGTGGCGAAACAATCTGTTGCTGAGCGTGGGTAACAGTTTCAAGATGAACCTATGCTGAGAGAAGAATATGTGGAGCTATGGGTAGGCACACGTTATGACAGCAAGGATTAGCAATTAATGAATGCAGATTAGAGATTGTTCAATCCGGATCCAAAGTACAAATCACAGGTGCAGGCTAAGACGTGTCGAGACATTGCGCAACAAGGTGAAAACAAAGGACGATGGAAAGAACTCACAGAACAAGCAAATAGCCCGAATTTTTCCTTTTTCCTAAATTTTACCCTGATTTTTCCAAAAGGCACTAGTAAGAATCAAACTTTTTTATTTTTTTCACTATTTTTTTTATATTTTTCTCTGAACAAGGATCAAAAAGGATGGAACCACAAAAATTGGCACCTACAACTTAGGTGGGATGTGGTCTATAGAAATACACCATGTTCTTTGAAAAGCATGCAAAAACTTTGACAATTTTCTTCTTTATTTTCCTGAATTTTTTTGGCAATTTTGATGAAACCAAACAGGGCAAAGCCAAAGTGGCGAAACAATCTGTTGCTGAGCGTGGGTAACAGTTTCAAGATGAACCCGTGCTGACAGAAGAATATGTGGAGCTATGGGTAGGCACACATTATGACAGCAAGGAATCAAACTTTTTTATTTTTTCACTATTTTTTTATATTATTCTCTGAACAAGGATAAAAAAAGATGCAACAACAAAAATTGGCACCTACAACTAAGGTGGGATGTGGTCGACAGAAATGCAGCACGTTCTTTGAAAAGCATGCTAAAATTTTAACAATTTTTTTATTTATTTTCCCGAATTTTTTTGGCAATTTTGATGAAACCAAATAGGGCATAGCCAAAGTGGCGAAACAATCTGTTGTTGAGCGTGGGTAACAGTTGCAAGATGAACCTATGCTGACAGAAGAATATGTGGAGCTACGGGTAGGCACACAATATGACAGCAAGGATTAGCAATTAACGAATGCAGATTAGCGATTGTTCAATCCGGATCCAAAGAACAAATCACAGGTGCTGGCTAAGACATGTCGAGACGTAGCACAACAAGGTGAAAACAAAGGACGATGGAAAGAACTCACAGAACAATCAAATAGCCCAGATTTTTCCTTTTTTCTGAATTTTTCCCTGATTTTTCCAAAAGGCACTAGTAAGAATCAAACTTTTTAATTTTTTCACTATTTTTTTATATTTTTCTCTGAACACGGATAAAAAAAGATGCAACCACAAAAATTGGCGCCTACAACTGAGGTGGGATGTGGTCTACAGAATACAGCATGTTTTGTGAAAAGCGTGCAAAAACTTTGACAATTTTCTTCTTTATTTTCCTGAATTTTTATGGTAATTTTGACGAAACCAAACAGGGCAAAGCCAAAGTGGCGAAAAAATATGTTGTTGAGCGTGGGTAACAGTTGCAAGATGAACTTGTGCTGACAGAAGAATATGTGGAGCTATGGGTAGGCACACAATATGACAGCAAGGATTAGCAATTAACGAATGCAGATTAGCGATTGTTCAATCCGGATCCAAAGTACAAATCACAGGTGCTGGCTAAGGCGTGTCAAGACGTAGTGCAACAAGGTGAAAACAAAGCACAATGGAAAGAACTCACAGAACAAGCAAATAGCCTGGATTTTTCCATTTTTCCTGAATTTTTCCCTAATTTTTCGAAAAGGCACTAGTAGGAATCAAACTTTTTAATTTTTTCACTATTTTTATTTTATATTTTTCTCTGAACACGGATGAAAAAAAGATGCAACCACAAAAATTGGCACCTACATCTGAGGTGGGATGTGGTCTACAGAAATACAGCACGTTCAGCATGCAAAAACTTTGACAATTTTATTTCTTTATTTTCCTAAATTTTTTTGGCAATTTTGATGAAACCAAACAGGGCAAAGCCAAAGTGGCGAAAAAATCTGTTGTTGAGCGTGGGTAACAGTTGCAAGATTAACCAGTGCTGATAGAAGAATATGTGGAGCTACGGGTAGGCACACAATATGAGAACAAGGATTAGCAATTAACGAATGCAGATTAGCGATTATTCAATCCGGATCCAAAGTACAAATCACAGGTGCTGGCTAAGGCGTGTCGAGACGTAGCGCAACAAGGTGAAAACAAAGCACAATGGAAAGAACTCACAGAACAAGCAAATAGCCCGGATTTTTTCATTTTTTCGGAATTTTTCCCTGATTTTTCCAAAAGGCACTAGTAGGAATCAAACTTTTTAATTTTTTCACTATTTTTATTTTATATTTTTCTCTGAACACGGATGAAAAAAAGATGCAACCACAAAAATTGGCACCTACATCTGAGGTGGGATGTGGTCTACAGAAATACAGCACGTTCAGCATGCAAAAACTTTGACAATTTTATTTCTTTATTTTCCTAAATTTTTTTGGCAATTTTGATGAAACCAAACAGGGCAAAGCCAAAGTGGCGAAAAAATCTGTTGTTGAGCGTGGGTAACAGTTGCAAGATTAACCAGTGCTGATAGAAGAATATGTGGAGCTACGGGTAGGCACACAATATGAGAACAAGGATTAGCAATTAACGAATGCAGATTAGCGATTATTCAATCCGGATCCAAAGTACAAATCACAGGTGCTGGCTAAGGCGTGTCGAGACGTAGCGCAACAAGGTGAAAACAAAGCACAATGGAAAGAACTCACAGAACAAGCAAATAGCCCGGATTTTTTCATTTTTTCGGAATTTTTCCCTGATTTTTCCAAAAGGCACTAGTAGGAATCAAACTTTTTAATTTTTTCACTATTTTTATTTTATATTTTTCTCTGAACACGGATGAAAAAAAGATGCAACCACAAAAATTGGCACCTACATCTGAGGTGGGATGTGGTCTACAGAAATACAGCACGTTCTTTGAAAAGCATGCAAAAACTTTGACAATTTTCTTCTTTATTTTCCTGAATTTTTTTGGCAATTTTGATGAAACCAAACAGGGGAAAGCCAAAGTGGTGAAACAATCTGTTGCTGAGCGTGGGTAACAGTTGCAAGATGAACCAGTGTTGACAGAAGAATATGTGGAGCTATGGGTAGGCACACATTATGACAGCAAGGATTAGCAATTAATGAATGCAGATTAGAGATTGTTCAATCCGGATCCAAAGTACAAATCGCAGGTGCTGGCTAAGACGTGTCGAGACATTGCGCAACAAGGTGAAAACAAAGGACGATGGAAAGAACTCACAGAACAAGCAAATAGCCCGAATTTTTCCTTTTTCCTGAATTTTACCCTGATTTTTCCAAAAGGCACTAGTAAGAATCAAACTTTTTTATTTTTTTCACTATTTTTTTTATATTTTTCTCTGAACAAGGATCAAAAAGGATGGAACCACAAAAATTGGTACCTACAACTGAGGTGGGATGTGGTCTATAGAAATACACCACATTCTTTGAAAAGCATGCAAAAACTTTGACAATTTTCTTCTTTATTTTCCTGAATTTTTTTGGCAATTTTGATGAAACCAAACAGGGCAAAGCCAAAGTGGCGAAATAATCTGTTGCTGAGCGTGGGTAACAGTTTCAAGATGAACCCGTGCTGACAGAAGAATTTGTGGAGCTATGTGTAGGCACATATTATGACAGCAAGGATTAGCAATTAACGAATGCAGATTAGCGATTGTTCAATCCGGATCCAAAGCACAAATCACAGGTGCTGGCTAAGACATGTCGAGACGTAGCGCAACAAGGTGAAAACAAAGGTCGATGGAAAGAACTCACAGAACAAGCAAATAGCCCGGATTTTTTCTTTTTTCCGAATTTTTCCCTGATTTTTCCAAAAGGCACTAGTAAGAATCAAACTTTTTAATATTTTCACTATTTTTTTATATTTTTCTCTGAACACGGATAAAAAAGATGCAACCACAAAAATTGGCGCCTACAACTGAGGTGGGATGTGGTCTACAGAATACAGCATGTTTTGTGAAAAGCATGCAAAAACTTTGACAATTTTCTTCTTTATTTTCCTGAATTTTTATGGTAATTTTGACGAAACCAAACAGGGCAAAGCCAAAGTGGAGAAACAATCTGTTGCTGAGCGTGGGTAACAGTTGCAAGATGAACTTGTGCTGACAGAAGAATACGTGGAGCTATGGGTAGGCACACAATATGACAGCAAGGATTAGCAATTAACGAATGCAGATTAGCGATTGTTAAATCCGGATCCAAAGTATAAATCACAGGTGTTGGCTAAGACATGTCGAGACGTTGCGCAACAACGTGAAAACAAAGGACGATGGAAAGAACTCACAGAACAAGCAAATAGCCCAAAATTTTCCTTTTTCTTGAATTTTTCCCTGATTTTTCCAAAAGGCACTAGTAGGAATCAAACTTTTTTATTTTTTCACTATTTTTTTATATTTTTCTCTGAACAAGGATAAAAAAGGATGCAACCAAAAAATTGGCACCTACAACTGAGGTGGGATGTGGTCTACAGAAATACAGCACGTTCAGCATGCAAAAACTTTGACAATTTTATTTCTTTATTTTCCTAAATTTTTTTGGCAATTTTGATGAAACCAAACAGGGCAAAGCCAAAGTGGCGAAAAAATCTGTTGTTGAGCGTGGGTAACAGTTGCAAGATGAACTAGTGCTGACAGAAGAATATGTGGAGCTACGGGTAGGCACACAATATGACAACAAGGATTAGCAATTAACGAATGCAGATTAGCGATTGTTCAATCCGGATCCAAAGTACAAATCACAGGTGCTGGCTAAGGCGTGTCGAGACATAGCGCAACAAGGTGAAAACAAAGCACAATGGAAAGAACTCACAGAACAAGCAAATAGCCCGGATTTTTCCATTTTTCCTAAATTTTTCCCTGATTTTTCCAAAAGGCACTAGTAGGAATCAAACTTTTTAATTTTTTCACTATTTTTATTTTATATTTTTCTCTGAACATGGATGAAAAAAGATGCAACCACAAAAATTGGCACCTGCAACTGAGGTGGGATGTGGTCTACAGAAATACAGCACGTTCTTTGAAAAGCATGCAAAAACTTTGATAATTTTCTTCTTTATTTTCCTGAATTTTTTTGGCAATTTTGATGAAACCAAACAGGGCAAAGCCAAAGTGGCGAAACAATCTGTTGCTGAGCGTGGGTAACAGTTTCAAGATGAACCTACGCTGACAGAAGAATATGTGGAGCTATGGGTAGGCACACAATATGACAGCAAGGATTAGCAATTAATGAATGCAGATTAGAGATTGTTCAATCCGGATCCAAAGTACAAATCGCAGGTGCTGGCTAAGACATGTCGAGACGTTGCGCAACAAGGTGAAAACAAAGGACGATGGAAAGAACTCACAGAACAAGCAAATAGCCCGAATTTTTCCTTTTTCCTGAATTTTACCCTGATTTTTCCAAAAGGCACTAGTAAGAATCAAAATTTTTTATTTTTTTCACTATTTTTTAAATATTTTTCTCTGAACAAGGATAAAAAAGGATGCACCCACAAAAAATTGGCACCTACAATTGAGGTGGGATGTGGTCTACAGAAATATAGCACGTTCAACATGCAAAAACTTTGACAATTTTATTTCTTTATTTTCCTAAATTTTTTTGGCAATTTTGATGACACCAAACAGGGCAAAGCGAAAGTGGCGAAAAAATCTATTGTTGAGTGTGGGTAACAGTTGCAAGATGAATCAGTGCTGGCAGAAGAATATGTGGAGCTACGGGTAGGCACACAATATGACAACAAGGATTAGCAATTAACGAATGCAGATTAGCGATTGTTCAATCCGGATCCAAAGTACAAATCACAGGTGTTGGCTAAGGCGTGTCAAGACGTAGCGCAACAAGGTGAAAACAAAGCACAATGGAAAGAACTCACAGAACAAGCAAATAGCCTGGATTTTTCCATTTTTCCTGAATTTTTCCCTGATTTTTCCAAAAGGCACTAGTAGGAATCAAACTTTTTAATTTTTTCACTATTTTTATTTTATATTTTTCTCTGAACACGGATGAAAAAAAGATGCAACCACAAAAATTGGCACCTACATCTGAGGTGGGATGTGGTCTATAGAAATACAGCACGTTCTTTGAAAAGCATGCAAAAACTTTGACAATTTTCTTCTTTATTTTCCTGAATTTTTTTAGCAATTTTGATGAAACCAAACAGGGGAAAGCCAAAGTGGCGAAACAATCTGTTGATGAGCGTGGGTAACAGTTTCAAGATGAACCCGTGCTGATAGAAGAATTTGTGGAGCTATGGGTAGGCACACATTATGACAGCAAGGATTAGCAATTAACGAATGCAGATTAGCGATTGTTCAATCCGGATCCAAAGTACAAATCACAGGTGCTGGATAAGACGTGTCGAGACGTAGCGCAACAAGGTGAAAACAAAGGACGATGGAAAGAACTCACAGAAAAAGCAAATAGCCCAGATTTTTCTTTTTTCCTGAATTTTTCCTGATTTTTCCAAAAGGCACTAGTAGGAATCAAACTTTTTTATTTTTTTCACTATTTTTTTATATTTTTCTCTGAACAAGGATCTAAAAAAGATGCAACAACAAAAATTGGCACCTACAACTAAGGTGGGATGTGGTCTACAGAAATGCAGCATGTTCTTTGAAAAGCATGCTAAAATTTTGACCATTTTTTTCTTTATTTTCCCGAATTTTTTTGGCAATTTTGATGAAACCAAATAGGGCAGAGCAAAAGTGGCAAAACAATCTGTTGTTGAGCGTGGGTAACAGTTGCAAGATGAACCTATGTTGACAGAAGAATATGTGGAGCTACGGGTAGGCACACAATATGACAGCAAGGATTAGCAATTAACGAATGCAGATTAGCGATTGTTCAATCCGGATCCAAAGAACAAATCACAGGTGCTGGCTAAGACATGTCGAGACGTAGCGCAACAAGGTGAAAACAAAGGACGACGGAAAGAACTCATAGAACAAGCAAATAGCCCGGATTTTTCCTTTTTTCCGAATTTTTCCCTGATTTTTCCAAAAGGCACTAGTAATAATCAAACTTTTAATTTTTTTCACTATTTTTTTATATTTTTCTCTGAACACGGATAAAAAAAAGATGCAACCACAAAAATTGGCACCTACAACTGAGGTGGGATGTGGTCTACAGAAATACAACATGTTTTGTGAAAAGCGTGCAAAAACTTTGAGAATTTTCTTCTTTATTTTCCTGAATTTTTATGGCAATTTTGATGAAACCAAACAGGGCAAAGCCAAAGTGGCGAAACAATCTGTTGCTGAGCGTGGGTAACAGTTGCAAGATGAACCTGTGCTGACAGAAGAATATGTGGAGCTATGGGTAGGCACACAATTTGACAGCAAGGATTAGCAATTAACGAATGCAGATTAGCGATTGTTAAATCCGGATCCAAAGTACAAACCATAGGTGCTGGCTAAGACATGTCGAGACGTTGCGCAACAACGTGAAAACAAAGGACGATGGAAAGAACTCACAGAACAAGCAAATAGCCCGAATTTTTCCTTTTTCCTGAATTTTTCCCTGATTTTTCCAAAAGGCACTAGTAGGAATCAAACTTTTTTATTTTTTCAGTATTTTTTTATATTTTTCTCTGAACAAGGATAAAAAAGGATGCAACCACAAAAATTGGCACCTACAACTAAGGTGGGATGTGGTCTACAGAAATACAGCACGTTCAGTATGCAAAAAACTTTGACAATTTTTTTCTATATTTTCCTAAATTTTTTTGGCAATTTTGATGAAACCAAACAAGGCAAAGCCAAAGTGGCGAAAAAATCTGTTGTTGAGCGTGGGTAACAGTTGCAAGATGAACCCGTGCTGATAGAAGAATATGTGGAGCTACGGGTAGGCACACAATATGACAACAAGGATTAGCGATTAATGAATGCAGATTAGCGATTATTCAATCCGGATCCAAAGTACAAATCACAGGTACTGGCTATGGCGTGTCGAGACGTAGCGCAACAAGGTGAAAACAAAGCACAATGGAAAGAACTCACAGAACAAGCAAATAGCCCGGATTTTTCCATTTTTCCTGAATTTTTCCCTGATTTTTCCAAAAGGCACTAGTATGAATCAAACTTATTTATTTTTTCACTATTTTTAATTTTATATTTTTCTCTGAACACGGATGAAAAAAGATGCAACCACAAAAATTGGCACCTACATCTGAGGTGGGATGTGGTCTACAGAAATGGTGCACGTTCTTTGAAAAGCATGCAAAAACTTTGACAATTTTCTTCTTTCTTTTCCTGAATTTTTTTGGCAATTTTGATGAAACCAAACAGGGGAAAGCTAAAGTGGCGAAACAATCTGTTGCTGAGCATGGGTAACAGTTTCAAGATGAACCTGTGCTAACAGAAGAATATGTGGAGCTATGGGTTGGCACACATTATGACAGCAAGGATTAGCAATTAACGAATGCAGATTAGCGATTGTTCAATCCGGATCCAAAGTACAAATCACAGGTGCTGGCTAAGACGTGTCGAGACATTGCGCAACAAGGTGAAAACAAAGGATGATGGAAAGAATTCACAGAACAAGCAAATAGCCCGAATTTTTCTTTTTTCCTGAATTTTTCCCTGATTTTTCCAAAAGGCACTAGTACGAATCAAACTTTTTTATTTTTTCACTATTTTTTTTATATTTTTCTCTGAACAAGGATAAAAAAAGATGCAACAACAAAAATTGGCACCTACAACTAAGGTGGGATGTGGTCTACAGAAATGCAGCACGTTCTTTGAAAAGCATGCAAAAATTTTGACAATTTTTTTCTTTATTTTCCCGAATTTTTTTGGCAATTTTGATGAAATGAAATAGGGCATAGCCAAAGTGGCGAAAGAATCTGTTGTTGAGCGTGGGTAACAGTTGCAAGATGAACCTATGCTGACAGAAGATTATGTGGAGCTACGGGTAGGCACACAGTATGACAGCAAGGATTAGCAATTAACGAATGCAGATTAGCGATTGTTCAATCCGGATCCAAAGAACAAATCACAAGTGCTGGCTAAGACATGTCGAGACGTAGCGCAACAAGGTGAAAACAAAGGACGATGGAAAGAACTCACAGAACAAGCAAATAGCCCGGATTTTTCCTTTTTCCTGAATTTTTCCCTGATTTTTCCAAGAGGCACTAGTAAGAATCAAGCTTTTTAATTTTTTCACTATTTTTTTTATATTTTTCTCTGAACACGGATAGAAAAGATGCAACCACAAAAATTGGCACCTACAACTGAGGTGGGATGTGGTCTACAGAAATACAGCATGTTTTGTGAAAAGCGTGCAAAAACTTTGACAATTTTCTTCTTTATTTTCCTGAATTTTTATGGCAATTTTGATGAAACCAAACAGGGCAAAGCCAAAGTGGCGAAACAATCTGTTGCTAAGCGTGGGTAACAGTTGCAAGATGAACCAGTGCTGACAGAAGAATATGTGGAGCTGTGGGTAGGCACACAATATGACAACAAGGATTAGCAATTAACGAATGCAGATTAGCGATTGTTCAATCCGGATCCAAAGTACAAATCACAGGTGCTGGCTAAGGCGTGTCGAGACGTAGCGCAACAAGGTGAAAACAAAGCACAATGGAAAGAACTCACAGAACAGGCAAATAGCCTAGATTTTTCTATTTTTCCTGAATTTTTCCCTGATTTTTCCAAAAGGCACTAGTAGGAATCAAACTTTTTAATTTTTTCACTATTTTTATTTTATATTTTTCTCTGAACATGGATGAAAAAAGATGCAACCACAAAAATTGACACCTACAACTGAGGTGGGATGTGGTCTACAGAACAACACGTTCTTTGAAAAGCATGCAAAAACTTTGACAATTTTCTTCTTTATTTTCCTGAATTTTTTTGGCAATTTTGATGAAACCAAACAGGGCAAAGCCAAAGTGGCGAAACAATCTGTTGCTGAGCGTGGGTAACAGTTTCAAGATGAACCTATGCTGACAGAAGAATATGTGGAGCTATGGGTAGGCACACATTATGACAGCAAGGATTAGCAATTAATGAATGCAGATTAGAGATTGTTCAATCCGGATCCAAAGTACAAATCACAGGTGCTGGCTAAGACGTGTCGAGACATTGCGCAACAAGGTGAAAACAAAGGACGATGGAAAGAACTCACAGAACAAGCAAATAGCCCGAATTTTTCCTTTTTCCTGAATTTTACCCTGATTTTTCCAAAAGGCACTAGTAAGAATCAAACTTTTTATTTTTTTCACTATTTTTTTATATTTTTCTCTGAACAAGGATCAAAAAGGATGGAACCACAAAAATTGGCATCTACAACTGAGGTGGGATGTGGTCTATAGAAATACAGCACGTTCTTTGAAAAGCATGCAAAAACTTTGACAATTTTCTTCTTTATTTTCCTGAATTTTTTTGGCAATTTTGATGAAACCAAACAGGGCAAAGCCAAAGTGGCGAAACAATCTGTTGCTGAGCGTGGGTAACAGTTTCAAGATGAACCCGTGCTGACAGAAGAATATGTGGAGCTATGGGTAGGCACACATTATGACAGCAAGGATTAGCAATTAACGAATGCAGATTAGCGATTGTTCAATCCGGATCCAAAGTACAAATCACAGGTGCTGGATAAGACGTGTCGAGACGTAGCGCAACAAGGTGAAAACAAAGGACGATGGAAAGAACTCACAGAACAAGCAAATAGCCCAGATTTTTCTTTTTTCCTGAATTTTTCCCTCATTTTTCCAAAATGCACTAGTAGGAGTCAAACTTTTTTATTTTTTCACTATTTTTTTTATATTTTTCTCTGAACAAGGATCAAAAAAAGATGCAACAACAAAAATTGGCACCAACAACTAAGGTGGGATGTGGTCCACAGAAATGCAGCACGTTTTTGCACGCTTTTCAGAGAACGTGCTGTATTTTTATAGACCACATGCCACCTCTGTTGTAGGTGCCAATTTTTGTGGTTGCATCTTTTTTGTCCTTGTTCAGAGAAAAATACAAAAAAAAGTGAAAAAATAAAAAAAAATTGATTCCTACTAGTGCCTTTTGGAAAATTTAGAGGAAAATTTAGGAAAAAGAAAAAATCCGGACTATCTGCTTATTCTGAGTTCTTTCTATCGTCCTTTGTTTTCACCTTGTTGTGCTACGTCTCAACACGTCTTAGCCTGCACCTGTGGTTTGTACTTTGGATCCGGATTGAACAATTGCTAATCTGCATTCGTTAATTGCTAATCCTTGCTGTCATATTGTGTGCCTACCCATAGCTCCACATATTCTTCTGTCAGCACAGGATCATCTTGCAACTGTTACCGACGCACAACAATAGATTCTTTCACCACTTTGGCTTTGCCCTGTTTGGTTTCATCAAAATTGCCAAAAAAAATTCAGGAAAATAAAGAAAAAAAATTGTCAAAGTTTTTGAACGCTTTTCGGAGAACGTGCTGTATTTCTGTAGGCCACATCCCACGTCAGTTTTAGGTGCCATTTTTTGTGGTTGCATCTTTTTTTATCCTTGTTTAGAGAAAAATACAAAAAAAGTGAAAAAATAAAAAATTTTGATTCCTACTAGTGCCTTTTTAAAAATTTCGGGGAAAATTCAGGAAAAGGAAAAATCTAGACTATCTGCTTGTTCTCGAAATTCTTTCCATCGTCCTTTGTTTTCACCTTGCTGTGCTACGTCTCGACACGTCTTAGCCAGCACCTGTGATTTGTACTTTGGATCTGGATTGAACAATCGCTAATATGCATTCGTTAATTGCTAAACCTTGCTATCATATTGTGTGCCTACCCATAGCTCCATATATTCTTCTGTCAGCACAAGTTCATCTTGCAACTGTTACCCACGCTCAACAATAGATTGTTTCACCAGTTTGGCTTTGCCCTATTTGGTTTCATCAAAATTGCCAAAATAATTCAGGAAAATAAAGAACAAAAATTGTCAAAGTTTTTGCACGCTTGTCAGAGAAAGTGTTGTATTTCTGTAGACCACATCCCACCTCAGTTGTAGGTGCTAATTTTTGTGGTTGCATTTTTTATCCTTGTTCAGAGAAAAATATAAAAAAATAGTGAAAAAATAAAAAAAAAATTGATTCCTACTAGTGCCTTTTGAAAAATTCTAGGAAAAATTCAGGAGAAAGGAAAAATCTGGACTATCTGCTTGTTCTGTGAGTTCTTTCCATCGTCCTTTGTTTTCACCTTGTTGCGCTACGTCTCGACACGTCTTAGCCAGCACCCGTGATTTGCACTTTGGATCCGGATTGAACAATCGCTAATCTGCATTCGTTAATTGCTAATCCTTGCTGTCATATTGTGTGTCTACCCATAGCTCCACATATTCTTCTGTCAGCACAGGATCACCTTGCAACTGTTACCGACGCTCAACAACAGATTGTTTCACCACTTTGCTTTGCCATGTTTGGTTTCATCAAAATTACCAAAAAAATTCAGGAAAATAAAGAAAAAAATTGTCAAAGTTTTTGCACGCTTTTCAGAGAACGTGCTGTATTTCTGTAGACGACATCCCACCTCAGTTGTAGGTGCCAATTTTTGTGGTTGCATCTTTTTTATCCTTGTTCAGAGAAAAATACAAAAAAAGTGAAAAAATAAAAAAATCTGATTCCTACTAGTGCCTTTTGGAAAATTTTGAGGAAAATTCAGGAAAAAGGAAAAATCCGGACTATCTGCTTATTCTGTGAGTTCTTTCTATTGTCCTTTGTTTTCACCTTGCTGCGCTACGTCTCAACACGTCTTAGCCAGCACCTGTGATTTGTACTTTGGATCTGGATTGAACAATCGCTAATCTGCATTCGTTAATTGCTAATCCTTGCTGTCATATTGTGTGTCTACCCATAGCTCCACATATTCTTCTGTCAGCATAGGATCACCTTGCAACTGTTACCGACGCTCAACAACAGATTGTTTCACCACTTTGGCTTTGCCATGTTTGGTTTCATCAAAATTACCAAAAAAATTCAGGAAAATAAAGAAAAAATATTGTCAATGTTTTTGCACGCTTTTCAGAGAACGTGCTGTATTTCTGTAGACCACATCCCACCTCAGTTGTAGGTGCCAATTTTTGTGGTTGCATCTTTTTTGTACTTGTACAGAGAAAAATACAAAAAAAGTGAAAAAATAAAAAAAATTGATTCATACTAGTGCCTTTTGGAAAATTTCGAGGAACATTCAGGAAAAAGGAAAAATCTGGACTATCTGCTTATTTTGTGAGTTCTTTCTATCGTCCTTTGTTTTCACCTTGCTGCGCTACGTCTCAACACGTCTTAGCCTGCACCTGTGATTTGTACTTTGGATCTGGATTGAACAATCGCTAATCTGCATTCGTTAATTGCTAATCCTTGCCGTCATATTGTGTGCCTACCCATAGCTCCACATATTCTTCTGTCAGCACAGGATCATCTTGCAACTGTTACCGACGCTCAACAACAGATTCTTTCACCACTTTGGCTTTGCCCTGTTTGGTTTCATCAAAATTATCAAAAAAATTCAGGAAAATAAAGAAAAAAATTGTCAAAGTTTTTGCATGCTTTTCAGTGAACGTGTTGTATTTCTGTAGATCACATCCCACCTCAGTTGTAGGTGCCAATTTTTGTGGTTGCATCTTTTTTTATCCTTGTTCAGAGAAAAATATAAAAAAAGTGAAAAAATAAAAAAAATTTATTCGTACTTGTGCCCTTTGGAAAATTTTGGGGAAAATCCAGGAAAAGGAAAAATCCGGACTATCTGCTTGTTCTCTAAGTTCTTTCCATCGTCCTTTGTTTTCACCTTGTTGCGCTACGTCTCGACACGTCTTAGCCAGCACCTGTGATTTGTACTTTGGATCTGGATTGAACAATCGCTAATATGCATTCATTAATTGCTAAACCTTGCTATCATATTGTGTGCCTACCCATAGCTCCACATATTCTTCTGTCAGCTCAGGTTCATCTTGCAACTGTTACCCACGCTCAACAATAGATTGTTTCACCAGTTTGGCTTTGCCCTATTTGGTTTCATCAAAATTGCCAAAATAATTCAGGAAAATAAAGAACAAAAATTGTCAAAGTTTTTGCACGCTTGTCAGAGAAAGTGTTGTATTTCTGTAGACCACATCCCACCTCAGTTGTAGGTGCTAATTTTTGTGGTTGCATTTTTTTATCCTTGTTCAGAGAAAAATATAAAAAAATAGTGAAAAAATAAAAAAAATTGATTCCTACTAGTGCCTTTTGAAAAATTCTAGAAAAAATTCAGGAGAAAGGAAAAATCTGGACTATCTGCTTGTTCTGTGAGTTCTTTCCATCGTCCTTTGTTTTCACCTTGTTGCGCTACGTCTCGACACGTCTTAGCCAGCACCCGTGATTTGCACTTTGGATCCGGATTGAACAATCGCTAATCTGCATTCATTAATTGCTAATCCTTGCTGTCATATTGTGTGTCTACCCATAGCTCCACATATTCTTCTGTCAGCATAGGATCACCTTGCAACTGTTACCGACGCTCAACAACAGATTGTTTCACCACTTTGGCTTTGCCATGTTTGGTTTCATCAAAATTACCAAAAAAATTCAGGAAAATAAAGAAAAAAATTGTCAAAGTTTTTGCACGCTTTTCAGAGAACGTGCTGTATTTCTGTAGACGACATCCCACCTCAGTTGTAGGTGCCAATTTTTGTGGTTGCATCTTTTTTATCCTTGTTCAGAGAAAAATACAAAAAAAGTGAAAAAATAAAAAAATCTGATTCCTACTAGTGCCTTTTGGAAAATTTTGAGGAAAATTCAGGAAAAAGGAAAAATCCGGACTATCTGCTTATTCTGTGAGTTCTTTCTATCGTCCTTTGTTTTCACCTTGCTGCGCTACGTCTCAACACGTCTTAGCCAGCACCTGTGATTTGTACTTTGGATCTGGATTGAACAATCGCTAATCTGCATTCGTTAATTGCTAATCCTTGCTGTCATATTGTGTGTCTACCCATAGCTCCACATATTCTTCTTTCAGCATAGGATCACCTTGCAACTGTTACCGACGCTCAACAACAGATTGTTTCACCACTTTGGCTTTGCCATGTTTGGTTTCATCAAAATTACCAAAAAAATTCAGGAAAATAAAGAAAAAATATTGTCAATGTTTTTGCACGCTTTTCAGAGAACGTGCTGTATTTCTGTAGACCACATCCCACCTCAGTTGTAGGTGCCAATTTTTGTGGTTGCATCTTTTTTGTACTTGTTCAGAGAAAAATACAAAAAAAGTGAAAAAATAAAAAAAATTGATTCATACTAGTGCCTTTTGGAAAATTTCGAGGAACATTCAGGAAAAAGGAAAAATCTGGACTATCTGCTTATTTTGTGAGTTCTTTCTATCGTCCTTTGTTTTCACCTTGCTGCGCTACGTCTCAACACGTCTTAGCCTGCACCTGTGATTTGTACTTTGGATCTGGATTGAACAATCGCTAATCTGCATTCGTTAATTGCTAATCCTTGCCGTCATATTGTGTGCCTACCCATAGCTCCACATATTCTTCTGTCAGCACAGGATCATCTTGCAACTGTTACCGACGCTCAACAACAGATTCTTTCACCACTTTGGCTTTGCCCTGTTTGGTTTCATCAAAATTATCAAAAAAATTCAGGAAAATAAAGAAAAAAATTGTCAAAGTTTTTGCATGCTTTTCAGTGAACGTGTTGTATTTCTGTAGATCACATCCCACCTCAGTTGTAGGTGCCAATTTTTGTGGTTGCATCTTTTTTTATCCTTGTTCAGAGAAAAATATAAAAAAAGTGAAAAAATAAAAAAAATTTATTCGTACTTGTGCCCTTTGGAAAATTTTGGGGAAAATCCAGGAAAAGGAAAAATCCGGACTATCTGCTTGTTCTCTAAGTTCTTTCCATCGTCCTTTGTTTTCACCTTGTTGCGCTACGTCTCGACACGTCTTAGCCAGCACCTGTGATTTGTACTTTGGATCTGGATTGAACAATCGCTAATATGCATTCATTAATTGCTAAACCTTGCTATCATATTGTGTGCCTACCCATAGCTCCACATATTCTTCTGTCAGCTCAGGTTCATCTTGCAACTGTTACCCACGCTCAACAATAGATTGTTTCACCAGTTTGGCTTTGCCCTATTTGGTTTCATCAAAATTGCCAAAAAAATTCAGGAAAATAAAGAACAAAAATTGTCAAAGTTTTTGCACGCTTGTCAGAGAACGTGTTGTATTTCTGTAGACCACATCCCACCTCAGTTGTAGGTGCTAATTTTTGTGGTTGCATCTTTTTTTATCCTTGTTCAGAGAAAAATATAAAAAAATAGTGAAAAAATAAAAAAATTTGATTCCTACTAGTGCCTTTTGAAAAATTCTGGGAAAAATTCAAGAGAAAGGAAAAATCCGGACTATCTGCTTGTTCTGTGAGTTCTTTCCATCGTCCTTTGTTTTCACCTTGTTGCGCTACGTCTCGACACGTCTTAGCCAGCACCCGTGATTTGTACTTTGGATCCGGATTGAACAATCGCTAATCTGCATTCGTTAATTGCTAATCCTTGCTGTCATATTGTGTGCCTACCCATAGCTCCACATATTCTTCTGTCAGCACAGGATCATCTTGCAACTGTTACCTACGCTCAACAACAGATTGTTTCACCACTATGGCTTTGCCATGTTTGGTTTCGTCAAAATTACGAAAAAAATTAAGGAAAATAAAGAAAAAAAATTGTCAAAGTTTTTGCACGCTTTTCAGAGAACGTGCTGTATTTCTTTAGACCACATCCCACCTCAGTTGTAGGTGCCAATTTTTGTGGTTGCATCTTTTTTATCCTTGTTCAGAGAAAAATACAAAAAAAGTGAAAAAATAAAAAAATCTGATTCCTACTAGTGCCTTTTGGAAAATTTCAAGGAAAATTCAGGAAAAAGGAAAAATCCGGATTATCTGCTTATTCTATGTGTTCTTTCTATCGTCCTTTGTTTTCACCTTACTGCGCTACGTCTCGACACGTCTTAGCTAGCACCTGTGATTTGTACTTTGGATCCGGATTGAACAATCGCTAGTCTGCATTCGTTAATTGCTAAACCTTGCTATCATATTGTGTGCCTACCCATAGCTCCACATATTCTTCTGTCAGCTCAGGTTCATCTTGCAACTGTTACCCACGCTCAACAATAGATTGTTTCACCAGTTTGGCTTTGCCCTATTTGGTTTCATCAAAATTGCCAAAAAAATTCAGGAAAAATAAAGAACAAAAATTGTCAAAGTTTTTGCACGCTTGTCAGAGAACGTGTTGTATTTCTGTAGACCACATCCCACCTCAGTTGTAGGTGCTAATTTTTGTGGTTGCATCTTTTTTTATCCTTGTTCAGAGAAAAATATAAAAAAATAGTGAAAAAATAAAAAAATTTGATTCCTACTAGTGCCTTTTGAAAAATTCTAGAAAAAATTCAGGAGAAAGGAAAAATCTGGACTATCTGCTTGTTCTGTGAGTTCTTTCCATCGTCCTTTGTTTTCACCTTGTTGCGCTACGTCTCGACACGTCTTAGCCAGCACCCGTGATTTGCACTTTGGATCCGGATTGAACAATCGCTAATCTGCATTCATTAATTGCTAATCCTTGCTGTCATATTGTGTGTCTACCCATAGCTCCACATATTCTTCTGTCAGCACAGGATCACCTTGCAACTGTTACCGACGCTCAACAACAGATTGTTTCACCACTTTGGCTTTGCCATGTTTGGTTTCATCAAAATTACCAAAAAAATTCAGGAAAATAAAGAAAAAAATTGTCAAAGTTTTTGCACGCTTTTCAGAGAACGTGCTGTATTTCTGTAGACGACATCCCACCTCAGTTGTAGGTGCCAATTTTTGTGGTTGCATCTTTTTTATCCTTGTTCAGAGAAAAATACAAAAAAAGTGAAAAAATAAAAAAATCTGATTCCTACTAGTGCCTTTTGGAAAATTTTGAGGAAAATTCAGGAAAAAGGAAAAATCCGGACTATCTGCTTATTCTGTGAGTTCTTTCTATCGTCCTTTGTTTTCACCTTGCTGCGCTACGTCTCAACACGTCTTAGCCAGCACCTGTGATTTGTACTTTGGATCTGGATTGAACAATCGCTAATCTGCATTCGTTAATTGCTAATCCTTGCTGTCATATTGTGTGTCTACCCATAGCTCCACATATTCTTCTTTCAGCATAGGATCACCTTGCAACTGTTACCGACGCTCAACAACAGATTGTTTCACCACTTTGGCTTTGCCATGTTTGGTTTCATCAAAATTACCAAAAAAATTCAGGAAAATAAAGAAAAAATATTGTCAATGTTTTTGCACGCTTTTCAGAGAACGTGCTGTATTTCTGTAGACCACATCCCACCTCAGTTGTAGGTGCCAATTTTTGTGGTTGCATCTTTTTTGTACTTGTTCAGAGAAAAATACAAAAAAAGTGAAAAAATAAAAAAAATTGATTCATACTAGTGCCTTTTGGAAAATTTCGAGGAACATTCAGGAAAAAGGAAAAATCTGGACTATCTGCTTATTTTGTGAGTTCTTTCTATCGTCCTTTGTTTTCACCTTGCTGCGCTACGTCTCAACACGTCTTAGCCTGCACCTGTGATTTGTACTTTGGATCTGGATTGAACAATCGCTAATCTGCATTCGTTAATTGCTAATCCTTGCCGTCATATTGTGTGCCTACCCATAGCTCCACATATTCTTCTGTCAGCACAGGATCATCTTGCAACTGTTACCGACGCTCAACAACAGATTCTTTCACCACTTTGGCTTTGCCCTGTTTGGTTTCATCAAAATTATCAAAAAAATTCAGGAAAATAAAGAAAAAAATTGTCAAAGTTTTTGCATGCTTTTCAGTGAACGTGTTGTATTTCTGTAGATCACATCCCACCTCAGTTGTAGGTGCCAATTTTTGTGGTTGCATCTTTTTTTATCCTTGTTCAGAGAAAAATATAAAAAAAGTGAAAAAATAAAAAAAAATTTATTCGTACTTGTGCCCTTTGGAAAATTTTGGGGAAAATCCAGGAAAAGGAAAAATCCGGACTATCTGCTTGTTCTCTGAGTTCTTTCCATCGTCCTTTGTTTTCACCTTGTTGCGCTACGTCTCGACACGTCTTAGCCAGCACCTGTGATTTGTACTTTGGATCTGGATTGAACAATCGCTAATATGCATTCATTAATTGCTAAACCTTGCTATCATATTGTGTGCCTACCCATAGCTCCACATATTCTTCTGTCAGCTCAGGTTCATCTTGCAACTGTTACCCACGCTCAACAATAGATTGTTTCACCAGTTTGGCTTTGCCCTATTTGGTTTCATCAAAATTGCCAAAAAAATTCAGGAAAATAAAGAACAAAAATTGTCAAAGTTTTTGCACGCTTGTCAGAGAACGTGTTGTATTTCTGTAGACCACATCCCACCTCAGTTGTAGGTGCTAATTTTTGTGGTTGCATCTTTTTTTATCCTTGTTCAGAGAAAAATATAAAAAAAATAGTGAAAAAATAAAAAAATTTGATTCCTACTAGTGCCTTTTGAAAAATTCTGGGAAAAATTCAAGAGAAAGGAAAAATCCGGACTATCTGCTTGTTCTGTGAGTTCTTTCCATCGTCCTTTGTTTTCACCTTGTTGCGCTACGTCTCGACACGTCTTAGCCAGCACCCGTGATTTGTACTTTGGATCCGGATTGAACAATCGCTAATCTGCATTCGTTAATTGCTAATCCTTGCTGTCATATTGTGTGCCTACCCATAGCTCCACATATTCTTCTGTCAGCACAGGATCATCTTGCAACTGTTACCTACGCTCAACAACAGATTGTTTCACCACTATGGCTTTGCCATGTTTGGTTTCGTCAAAATTACGAAAAAAATTAAGGAAAATAAAGAAAAAAAATTGTCAAAGTTTTTGCACGCTTTTCAGAGAACGTGCTGTATTTCTTTAGACCACATCCCACCTCAGTTGTAGGTGCCAATTTTTGTGGTTGCATCTTTTTTATCCTTGTTCAGAGAAAAATACAAAAAAAAGTGAAAAAATAAAAAAATCTGATTCCTACTAGTGCCTTTTGGAAAATTTCAAGGAAAATTCAGGAAAAAGGAAAAATCCGGATTATCTGCTTATTCTATGTGTTCTTTCTATCGTCCTTTGTTTTCACCTTACTGCGCTACGTCTCGACACGTCTTAGCTAGCACCTGTGATTTGTACTTTGGATCCGGATTGAACAATCGCTAGTCTGCATTCGTTAATTGCTAAACCTTGCTATCATATTGTGTGCCTACCCATAGCTCCACATATTCTTCTGTCAGCTCAGGTTCATCTTGCAACTGTTACCCACGCTCAACAATAGATTGTTTCACCAGTTTGGCTTTGCCCTATTTGGTTTCATCAAAATTGCCAAAAAAATTCAGGAAAAATAAAGAACAAAAATTGTCAAAGTTTTTGCACGCTTGTCAGAGAACGTGTTGTATTTCTGTAGACCACATCCCACCTCAGTTGTAGGTGCTAATTTTTGTGGTTGCATCTTTTTTTATCCTTGTTCAGAGAAAAATATAAAAAAATAGTGAAAAAATAAAAAAATTTGATTCCTACTAGTGCCTTTTGAAAAATTCTGGGAAAAATTCAGGAGAAAGGAAAAATCCGAACTATCTGCTTGTTCTGTGAGTTCTTTCCATCGTCCTTTGTTTTTACCTTGTTGCGCTACGTCTCGACACGTCTTAGCCAGCACCTGTGATTTGTACTTTGGATCCGGATTGAACAATCGCTAATCTGCATTCGTTAATTGCTAATCATTGCTGTCATATTGTGTGCCTACCCGTAGTTCCACATATTCTTCTGTCAGCACAGGATCATCTTGCAACTGTTACCGACGCTCAACAACAGATTGTTTCACCACTTTGGCTTTGCCATGTTTGGTTTCATCAAAATTACCAAAAAAATTAAGGAAAATAAAGAAAAAAATTTGTCAAAGTTTTTGCACGCTTTTCAGAGAATGTGCTGTATTTCTTTAAACCACATCCCACCTCAGTTCTAGGTGCCAATTTTTGTGGTTGCATCTTTTTTGTCCTTGTTCAGAGAAAAATACAAATAAAAGTGAAAAAATAAAAAAATTTTGATTCCTACTAGTGCCTTTTGGAAAATTTCGAGGAAAATTCAGGAAAAAGGAAAAATCCGGACTATCTGCTTATTCTGTGAGTTCTTTCTATCGTCCTTTGTTTTCACCTTGCTGCGCTACATCTCAACACGTCTTAGCCAGCACCTGTGATTTGTACTTTGGATCTGGATTGAACAATCGCTAATCTGCATTCGTTAATTGCTAATCCTTGCTGTCATATTGTGTGCCTACCCATAGCTCCACATATTCTTCTGTCAGCACAGGATCACCTTGCAACTGTTACCGACGCTCAACAACAGATTGTTTCACCACTTTAGCTTTGCCATGTTTGGTTTCATCAAAATTACCAAAAAAATTCAGGAAAATAAAGAAAAAAATTGTCAAAGTTTTTGCACGCTTTTCAGAGAACGTGCTGTATTTCTGTAGACCACATCCCACCTCAGTTGTAGGTGCCAATTTTTGTGGTTGCTTTTTTGTTATCCTTGTTCAGAGAAAAATATAAAAAAGTGAAAAAATAAAAAAAATTTTGAATCCTACTAGTGCCTTTTGGAAAATTTCGGCAAAAATTTAGGAAAAGGAAAATTCTGGACTATCTGCTTGTTCTCTAAGTTCTTTCCATCGTCCTTTGTTTTCACCTTGCTGCGCTATGTCTCGACACGTCTTAGCCAGCACCTGTGATTTGTACTTTGGATCTAGATTGAACAATCGCTAATATGCATTCGTTAATTGCTAAACCTTGTTATCATATTGTGTGCCTACCCATAGCTCCACATATTCTTCTGTCAGCACAGGTTCATCTTGCAACTGTTACCCACGCTCAACAATAGATTGTTTCACCAGTTTGGCTTTGGCCTATTTGGTTTCATCAAAATTGCCAAAAAAATTCAGGAAAATAAAGAACAAAAATTGTCAAAGTTTTTGCACGCTTGTTAGAGAACGTGTTGTATTTCCATAGACCACATCCCACCTCAGTTGTAGGTGCTAATTTTTGTGGTTGCATCTTTTTTTATCCTTGTTCAGAGAAAAATATAAAAAAATAGTGAAAAAATAAAAAAAAAATTGATTCCTACTAGTGCCTTTTGAAAAATTCTGGGAAAAATTCAGGAGAAAGGAAAAATCCGGACTATCTGCTTGTTCTGTGAGTTCTTTCCATCGTCCTTTGTTTTTACCGTGTTGCGCTACGTCTCGACACGTCTTAGCCAGCACCTGTGATTTGTACTTTGGATCCGGATTGAACAATCGCTAATCTGCATTCGTTAATTGCTAATCATTGCTGTCATATTGTGTGCCTACCCATAGCTCCACATATTCTTCTGTCAGCACAGGATCATCTTGCAACTGTTACCGACGCTCAACAACAGATTGTTTCACCACTTTGGCTTTGCCATGTTTGGTTTCATCAAAATTACCAAAAAAATTCAGGAAAATAAAGAAAAAAAATTGTCAAAGTTTTTGCACGCTTTTCAGAGAATGTGCTGTATTTCTTTAAACCACATCCCACCTCAGTTGTAGGTGCCAATTTTTGTGGTTGCATCTTTTTTGTCCTTGTTCAGAGAAAAATACAAAAAAGTGAAAAAATAAAAAAAATTTGATTCCTACTAGTGCCTTTTGGAAAATTTCGAGGAAAATTCAGGAAAAAGGAAAAATCCGGACTATCTGCTTATTCTGTGAGTTCTTTCTATCGTCCTTTGTTTTCACCTTGCTGCGCTACATCTCAACACGTCTTAGCCAGCACCTGTGATTTGTACTTTGGATCTGGATTGAACAATCGCTAATCTGCATTCGTTAATTGCTAATCCTTTCTGTCATATTGTGTGCCTACCCATAGCTCCACATATTCTTCTGTCATCACAGGATCACCTTGCAACTGTTACCGACGCTTAACAACAGATTGTTTCACCACTTTAGCTTTGCCATGTTTGGTTTCATCAAAATTACCAAAAAGAATTCAGGAAAATAAAGAAAAAAATTGTCAAAGTTTTTACACGCTTTTCAGAGAACGTGCTGTATTTCTGTAGACCACATCCCACCTCAGTTGTAGGTGCCAATTTTTGTGGTTGCTTTTTTGTTATCCTTGTTCAGAGAAAAATATAAAAAAGTGAAAAAATAAAAAAAATTTTGAATCCTACTAGTGCCTTTTGGAAAATTTCGGCGAAAATTCAGGAAAAGGAAAATTCTGGACTATCTGCTTGTTCTCTAAGTTCTTTCCATCGTCCTTTGTTTTCACCTTGCTGCGCTATGTCTCGACACGTCTTAGCCAACACCTGTGATTTGTACTTTGGATCTGGATTGAACAATCGCTAATATGCATTCGATAATTGCTAAACCTTGTTATCATATTGTGTGCCTACCCATAGCTCCACATATTCTTCTGTCAGCACAGGTTCATCTTGCAACTGTTACCCACGCTCAACAATAGATTGTTTCACCAGTTTGGCTTTGGCCTATTTGGTTTCATCAAAATTGCCAAAAAAATTCAGGAAAAATAAAGAACAAAAATTGTCAAAGTTTTTGCACGCTTGTCTGAGAACGTGTTGTATTTCCATAGACCACATCCCACCTCAGTTGTAGGTGCTAATTTTTGTAGTTGCATCTTTTTTTATCCTTGTTTAGAGAAAAATATAAAAAAAAATAGTGAAAAAATAAAAAAATTTGATTCCTACTAGTGCCTTTTGAAAAATTCTGGGAAAAATTCAGGAGAAAGGAAAAATCCGGACTATCTGCTTGTTCTGTGAGTTCTTTCCATCGTCCTTTGTTTTTACCTTGTTGCGCTACGTCTCGACACGTCTTAGCCAGCACCTGTGATTTGTACTTTGGATCCGGATTGAACAATCGCTAATCTGCATTCGTTAATTGCTAATCATTGCTGTCATATTGTGTGCCTACCCATAGCTCCACATATTCTTCTGTCAGCACAGGATCATCTTGCAACTGTTACCGACGCTCAACAACAGATTGTTTCACCACTTTGGCTTTGCCATGTTTGGTTTCATCAAAATTACCAAAAAAATTCAGGAAAATAAAGAAAAAAATTTGTCAAAGTTTTTGCACGCTTTTCAGAGAATGTGCTGTATTTCTTTAAACCACATCCCACCTCAGTTGTAGGTGCCAATTTTTGCGGTTGCATCTTTTTTGTCCTTGTTCAGGGAAAAATACAAAAAAAAGTGAAAAAATAAAAAAAATTTGATTCCTACTAGTGCCTTTTGAGAAATTCTGGGAAAAATTCAGGAGAAAGGAAAAATCCGGACTATCTGCTTGTTCTGTGAGTTCTTTCCATCGTCCTTTGTTTTTACCTTGTTGCGCTACGTCTCGACACGTCTTAGCCAGCACCTGTGATTTGTACTTTGGATCCGGATTGAACAATCGCTAATCTGCATTCGTTAATTGCTAATCATTGCTGTCATATTGTGTGCCTACCCATAGCTCCACATATTCTTCTGTCGGCACAGGATCATCTTGCAACTGTTACCGACGCTCAACAACAGATTGTTTCACCACTTTGGCTTTGCCATGTTTGGTTTCATCAAAATTACCAAAAAAATTCAGGAAAATAAAGAAAAAAAATTGTCAAAGTTTTTGCACGCTTTTCAGAGAATGTGCTGTATTTCTTTAAACCACATCCCACATCAGTTGTTGGTGCCAATTTTTGTGGTTGCATCTTTTTTGTCCTTGTTCAGGGAAAAATACAAAAAAAAGTGAAAAAATAAAAAAAATTTGATTCCTACTAGTGCCTTTTGAAAAATTCTGGGAAAAATTCAGGAGAAAGGAAAAATCCGGACTATCTGCTTGTTCTGTGAGTTCTTTCCATCGTCCTTTGTTTTTACCTTGTTGCGCTACGTCTCGACACGTCTTAGCCAGCACCTGTGATTTGTACTTTGGATCCGGATTGAACAATCGCTAATCTGCATTCGTTAATTGCTAATCAGTGCTGTCATATTGTGTGCCTACCCATAGCTCCACATATTCTTCTGTCGGCACAGGATCATCTTGCAACTGTTACCGACGCTCAACAACAGATTGTTTCACCACTTTGGCTTTGCCATGTTTGGTTTCATCAAAATTACCAAAAAAATTCAGGAAAATAAAGAAAAAAAAATTGTCAAAGTTTTTGCACGCTTTTCAGAGAATGTGCTGTATTTCTTTAAACCACATCCCACCTCAGTTGTAGGTGCTAATTTTTGTGGTTGCATCTTTTTTGTCCTTGTTCAGAGAAAAATACAAAAAAAGTGAAAAAATAAAAAAAAAATTGATTCCTACTAGTGCCTTTTGGAAAATTTCGAGGAAAATTCAGGAAAAAGGAAAAATCCGGACTATCTGCTTATTCTGTGAGTTCTTTCTATTGTCCTTTGTTTTCACCTTGTTGCGCTACGTCTCAACACGTCTTAGCCTGCACCTGTGATTTGTACTTTGGATCTGGATTGAACAATCGTTAATCTGCATTCGTTAATTGCTAATCCTTGCTGTCATATTGTGTGCCTACCCATAGATCCACATATTCTTCTGTCAGCACAGGATCATCTTGCAACTGTTACCGACGCTCAACAACAGATTCTTTCACCACTTTGGCTTTGCCCTGTTTGGTTTCATCAAAATTGCCAAAAAAAATTCAGGAAAATAAAGAAAAAAATTGTCAAAGTTTTGGCACGCTTTTCAGAGAACGTGCTATATTTCTGTAGACCACATCCCACCTCAGTTGTAGGTGCCAATTTTTGTGGTTGCTTTTTTTTATCCTTGTTCAGAGAAAAATATAAAAAAGTGAAAAAATAAAAAAAAATTTGAATCCTACTAGTGCCTTTTGGAAAATTTCGGCGAAAATTTAGGAAAAGGAAAATTCTGGACTATCTGCTTGTTCTCTAAGTTCTTTCCATCGTCCTTTGTTTTCACCTTGCTGCGCTATGTCTCGACACGTCTTAGCCAGCACCTGTGATTTGTACTTTGGATCTGGATTCAACAATCGCTAATACGCATTCGTTAATTGCTAAACCTTGTTATCATATTGTGTGCCTACCCATAGCTCCACATATTCTTCTGTCAGTACAGGTTCATCTTGCAACTGTTACCCACGCTCAACAATAGATTGTTTCACCAGTTTGGCTTTGGCCTATTTGGTTTCATCAAAATTGCCAAAAAAATTCAGGAAAATAAAGAACAAAAATTGGCAAAGTTTTTGCACGGTTGTCAGAGAACGTGTTGTATTTCCATAGACCACATCCCACCTCAGTTGTAGGTGCTAATTTTTGTGGTTGCATCTATTTTTATCCTTGTTCAGAGAAAAATATAAAAAAATAGTGAAAAAATAAAAAAAATTTGATTCCTACTAGTGCCTTTTGAAAAATTCTAGGAAAAAATCAGGAGAAAGGAAAAATCCGGACTATCTGCTTGTTCTGTGAGTTCTTTCCATCGTCCTTTGTTTTTACCTTGTTGCGCTACGTCTCGACACGTCTTAGCCAGCACCTGTGATTTGTACTTTGGATCCGGATTGAACAATCGCTAATCTGCATTCGTTAATTGCTAATCATTGCTGTCATATTGTGTGCCTACCCATAGCTCCACATATTCTTCTGTCAGCACAGGTTCATCTTGCCATGTTTGGTTTCATCAAAATTACCAAAAAAATTTAGGAAAATAAAGAAAAAAAATTGTCAAAGTTTTTGCACGCTTTTCAGAGAATGTGCTGTATTTCTTTAAACCACATCCCACCTCAGTTGTAGGTGCCAATTTTTGTGGTTGCACCTTTTTTGTCCTTGTTCAGAGAAAAATACAAAAAAAAGTGAAAAAATAAAAAAAATTTGATTCCTACTAGTGCCTTTTGGAAAATTTCGAGGAAAATTTAGGAAAAAGGAAAAATCCGGACTATCTGCTTATTCTGTGGGTTCTTTGTATCGTCCTTTGTTTTCACCTTGCTGCGCTACGTCTCAACACGTCTTAGCCAGCACCTGTGATTTGTACTTTGGATCTGGATTGAACAATCACTAATCTGCATTCGTTAATTGCTAATCCTTGCTGTCGTACTGTGTGCCTACCCATAGCTCCACATATTCTTCTGTGAGCACAGGATCATCTTACAACTGTTACCGACGCTCAACAACAGATTCTTTCACCACTTTGGCTTTGCCATGTTTGGTTTCATCAAAATTGCCAAAAAAAATTCAGGAAAATAAAGAAAAAAATTGTCAAAGTTTTTGCACGCTTTTCAGAGAATGTGCTGTATTTCTTTAGACCACATCGCACCTCAGTTGTAGGTGCCAATTTTTGTGGTTGCATCTTTTTTATCCTTGTTCAGAGAAAAATACAAAAAAAGTGAAAAAATAAAAAAAATCTGATTCCTACTAGTGCCTTTTGGAAAATTTTGAGGAAAATTCAGGAAAAAAGAAAAATCCGGACTATCTGCTTATTCTGTGAGTTCTTTCTATCGTCCTTTGTTTTCACCTTGCTACGCTACATCTCAACACGTCTTAGCCAGCACCTGTGATTTGTACTTTGGATCTGGATTGAACAATCGCTAATCTGCATTCGTTAATTGCTAATCCTTGCTGTCATATTGTGTGCCTACCCATAGCTCCACATATTCTTCTATCAGCACAGGATCACCTTGCAACTGTTACCGACGCTCAACAACAGATTGTTTCACCACTTTAGCTTTGCCATGTTTGGATTCATCAAAATTACCAAAAAAATTTAGGAAAATAAAGAAAAAAAATTGTCAAAGTTTTTGCACGCTTTTCAGAGAACGTGCTGTATTTCTGTAGACCACATCCCACCTCAGTTGTAGGTGCCAATTTTTGTGGTTGCATCTTTTTTGTCCTTGTTCAGAGAAAAATACAAAAAAAGTGAAAAAATAAAAAAATTGATTCCTACTAGTGCCTTTTGGAAAATTTCGAGGAAAATTCAGGAAAAAGGAAAAATCCGGACTATCTGCTTATTCTGTGAGTTCTTTCTATCGTCCTTTGTTTTCACCTTGTTGCGCTACGTCTCAACACGTCTTAGCCTGCACCTGTGATTTGTACTTTGGATCTGGATTGAACAATCGTTAATCTGCATTCGTTAATTGCTAATCCTTGCTGTCATATTGTGTGCCTACCCATAGATCCACATATTCTTCTGTCAGCACAGGATCATCTTGCAACTGTTACCGACGCTCAACAACAGATTCTTTCACCACTTTGGCTTTGCCCTGTTTGGTTTCATCAAAATTGCCAAAAAAATTCAGGAAAATAAAGAAAAAAATTGTCAAAGTTTTGGCACGCTTTTCAGAGAACGTGCTATATTTCTGTAGACCACATCCCACCTCAGTTGTAGGTGCCAATTTTTGTGGTTGCTTTTTTTTATCCTTGTTCAGAGAAAAATATAAAAAAGTGAAAAAATAAAAAAAATTTTGAATCCTACTAGTGCCTTTTGGAAAATTTCGGCGAAAATTCAGGAAAAGGAAAATTCTGGACAATCTGCTTGTTCTCTAAGTTCTTTCCATCGTCCTTTGTTTTCACCTTGCTGCGCTATGTCTCGACACGTCTTAGCCAGCACCTGTGATTTGTACTTTGGATCTGGATTCAACAATCGCTAATACGCATTCGTTAATTGCTAAACCTTGTTATCATATTGTGTGCCTACCCATAGCTCCACATATTCTTCTGTCAGTACAGGTTCATCTTGCAACTGTTACCCACGCTCAACAATAGATTGTTTCACCAGTTTGGCTTTGGCCTATTTGGTTTCATCAAAATTGCCAAAAAAATTCAGGAAAATAAAGAACAAAAATTGTCAAAGTTTTTGCACGGTTGACAGAGAACGTGTTGTATTTCCATAGACCACATCCCACCTCAGTTCTAGGTGCTAATTTTTGTGGTTGCATCTATTTTTATCCTTGTTCAGAGAAAAATATAAAAAAATAGTGAAAAAATAAAAAAAATTTGATTCCTACTAGTGCCTTTTGAAAAATTCTAGGAAAAAATCAGGAGAAAGGAAAAATCCGGACTATCTGCTTGTTCTGTGAGTTCTTTCCATCGTCCTTTGTTTTTACCTTGTTGCGCTACATCTCGACACGTCTTAGCCAGCACCTGTGATTTGTACTTTGGATCCGGATTGAACAATCGCTAATCTGCATTCGTTAATTGCTAATCATTGCTGTCATATTGTGTGCCTACCCATAGCTCCACATATTCTTCTGTCAGCACAGGTTCATCTTGCCATGTTTGGTTTCATCAAAATTACCAAAAAAATTCAGGAAAATAAAGAAAAAAATTGTCAAAGTTTTTGCACGCTTTTCAGAGAATGTGCTGTATTTCTTTAAACCACATCCCACCTCAGTTGTAGGTGCCAATTTTTGTGGTTGCATCTTTTTTGTCCTTGTTCAGAGAAAAATACAAAAAAAAAGTGAAAAAATAAAAAAAATTTGATTCCTACTAGTGCCTTTTGGAAAATTTCGAGGAAAATTTAGGAAAAAGGAAAAATCCGGACTATCTGCTTATTCTGTGAGTTCTTTGTATCGTCCTTTGTTTTCACCTTGCTGCGCTACGTCTCAACACGTCTTAGCCAGCACCTGTGATTTGTACTTTGGATCTAGATTGAACAATCACTAATCTGCATTCGTTAATTGCTAATCCTTGCTGTCGTACTGTGTGCCTACCCATAGCTCCACATATTCTTCTGTGAGCACAGGATCATCTTACAACTGTTACCGACGCTCAACAACAGATTCTTTCACCACTTTGGCTTTGCCATGTTTGGTTTCATCAAAATTGCCAAAAAAAATTCAGGAAAATAAAGAAAAAAATTGTCAAAGTTTTTGCACGCTTTTCAGAGAATGTGCTGTATTTCTTTAGACCACATCGCACCTCAGTTGTAGGTGCCAATTTTTGTGGTTGCATCTTTTTTATCCTTGTTCAGAGAAAAATACAAAAAAAGTGAAAAAATAAAAAAAATCTGATTCCTACTAGTGCCTTTTGGAAAATTTTGAGGAAAATTCAGGAAAAAAGAAAAATCCGGACTATCTGCTTATTCTGTGAGTTCTTTCTATCGTCCTTTGTTTTCACCTTGCTACGCTACATCTCAACACGTCTTAGCCAGCACCTGTGATTTGTACTTTGGATCTGGATTGAACAATCGCTAATCTGCATTCGTTAATTGCTAATCCTTGCTGTCATATTGTGTGCCTACCCATAGCTCCACATATTCTTCTATCAGCACAGGATCACCTTGCAACTGTTACCGACGCTCAACAACAGATTGTTTCACCACTTTAGCTTTGCCATGTTTGGATTCATCAAAATTACCAAAAAAATTTAGGAAAATAAAGAAAAAAAATTGTCAAAGTTTTTGCACGCTTTTCAGAGAACGTGCTGTATTTCTGTAGACCACATCCCACCTCAGTTGTAGGTGCCAATTTTTGTGGTTGCATCTTTTTTGTCCTTGTTCAGAGAAAAATACAAATAAATAAAAAAATAAAAAAAATTGATTCATACTAGTGCCTTTTGGAAAATTTTGATGAAAATTCAGGAAAAAGGAAAAATCCGGACTATCTGCTTATTTTGTGAGTTCTTTCTATCGTCCTTTGTTTTCACCTTGCTGCACTACGTCTCAACACGTCTTAGCCAGCACCTGTGATTTGTACTTTGGATCTGATTGAACAATCACTAATATGCATTCGTTAATTGCTAAACCTTGCTATCATATTGTGTGCCTACCCATAGCTCCACATATTCTTCTGTCAGCACAGGTTCATCTTGCAACTGATACCGACGCTCAACAACAGATTGTTTCACCACTTTGGCTTTGCCATGTTTGGTTTCATCAAAATTACCAAAAAAATTCAGGAAAATAAAGAAAAAAAATTGTCAAAGTTTTTGTACGCTTTTCAGAGAACGTGCTGTATTTCTGTAGACCACATCCCACCTTAGTTCTAGGTGCCAATTTTTGTGGTTGCATCTTTTTTATCCTTGTTCAGAGAAAAATACAAAAAAAGTGGAAAAATAAAAAAAAAATCTGATTCGTACTAGTGCCTTTTGGAAAATTTCGAGGAAAATTCAGGAAAAAGGAAAAATCCGGACTATCTGCTTATTCTGTGAGTTCTTTCTATCATCCTTTGTTTTCACCTTGCTACGCTACATCTCAACATGTCTTAGCCAGCACCTGTGATTTGTACTTTGGATCTAGATTGAACAATCGCTAATCTGCATTCGTTAATTGCTAATCCTTGCTGTCATATTATGTGCCTACCCATAGCTCCACATATTCTTCGTTCAGCACAAAATAATCTTGCAACTGTTACCGACGCTCAACAACAGATTCTTTCACCACTTTGGCTTTGCCCTGTTTGGTTTCATCAAAATTGCCAAAAAAAATTCAGGAAAATAAAGAAAAAAATTGTCAAAGTTTTTGCATGCTTTTCAGAGAACGTGCTGTATTTCTGTAGACCACATCCCACCTCAGTTGTAGGTGCCAATTTTTGTGGTTGCATCTTTTTTATCCTTGTTCAGAGAAAAATATAAAAAAAGTGAAAAAATAAAAAAAAATTTGATTCCTACTAGTGCCTTTTGGAAAATTTCGGGGAAAATTCAGGAAAAGGAAAAATCCGGACTATCTGCTTGTTCTCTAAGTTGTTTCCATCGTCCTTTGTTTTCACCTTGCTGCGCCACGTCTCGACACGTCTTAGCCAGCACCTATGATTTGTACTTTGGATCTGGATTGAACAATCGCTAATATGCATTCGTTAATTGCAAAACCTTGCCATCATATTGTGTGCCTACCCATAGCTCCACATATTATTCTGTCAGCACAGGTTCATCTTGCAACTGTTACCCACGCTCAACAATAGATTGTTTCACCAGTTTGGCTTTGCCCTATTTGGTTTCATCAAAATTGCCAAAAAAATTCAGGAAAATAAAGAACAAAAAATGTCAAAGTTTTTGCACGCTTGTCAGAGAACGTGTTGTATTTCTGTAGACCACATCCCACCTCAGTTGTAGGTGCTAATTTTTGTGGTTGCATCTTTTTTTATCCTTGTTCAGAGAAAAATATAAAAAAATAGTGAAAAAATAAAAAAAATTGATTCCTACTAGTGCATTTTGAAAAATTCTGGGAAAAATTCAGGAGAAAGGAAAAATTCGGACTATCTGCTTATTCTGTGAGTTCTTTCCATCGTCCTTTGTTTTCACCTTGTTGCGCTACGTCTCGACACGTCTTAGCCAGCACCCGTGATTTGTACTTTGGATCCGGATTGAACAATCGCTAATCTGCATTCGTTAATTGCTAATCCTTGCTGTCATATTGTGTGCCTACCCATAGCTCCTCATATTCTTCTGTCAGCACAGGATCATCTTGCAACTGATACCGACGCTCAACAACAGATTGTTTCACCACTTTGGCTTTGCCATGTTTGGTTTCATCAAAATTACCAAAAAAATTCAGGAAAATAAAGAAAAAAAAATTGTCAAAGTTTTTGCACGCTTTTCAGAGAACGTGCTGTATTTCTGTAGACCACATCCCACCTCAGTTCTAGGTGCCAATTTTTGTGGTTGCATCTTTTTTATCCTTGTTCAGAGAAAAATACAAAAAAAGTCAAAAAATAAAAAAAATCTGATTCCTACTAGTGCCTTTTGGAAAATTTCGAGGAAAATTCAGGAAAAAGGAAAAATCCGGACTATCTGCTTATTTTGTGAGTTCTTTCTATCGTCCTTTGTTTTCACCTTGCTGCGCTACGTCTCAACACGTCTTAGCCAGCACCTGTGATTTGTACTTTGGATCTAGATTGAACAATCGCTAATCTGCATTCGTTAATTGCTAATCCTTGCTGTCATATTGTGTGCCTACCCATAGCTCCACATATTCTTCGTTCAGCACAGGATCATCTTGCAACTGTTACCGACGCTCAACAACAGATTCTTTCACCACTTTGGCTTTGCCCTCTTTGGTTTCATCAAAATTGCCAAAAAAAAATCAGGAAAATAAAGAAAAAAATTGTCAAAGTTTTTGCACGCTTTTCAGAGAACGTGCTGTATTTCTGTAGACCACATCCCACCTCAGTTGTAGGTGCCAATTTTTGTGGTTGCATCTTTTTTTATCCTTGTTCAGAGAAAAATATAAAAAAAGTGAAAAAAAATAAAAAAAATTTATTCCTACTAGTGCCTTTTGGAAAATTTCGGGGAAAATTCAGGAAAAGAAAAAATCCAGACTATCTGCTTGTTCTCTAAGTTCTTTCCATCGTCCTTTGTTTTCACCTTGCTGCGCTACGTCTCGACACGTCTTAGCCAGCACCTGTGATTTGTACTTTGGATCTGATTGAACAATCACTAATATGCATTCGTTAATTGCTAAACCTTGCTATCATATTGTGTGCCTACCCATAGCTCCACATATTCTTCTGTCAGCACAGGTTCATCTTGCAACTGTTACCCACGCTCAACAACAGATTGTTTCACCAGTTTGGCTTTGCCCTATTTGGTTTCATCAAAATTGCCAAAAAAATTCAGGAAAATAAAGAACAAAAGTTGTCAAAGTTTTTGCACGCTTGTCAGAGAACGTGTTGTATTTCTGTAGACCACATCCCACCTCAGTTGTTGGTGCTAATTTTTGTGGTTGCATCTTTTTTATCCTTGTTCGGAGAAAAATATAAAAAAATAGTGAAAAAATAAAAAAAATTGATTCCTACTAATGCCTTTTGAAAAATTCTGGGAAAAATTCAGGAGAAAGGAAAAATCCAGACTATCTGCTTATTCTGTGAGTTCTTTCCATCGTCCTTTGTTTTCACCTTGTTGCGCTACGTCTCGACACGTCTTAGCCAGCACCCGTGATTTGTACTTTGGATCCGGATTGAACAATCGCTAATCTGCATTCGTTAATTGCTAATCCTTGCTGTCATATGTGTGCCTACCCATAGCTCCACATATTCTTCTGTCAGCACAGGATCATCTTGCAACTGATACCGACGCTCAATAACAGATTGTTTCACCACTTTGGCTTTGCCATGTTTGGTTTCATCAAAATTACCAAAAAAATTCAGGAAAATAAAGAAAAAAAAATTGTCAAAGTTTTTGCACGCTTTTCAGAGAACGTGCTGTATTTCTGTAGACCACATCCCACCTTAGTTCTTGGTGCCAATTTTTGTGGTTGCATCTTTTTTATCCTTGTTCAGAGAAAAATACAAAAAAAGTGAAAAAATAAAAAAATCTGATTCCTACTAGTGCCTTTTGGAAAATTTCGAGGAAAATTCAGGAAAAAGGAAAAATCTGGACTATCTGCTTATTTTGTGAGTTCTTTCTATCGTCCTTTGTTTTCACCTTGCTGCGCTACGTCTCAACACGTCTTAGCCAGCACCTGTGATTTGTACTTTGGATCTAGATTGAACAATCGCTAATCTGCATTCGTTAATTGCTAATCCTTGCTGTTATATTGTGTGCCTACCCATAGCTCCACATATTCTTCGTTCAGCACAGGATCATCTTGCAACTGTTACCGACGCTCAACAACAGATTCTTTCACCACTTTGGCTTTGCCCTGTTTGGCTTCATCAAAATTGCCAAAAAAATTCAGGAAAATAAAGAAAAAAATTGTCAAAGTTTTTGCACGCTTTTCAGAGAACGTGCTGTATTTCTGTAGACCACATCCCACCTCAGTTGTAGGTGGCAATTTTTGTGGTTGCATCTTTTTTATCCTTGTTCAGAGAAAAATATAAAAAAAGTGAAAAAAATAAAAAAAATTTATTCCTACTAGTGCCTTTTGGAAAATTTCGGGGAAAATTCAGGAAAAGGAAAAATCCAGACTATCTGCTTGTTCTCTAAGTTCTTTCCATCGTCCTTTGTTTTCACCTTGCTGCGCTACGTCTCGACACGTCTTAGCCAGCACCTGTGATTTGTACTTTGGATCTGATTGAACATCACTAATATGCATTCGTTAATTGCTAAACCTTGCTAACATATTGTGTGCCTACCCATAGCTCCACATATTCTTCTGTCAGCACAGGTTCATCTTGCAACTGTTACCCACGCTCAACAATAGATTGTTTCACTAGTTTGGCTTTGCCCTATTTGGTTACATCAAAATTGCCAAAAAAATTCAGGAAAATAAAGAACAAAAATTGTCAAAGTTTTTGCACGCTTGTCAGAGAACGTGTTGTATTTCTGTAGACCACATCCCACCTCAGTTGTTGGTGCTAATTTTTGTGGTTGCATCTTTTTTTATCGTTGTTCAGAGAAAAATATAAAAAAATAGTGAAAAAATAAAAAAATTTGATTCCTACTAGTGCCTTTTGAAAAATTCTGAGAAAAATTCAGGAGAAAGGAAAAATCCAGACTATCTGCTTATTCTGTGAGTTCTTTCCATCGTCCTTTGTTTTCACCTTGTTGCGCTACGTCTCGACACGTCTTAGCCAGCACCCGTGATTTGTACTTTGGATCCGGATTGAACAATCGCTAATCTGCATTCGTTAATTGCTAATCCTTGCTGTCATATTGTGTGCCTACCCATAGCTCCACATATTCTTCTGTCAGCACAGGATCTTCTTGCAACTGATACCGACGCTCAACAACAGATTGTTTCACCACTTTGGCTTTGCCATGTTTGGTTTCATCAAAATTACCAAAAAAATTCAGGAAAATAAAGAAAAAAAATTGTCAAAGTTTTTGTACGCTTTTCAGAGAACGTGCTGTATTTCTGTAGACCACATCCCACCTTAGTTCTAGGTGCCAATTTTTGTGGTTGCATCTTTTTTATCCTTGTTCAGAGAAAAATACAAAAAAAGTGAAAAAATAAAAAAAAATCTGATTCGTACTAGTGCCTTTTGGAAAATTTCGAGGAAAATTCAGGAAAAAGGAAAAATCCGGACTATCTGCTTATTCTGTGAGTTCTTTCTATCATCCTTTGTTTTCACCTTGCTACGCTACATCTCAACACGTCTTAGCCAGCACCTGTGATTTGTACTTTGGATCTAGATTGAACAATCGCTAATCTGCATTCATTAATTGCTAATCCTTGCTGTCATATTGTGTGCCTACCCATAGCTCCACATATTCTTCGTTCAGCACAGAATAATCTTGCAACTGTTACCGACGCTCAACAACAGATTCTTTCACCACTTTGGCTTTGCCCTGTTTGGTTTCATCAAAATTGCCAAAAAAAATTCAGGAAAATAAAGAAAAAAATTGTCAAAGTTTTTGCATGCTTTTCAGAGAACGTGCTGTATTTCTGTAGACCACATCCCACCTCAGTTGTAGGTGCCAATTTTTGTGGTTGCATCTTTTTTATATTTGTTCAGAGAAAAATATAAAAAAAGTGAAAAAATAAAAAAAATTTTGATTCCTACTAGTGCCTTTTGGAAAATTTCGGGGAAAATTCAGGAAAAGGAAAAATCCGGACTATCTGCTTGTTCTCTAAGTTGTTTCCATCGTCCTTTGTTTTCACCTTGCTACGCCACGTCTCGACACGTCTTAGCCAGCACCTATGATTTGTACTTTGGATCTGGATTGAACAATCGCTAATATGCATTCGTTAATTGCTAAACCTTGCCATCATATTGTGTGCCTACCCATAGCTCCACATATTATTCTGTCAGCACAGGTTCATCTTGCAACTGTTACCCACGCTCAACAATAGATTGTTTCACCAGTTTGGCTTTGCCCTATTTGGTTTCATCAAAATTGCCAAAAAAATTCAAGAAAATAAAGAACAAAAATTGTCAAAGTTTTTGCACGCTTGTCAGAGAACGTGTTGTATTTCTGTAGACCACATCCCACCTCAGTTGTAGGTGCTAATTTTTGTGGTTGCATCTTTTTTTATCCTTGTTCAGAGAAAAATATGAAAAAATAGTGAAAAAATAAAAAAAAATTGATTCCTACTAGTGCATTTTGAAAAATTCTGGGAAAAATTCAGGAGAAAGGAAAAATTCGGACTATCTGCTTGTTCTGTGAGTTCTTTCCATCGTCCTTTGTTTTCACCTTGTTGCGCTACGTCTCGACACGTCTTAGCCAGCACCCGTGATTTGTATTTTGGATCCGGATTGAACAATCGCTAATCTGCATTCGTTAATTGCTAATCCTTGCTGTCATATTGTGTGCCTACCCATAGCTCCACATATTCTTCTGTCAGCACAGGATCATCTTGCAACTGATACCGACGCTCAACAACAGATTGTTTCACCACTTTGGCTTTGCCATGTTTGGTTTCATCAAAATTACCAAAAAAATTCAGGAAAATAAAGAAAAAAAATTGTCAAAGTTTTTGCACGCTTTTCAGAGAACGTGCTGTATTTCTGTAGACCACATCCCACCTCAGTTCTAGGTGCCAATTTTTGTGGTTGCATCTTTTTTATCCTTGTTCAGAGAAAAATACAAAAAAAGTCAAAAAATAAAAAAAATCTGATTCCTACTAGTGCCTTTTGGAAAATTTCGAGGAAAATTCAGGAAAAAGGAAAAATCCGGACTATCTGCTTATTTTGTGAGTTCTTTCTATCGTCCTTTGTTTTCACCTTGCTGCGCTACGTCTCAACACGTCTTAGCCAGCACCTGTGATTTGTACTTTGGATCTAGATTGAACAATCGCTAATCTGCATTCGTTAATTGCTAATCCTTGCTGTCATATTGTGTGCCTACCCATAGCTCCACATATTCTTCGTTCAGCACAGGATCATCTTGCAACTGTTACCGACGCTCAACAACAGATTCTTTCACCACTTTGGCTTTGCCCTGTTTGGTTTCATCAAAATTGCCAAAAAAATTCAGGAAAATAAAGAAAAAAATTGTCAAAGTTTTTGCACGCTTTTCAGAGAACGTGCTGTATTTCTGTAGACCACATCCCACCTCAGTTGTAGGTGCCAATTTTTGTGGTTGCATCTTTTTTTATCCTTGTTCAGAGAAAAATATAAAAAAAGTGAAAAAAATAAAAAAAATTTATTCCTACTAGTGCCTTTTGGAAAATTTCGGGGAAAATTCAGGAAAAGAAAAAATCCAGACTATCTGCTTGTTCTCTAAGTTCTTTCCATCGTCCTTTGTTTTCACCTTGCTGCGCTACGTCTCGACACGTCTTAGCCAGCACCTGTGATTTGTACTTTAGATCTGATTGAACAATCACTAATATGCATTCGTTAATTGCTAAACCTTGCTATCATATTGTGTGCCTACCCATAGCTCCACATATTCTTCTGTCAGCACAGGTTCATCTTGCAACTGTTACCCACGCTCAACAACAGATTGTTTCACCAGTTTGGCTTTGCCCTATTTGGTTTCATCAAAATTGCCAAAAAAATTCAGGAAAATAAAGAACAAAAATTGTCAAAGTTTTTGCACGCTTGTCAGAGAACGTGTTGTATTTCTGTAGACCACATCCCACCTCAGTTGTTGGTGCTAATTTTTGTGGTTGCATCTTTTTTTATCCTTGTTCGGAGAAAAATATAAAAAAATAGTGAAAAAATAAAAAAAATTGATTCCTACTAATGCCTTTTGAAAAATTCTGGGAAAAATTCAGGAGAAAGGAAAAATCCAGACTATCTGCTTATTCTGTGAGTTCTTTCCATCGTCCTTTGTTTTCACCTTGTTGCGCTACGTCTCGACACGTCTTAGCCAGCACCCGTGATTTGTACTTTGGATCCGGATTGAACAATCGCTAATCTGCATTCGTTAATTTCTAATCCTTGCTGTCATATGTGTGCCTACCCATAGCTCCACATATTCTTCTGTCAGCACAGGATCATCTTGCAACTGATACCGACGCTCAACAACAGATTGTTTCACCACTTTGGCTTTGCCATGTTTGGTTTCATCAAAATTACCAAAAAAATTCAGGAAAATAAAGAAAAAAAAATTGTCAAAGTTTTTGCACGCTTTTCAGAGAACGTGCTGTATTTCTGTAGACCACATCCCACCTTAGTTCTTGGTGCCAATTTTTGTGGTTGCATCTTTTTTATCCTTGTTCAGAGAAAAATACAAAAAAAGTGAAAAAATAAAAAAAATCTGATTCCTACTAGTGCCTTTTGGAAAATTTCGAGGAAAATTCAGGAAAAACGAAAAATCCGGACTATCTGCTTATTCTGTGAGTTCTTTCTGTCATCCTTTGTTTTCACCTTGCTGCGCTACATCTCAACACGTCTTAGCCAGCACCTGTGATTTGTACTTTGGATCTAGATTGAACAATCGCTAATCTGCATTCGTTAATTGCTAATCCTTGCTGTCATATTGTGTGCCTACCCATAGCTCCACATATTCTTCGTTCAGCATAGAATAATCTTGCAACTGTTACCGACGCTCAACAACAGATTCTTTCACCACTTTGGCTTTGCCCTGTTTGGTTTCATCAAAATTGCCAAAAAAAATTCAGGAAAATAAAGAAAAAAATTGTCAAAGTTTTTGCATGCTTTTCAGAGAACGTGCTGTATTTCTGTAGACCACATCCCACCTCAGTTGTAGGTGCCAATTTTTGAGGTTGCATCTTTTTTTATCCTTGTTCAGAGAAAAATATAAAAAAAGTGAAAAAATAAAAAAAAAATTTGATTCCTACTAGTGCCTTTTGGAAAATTTCAGGGAAAATTCAGGAAAAGGAAAAATCCGGACTATCTGCTTGTTCTCTAAGTTGTTTCCATCGTCCTTTGTTTTCACCTTGCTGCACCACGTCTCGACACGTCTTAGCCAACACCTGTGATTTGTACTTTGGATCTGGATTGAACAATCGCTAATATGCATTCGTTAATTGCTAAACCTTGCTATCATATTGTGTGCCTACCCATAGCTCCACATATTATTCTGTCAGCACAGGTTCATCTTGCAACTGTTACCCACGCTCAACAATAGATTGTTTCACCAGTTTGGCTTTGCCCTATTTGGTTTCATCAAAATTGCCAAAAAAATTAAGGAAAATAAAGAACAAAAATTGTCAAAGTTTTTGCATGCTTGTCAGAGAACGTGTTGTATTTCTGTAGACCACATCCCCCCTCAGTTGTAGGTGCTAATTTTTGTGGTTGCATCTTTTTTTATCCTTGTTCAGAGAAAAATATAAAAAATAGTGAAAAAATAAAAAAAATTGATTCCTACTAGTGCCTTTTGAAAAATTCTAGGAAAATTCAGGAGAAAGGAAAAATCCGGACTATCTGCTTGTTCTGTGAGTTCTTTCCATCGTCCTTTGTTTTCACCTTGTTGCGCTACGTCTCGACACGTCTTAGCCAGCACCCGTGATTTGTACTTTGGATCCGGATTGAACAATCGTTAATCTGCATTCGTTAATTGCTAATCCTTGCTGTCATATTGTGTGCCTACCCATAGCTCCACATATTCTTCTGTCAGCACAGGATCATCTTGCAACTGATACCGACGCTCAACAACAGATTGTTTCACCACTTTGGCTTTGCCATGTTTGGTTTCATCAAAATTACCAAAAAAATTCAGGAAAATAAAGAAAAAAAATTGTCAAAGTTTTTGCACGCTTTTCAGAGAACGTGCTGTATTTCTGTAGACCACATCCCACCTCAGTTCTAGGTGCCAATTTTTGTGGCTGCATCTTTTTTATCCTTGTTCAGAGAAAAATACAAAAAAAAAGTGAAAAAATAAAAAAAATTTGATTCCTACTAGTGCCTTTTGGAAAATTTCGAGGAAAATTCAGGAAAAAGGAAAAATCCGAACTATCTGCTTATTCTGTGAGTTCTTTCTGTCATCCTTTGTTTTCACCTTGCTGCGCTACATCTCAACACGTCTTAGCCAGCACCTGTGATTTGTACTTTGGATCTAGATTGAACAATCGCTAATCTGCATTCATTAATTGCTAATCCTTGCTGTCATATTGTGTGCCTACCCATAGCTCCACATATTCTTCTGTCAGCACAGGATCATCTTGCAACTGTTACCAACGCTCAACAACAGATTCTTTCACCACTTTGGCTTTGCCCTGTTTGGTTTCATCAAAATTGCCAAAAAAATTCAGCAAAATAAAGAAAAAAATTGTCAAAGTTTTTGCATGCTTTTCAGAGAACGTGTTGTATTTCTGTAGACCACATCCCACCTCAATTGTAGGTGCCAATTTTTGTGGTTGCATCTTTTTTTATCCTTGTTCAGAGAAAAATATAAAAAAAGTGAAAAAATAAATAAAATTTTGATTCCTACTAGTGCCTTTTGGAAAATTTCGGGGAAAATTCAGGAAAAGGAAAAATCCAGACTATCTGCTTGTTCTCTAAGTTGTTTCCATCGTCCTTTGTTTTCACCTTGCTGCGCCACGTCTCGACACGTCTTAGCCAGCACCTGTGATTTGTACTTTGGATCTGGATTGAACAATCACTAATATGCATTCGTTAATTGCTAAACCTTGCTATCATATTGTGTGCCTACCCATAGCTCCACATATTCTTCTGTCAGCACAGGTTCATCTTGCAACTGTTACCCACGCTCAACAATAGATTGTTTCACCAGTTTGGCTTTGCCCTATTTGGTTTCATCAAAATTGCCAAAAAAATTCAGGAAAATAAAGAACAAAAATTGTCAAAGTTTTTGCACGCTTGTCAGAGAACGTGTTGTATTTCTGTAGACCACATCCCACCTCAGTTGTAGGTGCTAATTTTTGTGGTTGCATCTTTTTTTATCCTTGTTCAGAGAAAAATATAAAAAAATAGTGAAAAAATAAAAAAAATTGATTCCTACTAGTGCATTTTGAAAAATTCTGGGAAAAATTTAGGAGAAAGGAAAAATTCGGACTATCTGCTTATTCTGTGAGTTCTTTCCATCGTCCTTTGTTTTCACCTTGTTGCGCTACGTCTCGACACGTCTTAGCCAGCACCCGTGATTTGTACTTTGGATCCGGATTGAACAATCGCTAATCTGTATTCGTTAATTGCTAATCCTTGCTGTCATATTGTGTGCCTACCCATAGCTCCACATATTCTTCTGTCAGCACAGGATCATCTTGCAACCGATACCGACGCTCAACAATAGATTGTTTCACCACTTTGGCTTTGCCATGTTTGGTTTCGTCAAAATTACCAAAAAAATTCAGGAAAATAAAGAAAAAAAATTGTCAAAGTTTTTGCACGCTTTTCAGAGAACGTGCTGTATTTCTGTAGACCACATCCCACCTCAGTTCTTGGTGCCAATTTTTGTGGTTGCATCTTTTTTATCCTTGTTCAGAGAAAAATACAAAAAAAGTTAAAAAATAAAAAAAATCTGATTCCTACTAGTGCCTTTTGGAAAATTTCGAGGAAAATTCAGGAAAAAGGAAAAATCCGGACTATCTGCTTATTTTGTGAGTTCTTTCTATCGTCCTTTGTTTTCACCTTGCTGCGCTACGTCTCAACACGTCTTAGCCAGCACCTGTGATTTGTACTTTGGATCTAGATTGGACAATCGCTAATCTGCATTCGTTAATTGCTAATCCTTGCTGTCGTATTGTGTGCCTACCCATAGCTCCACATATTCTTCGTTCAGCACAGGATCATCTTGCAACTGTTACCGACGCTCAACAACAGATTCTTTCACCACTTTGGCTTTGCCCTGTTTGGTTTCATCAAAATTGCCAAAAAAATTCAGGAAAATAAAGAAAAAAATTATCAAAGTTTTTGCACGCTTTTTAGAGAACGTGCTGTATTTCTATAGACCACATCCCACCTCAGTTGTAGGTGCCAATTTTTGTGGTTGCATCTTTTTTTATCCTTGTTCAGAGAAAAATATAAAAAAAGTGAAAAAAATAAAAAAAATTTATTCCTACTAGTGCCTTTTGGAAAATTTCGGGGAAAATTCAGGAAAAGAATAAATCCAGACTATCTGCTTGTTCTCTAAGTTCTTTCCATCATCCTTTGTTTTCACCTTGCTGCGCTACGTCTCGACACGTCTTAGCCAGCACCTGTGATTTGTACTTTGGATCTGATTGAACAATCACTAATATGCATTCGTTAATTGCTAAACCTTGCTATCATATTGTGTGCCTACCCATAGCTCCACATATTCTTCTGTCAGCACAGGTTCATCTTGCAACTGTTACCCACGCTCAACAACAGATTGTTTCACCAGTTTGGCTTTGCCCTATTTGGTTTCATCAAAATTGCCAAAAAAATTCAGGAAAATAAAGAACAAAAATTGTCAAAGTTTTTGCACGCTTGTCAGAGAACGTGTTGTATTTCTGTAGACCACATCCCACCTCAGTTGTTGGTGCTAATTTTTGTGGTTGCATCTTTTTTTATCCTTGTTCGGAGAAAAATATAAAAAAAATAGTGAAAAAATAAAAAAAATTGATTCCTACTAATGCCTTTTGAAAAATTCTAGGAAAAATTCAGGAGAAAGGAAAAATCCAGACTATCTGCTTATTCTGTGAGTTCTTTCCATCGTCCTTTGTTTTCACCTTGTTGCGCTACGTCTCGACACGTCTTAGCCAGCACTCGTGATTTGTACTTTGGATCCGGATTGAACAATCGCTAATCTGCATTCGTTAATTGCTAATCCTTGCTGTCATATGTGTGCCTACCCATAGCTCCACATATTCTTCTGTCAGCACAGGATCATCTTGCAACTGATACCGACGCTCAAGAACAGATTGTTTCACCACTTTGGCTTTGCCATGTTTGGTTTCATCAAAATTACCAAAAAAATTCAGGAAAATAAAGAAAAAAAATTGTCAAAGTTTTTGCACGCTTTTCAGAGAAAGTGCTGTATTTCTGTAGACCACATCCCACCTTAGTTCTTGGTGCCAATTTTTGTGGTTGCATCTTTTTTATCCTTGTTCAGAGAAAAATACAAAAAAAGTGAAAAAATAAAAAAAATCTGATTCCTACTAGTGCCTTTTGGAAAATTTCGAGGAAAATTCAGGAAAAACGAAAAATCCGGACTATCTGCTTATTCTGTGAGTTCTTTCTATCATCCTTTGTTTTCACCTTGCTGCGCTACATCTCAACACGTCTTAGCCAGCACCTGTGATTTGTACTTTGGATCTAGATTGAACAATCGCTAATCTGCATTCGTTAATTGCTAATCCTTGCTGTCATATTGTGTGCCTACCCATAGCTCCACATATTTTTCGTTCAGCATAGAATAATCTTGCAACTGTTACCGACGCTCAACAACAGATTCTTTCACCACTTTGGCTTTGCCCTGTTTGGTTTCATCAAAATTGCCAAAAAAAATTCAGGAAAATAAAGAAAAAAATTGTCAAAGTTTTTGCTTGCTTTTCAGAGAACGTGCTGTATTTCTGTAGACCACATCCCACCTCAGTTGTAGGTGCCAATGTTTGAGGTTGCATCTTTTTTTATCCTTGTTCAGAGAAAAATATAAAAAAGTGAAAAAATAAAAAAAATTTTGATTCCTACTAGTGCCTTTTGGAAAATTTTAGGGAAAATTCAGGAAAAGGAAAAATCCGGACTATCTGCTTGTTCTCTAAGTTGTTTCCATCGTCCTTTGTTTTCATCTTGCTGCGCCACGTCTCGACACGTCTTAGCCAGCACCTGTGATTTGTACTTTGGATCTGGATTGAACAATCGCTAATATGCATTCGTTAATTGCTAAACCTTGCTATCATATTGTGTGCCTACCCATAGCTCCACATATTATTCTGTCAGCACAGGTTCATCTTGCAACTGTTACCCACGCTCAACAATAGATTGTTTCACCAGTTTGGCTTTGCCCTATTTGGTTTCATCAAAATTGCCAAAAAAATTAAGGAAAATAAAGAACAAAAATTGTCAAAGTTTTTGCATGCTTGTCAGAGAACGTGTTGTATTTCTGTAGACCACATCCCACCTCAGTTGTAGGTGCTAATTTTTGTGGTTGCATCTTTTTTTATCCTTGTTCAGAGAAAAATATAAAAAATAGTGAAAAAATAAAAAAAATTGATTCCTACTAGTGCCTTTTGAAAAATTCTAGGAAAAATTCAGGAGAAAGGAAAAATCCGGACTATCTGCTTGTTCTGTGAGTTCTTTCCATCGTCCTTTGTTTTCACCTTGTTGCGCTACGTCTCGACACGTCTTAGCCAGCACCCGTGATTTGTACTTTGGATCCGGATTGAACAATCGTTAATCTGCATTCGTTAATTGCTAATCCTTGCTGTCATATTGTGTGCCTACCCATAGCTCCACATATTCTTCTGTCAGCACAGGATCATCTTGCAACTGATACCGACGCTCAACAACAGATTGTTTCACCACTTTGGCTTTGCCATGTTTGGTTTCATCAAAATTACCAAAAAAATTCAGGAAAATAAAGAAAAAAAATTGTCAAAGTTTTTGCACGCTTTTCAGAGAACGTGCTGTATTTCTGTAGACCACATCCCACCTCAGTTCTAGGTGCCAATTTTTGTGGTTGCATCTTTTTTATCCTTGTTCAGAGAAAAATACAAAAAAAAGTGAAAAAATAAAAAAAATCTGATTCCTACTAGTGCCTTTTGGAAAATTTCGAGGAAAATTCAGGAAAAAGGAAAAATCTGGACTATCTGCTTATTCTGTGAGTTCTTTCTATCATCCTTTGTTTTCACCTTGCTGCGCTACATCTCAACACGTCTTAGCCAGCACCTGTGATTTGTACTTTGGATCTAGATTGAACAATCGCTAATCTGCATTCGTTAATTGCTAATCCTTGCTGTCATATTGTGTGCCTACCCATAGCTCCACATATTCTTCTGTCAGCACAGGATCATCTTGCAACTGTTACCAACGCTCAACAACAGATTCTTTCACCACTTTGGCTTTGCCCTGTTTGGTTTCATCAAAATTGCCAAAAAAATTCAGCAAAATAAAGAAAAAAATTGTCAAAGTTTTTGCATGCTTTTCAGAGAACGTGCTGTATTTCTGTAGACCACATCCCACCTCAGTTGTAGGTGCCAATTTTTGTGGTTGCATCTTTTTTTATCCTTGTTCAGAGAAAAATATAAAAAAAGTGAAAAAATAAATAAAATTTTGATTGCTACTAGTGCCTTTTGGAAAATTTCGGGGAAAATTCAGGAAAAGGAAAAATCCGGACTATCTGCTTGTTCTCTAAGTTGTTTCCATCGTCCTTTGTTTTCACCTTGCTGCGCCACGTCTCGACACGTCTTAGCCAGCACCCATGATTTGTACTTTGGATCTAGATTGAACAATCGCTAATCTGCATTCGTTAATTGCTAATCCTTACTGTCATATTGTGTGCCTACCCATAGCTCCACATATTCTTCTGTCAGCACAGGATCATCTTGCAACTGTTACCGACACTCAACAACAGATTCATTCACCACTTTGGCTTTGCCCTGTTTGGTTTCATCAAAATTGCCAAAAAAATTCAGCAAAATAAAGAAAAAAATTGTCAAAGTTTTTGCATGCTTTTCAGAGAACGTGCTGTATTTCTGTAGACCACATCCCACCTCAGTTGTAGGTGCCAATTTTTGTGGTTGCATCTTTTTTTATCCTTGTTCAGAGAAAAATATAAAAAAAGTGAAAAAATAAATTTTTTTTGATTCCTACTCATGCCTTTTGGAAAATTTCAGAGAAAATTCAGGAAAAGGAAAAATCTAGACTATCTGCTTGTTCTCTAAGTTCTTTCCATCGTCCTTTGTTTTCACCTTGCTGCGCTACGTCTCGACACGTCTTAGCCAGCACCTGTGATCTGTACTTTGGACCTGGACTGAACAATCGCTAATATGCATTCGTTAATTGCTAAACCTTGCTATCATATTGTGTGCCTACCCATAGCTCCACATATTATTCTGTCAGCACAGGTTCATCTTGCAACTGTTACCCACGCTCAACAATAGATTGTTTCACCAGTTTGGCTTTGCCCTATTTGGTTTCATCAAAATTGCCAAAAAAATTCAGGAAAATAAAGAACAAAAATTGTCAAAGTTTTTGCACGTTTGTTAGAGAACGTGTTGTATTTCTGTAGACCACATCCCACCTCAGTTGTAGGTGCTAATTTTTGTGGTTGCATCTTTTTTATCCTTGTTCAGAGAAAAATATAAAAAAATAGTGAAAAAAATAAAAAAATTTGATTCCTACTAGTGCCTTTTGAAAAATTCTAGGAAAAATTCAGGAGAAAGGAAAAATCCAGACTATCTGCTTGTTCTGTGAGTTCTTTCCATCGTCCTTTGTTTTCACCTTGTTGCGCTACGTCTCGACACGTCTTAGCCAGCACCCGTGATTTGTACTTTGGATCCGGATTGAACAATCGCTAATCTGCATTCGTTAATTACTAATCCTTGCTGTTATATTGTGTGCCTACCCATAGCTTCACATATTCTTCTGTCAGCACAGGATCATCTTGCAACTGTTACCGATGCTCAACAACATATTGTTTCACCACTTTGGCTTTGCCATGTTTGGTTTCATCAAAATTACCAAAAAAATTCAGGAAAATAAAGAAAAAAATTTGTCAAAGTTTTTGCACGCTTTTTAGAGAACGTGCTGTATTTCTGTAGACCACATCCCACCTCAGTTGTAGGTGCCAATTTTTGTGGTTGCATCTTTTTTATCCTTGTTCAGAGAAAAATACAAAAAAAGTGAAAAAATAAAAAAAAATTTGATTCCTACTAGTGCCTTTTGGAAAATTTCGAGGAAAATTCAGGAAAAAGGAAAAATCTGGACTATCTGCTTATTCTGTGAGTTCTTTCTATCGTCCTTTGTTTTCACCTTGCTGCGCTACATCTCAACACGTCTTAGCCAGCACCTGTGATTTGTACTTTGGATCTGGATTGAACAATCGCTAATCTGCATTCGTTAATTGCTAATCCTTACTGTCATATTGTGTGCCTACCCATAGCTCCACATATTCTTCTGTCAGCACAGGATCATCTTGCAACTGTTACCGACGCTCAACAACAGATTCTTTCACCACTTTGGCTTTGCCCTGTTTGGTTTCATCAAAATTGCCAAAAAAATTCAGCAAAATAAAGAAACAAATTGTCAAAGTTTTTGCATGCTTTTCAGAGAACGTGCTATATTTCTGTAGACCACATCCCACCTCAGTTGTAGGTGCCAATTTTTGTGGTTGCATCTTTTTTATCCATGTTCAGAGAAAAATATAAAAAAAGTGAAAAAATAAAAAAATTTTTGATTCCTACTCGTGCCTTTTGGAAAATTTCGGAGAAAATTCAGGAAAAGGAAAAATCTGGACTATCTGCTTGTTCTCTAAGTTCTTTCCATCGTCCTTTGTTTTCACCTTACTGCGCTACGTCTCGACACGTCTTAGCCAGCACCTGTGATTTGTACTTTGGATCTTGATTGACCAATCGCTAATATGCATTCGTTAATTGCTAAACCTTGCTATCATATTGTGTGCCTACCCATAGCTCCACATATTATTCTGTCCGCACAGGTTCATCTTGCAACTGTTACCCACACTCAACAATAGATTGTTTCACCAGTTTGGCTTTGCCCTATTTGGTTTCATCAAAATTGCCAAAAAAATTCAGGAAAATAAAGAACAAAAATTGTCAAAGTTTTTGCACGCTTGTCAGAGAACGTGTTGTATTTCTGTAGACCACATCCCACCTCAATCGTAGGTGCTGATTTTTGTGGTTGCATCTTTTTTTTATCCTTGTTCAGAGAAAAATATAAAAAAATAGTGAAAAAATAAAAAAAATTGATTCCTACTAGTGCCTTTTGAAAAATTCTGGGAAAAATTAAGGAGAAAGGAAAAATCCGGACTATCTGCTTGTTCTGTGAGTTCTTTCCATCGTCCTTTGTTTTCACCTTGTTGCGCTACGTCTCGAGACGTCTTAGCCAGCACCCGTGATTTGTACTTTGGATCCGGATTGAACAATCGCTAATCTGCATTCGTTAATTGCTAATCCTTGCTGTCATATTGTTTGCCTACCCATAGCTCCTCATATTCTTTTGTCCGCACAGGATCGTCTTGCAACGGTTACCGACACTCAACAATAGATTTGTACTTTGGATCTAGATTGAACAATCGCTAATATGCATTCGTTAATTGCTAAACCTTGCTATCATATTGTGTGCCTACCCATAGCTCCACAAATTCTTCTGTCAGCACAGGTTCATCTTGCAACTGTTACCCACGCTCAACAATAGATTGTTTCACCAGTTTGGCTTTGCCCTATTTGGTTTCATCAAAATTGCCAAAAAAATTCAGGAAAATAAAGAACAAAAATTGTCAAAGTTTATGCACACTTGTCAGAGAACGTGTTGTATTTCTGTAGACCACATCCCACCTCAGTTGTAGGTGCTAATTTTTGTGGTTGCATTTTTTTATCCTTGTTCAGAGAAAAATATAAAAAAATAGTGAAAAAATAAAAAAAATTGATTCGTACTAGTGCCTTTTGAAAAATTCTAGGAAAAATTCAGGAGAAAGAAAAAATCTGGACTATCTGCTTGTTCTGTGAGTTCTTTCCATCGTCCTTTGTTTTCACCTTGTTGCGCTACGTCTCGACACGTCTTAGCCAGCACCCGTGATTTATACTTTGGATCCGGATTGAACAATCGCTAATCTGCATTCGTTAATTGCTAATCCTTGCTGTCATATTGTTTGAATACCCATAGCTCCACATATTCTTCTGTTAGCACAGGATCATCTTGCAACTGTTACCGACGCTCAACAACACATTTTTTCACCACTTTGCCTTTGCCCTATTTGGTTTCATCAAAATTGCCAAAAAAATTCAGGAAAATAAAGAAAAAAATTGTCAAAGTTTTTGCACGCTTTTCAGAGAATGTGCTGTATATCTGTAGACCACATCCCACCTCAGTTGTAGGTGCCAATTTTTGTGGTTGCATCTTTTTTATCCTTGTTCAGAGAAAAATATAAAAAAGTGAAAAAATAAAAAAAATTGATTCCTACTAGTGCCTATTGGAAAATTCCGAGGAAAATTCAGGAAAAAGGAAAAATCCGGACTATCTGCTTGTTCTGTGAGTTCTTCCCATCATCCTTTATTTTCACCTTGCTATGCTACGTCTCGACACGTCTTAGCCAGCACCTGTGATTTGTAATTTGGATCCGGATTGAACAATCGCTAATCTTCATTCGTTAATTGCTAATCCTTGCTGTCATATTGTGTGCCTACCCATAGCTCCACATATTCTTCTGTCAGCACAGGTTCATCTTACAACTGTTACCCACGCTCAACAACAGATTGTTTCACTAGTTTGGCTTTGCCCTGTTTGGTTTATCAAAATTGCCAAAAAAAATTAGGAAAATAAAGAAAAAAATTGTCAAAGTTTTTGCACGCTTGTCAGAGAACGTGCTGTATTTCTGTAGACCACATCCCACCTCAGTTGTAGTTAACAATTTTTGTGTTTGCATCTTTTTTGATCCTTGTTCAGAGAAAAATATAAAAAAAAAGTGAAAAAATAAAAAAATTGATTCCTACTAGTGCCTTTTGGAAAATTCCTTGAAAAATTCAAGAAAAAGGAAAAATCCAGACTATCTGCTTGTTCTGTGAGTTCTTTCCATCGTCCTTTGTTTTCACCTTGTTGCGCTACGTCTCGACACGTCTTAGCCAGCACCCGTGATTTGTACTTTGGATCTGGATTGAACAATCGCTAATCTGCATTCGTTAATTGCTAATCCTTGCTGTCATATTGTGTGCCTACCCATAGCTCCACATATTGTTCTGTCAGCACAGGATCATCTTGCAACTGTTACCGCCGCTCAACAACATATTCTTTCACCACTTTGGCTTTGCCCTGTTTGGTTTCATCAAAATTACCAAAAAAATTTAGGAAAATAAAGAAAAAAATTGTCAAAGTTTTTGCACGCTTTTCGGAGAACGTGCTGTATTTCTGTAGACCACATCCCACCTCAGTTGTAGGTGCCAATTTTTGTGGTTGCATCTTTTTTTATCCTTGTTCAGAGAAAAATATTAAAAAGTGAAAAAATAAAAGGAATTTTGATTCCTACTAGTGCCTTTTGGAAAATTCTGAGGAAAATTCAGGAAAAATGAAAAATCCAGACTATCTGCTTCTTCTGTGAGTTCTTTCCATTGTCCTTTGTTTTCACCTTGTTGCGCTACGTCTTGACACGTCTTAGCCAGCACCCGTGATTTAAACATTGGATCCGGATTGAACAATCGCTAATCTGCATTCATTAATTGCTAATCCTTGCTGTCATATTGTGTGCCTACCCATAGCTCCACATATTCTTCTGTCAGCACAGGATCATCTTGCAACTGTTACCGACGCTCAACAACACATTTTTTCACCACTTTGCCTTTGCCCTATTTGGTTTCATCAAAATTGCCAAAAAAAATTCAGGAAAATAAAGAAAAAAATTGTCAAAGTTTTTGCACGCTTTTCAGAGAACGTGTTGTATATCTGTAGACCACATCCCACCTTAGTTGTAGGTGCCAATTTTTGTGGTTGCATCTTTTTTTATCCTTGTTCGGAGAAAAATATAAAAAAAGTGAAAAAATAAAAAAAAATTGATTCCTACTAGTGCCTTTTGGAAAATTCCGAGGAAAATTCAGGAAAAAGGAAAAATCCGGACTATCTGCTTGTTCTGTGAGTTCTTCCCATCATCCTTTATTTTCACCTTGCTATGCTACGTCTCGACACGTCTTAGCCAGCACCTGTCATTTGTACTTTGGATCCGGATTGAACAATCGCTAATCTTCATTCGTTAATTGCTAATCCTTGCTATCATATTGTGTGCCTACCCATAGCTCCACATATTCTTCTGTCAGCACAGGTTCATCTTACAACTGTTACCCACGCTCAACAACAGATTGTTTCACTAGTTTGGCTTTGCCCTGTTTGGTTTATCAAAATTGCCAAAAAAAATCAGGAAAATAAAGAAAAAAATGGTCAAACTTTTTTCACGCTTGTTAGAGAACGTGCTGTATTTCTGTAGACCACATCCCACCTCAGTTGTAGTTAACAATTTTTGTGGTTGCATCTTTTTTGATCCTTGTTCAGAGAAAAATATAAAAAAAAAGTGAAAAAAAAAATTGATTCCTACTAGTGCCTTTTGGAAAATTCCTGGAAAAATTCAAGAAAAAGGAAAAATCCAGACTATCTGCTTTTTCTGTGAGTTCTTTCCATCGTCCTTTGTTTTCACCTTGTTGCGCTACGTCTCGACACGTCTTAGCCAGCACCCGTGATTTGTACTTTGGATCTGGATTGAACAATCGTTAATCTGCATTCGTTAATTGCTAATCCTTGCTGTCATATTGTGTGCCTACCCATAGCTCCACATATTCTTCTGTCAGCACAGGATCATCTTGCAACTGTTACCGACGCTCAACAACAGATTCTTTCACCACTTTGGCTTTGCCCTGTTTGGTTTCATCAAAATTACCAAAAAAATTCAGGAAAATAAAGAAAAAAATTGTCAAAGTTTTTGCACGCTTTTCAGAGAACGTGCTGTATTTCTGTAGACCACATCCCACCTCAGTTGTAGGTGCCAATTTTTGTGGTTGCATCTTTTTTTATCCTTGTTCAGAGAAAAATATTAAAAAAGTGAAAAAATAAAAAGAATTTTGATTCCTACTAGTGCCTTTTGGAAAATTCTGAGGAAAATTCAGGAAAAATGAAAAATCTGGACTATCTGCTTCTTCTGTGAGTTCTTTCCAACGTCCTATGTTTTCACCTTGTTGCGCTACGTCTCGACACGTCTTAGCCAGCACCCGTGATTTAAACATTGGATCCGGATTGAACAATCGCTAATCTGCATTCATTAATTGCTAATCCTTGCTGTCATATTGTGTGCCTACCCATAGCTCCACATATTCTTCTGTCAGCACAGGATCATCTTGCAACTGTTACCGACGCTCAACAACACATTTTTTCACCACTTTGCCTTTGCCCTATTTGGTTTCATCAAAATTGCCAAAAAAAATTCAGGAAAATAAAGAAAAAAATTGTCAAAGTTTTTGCACGCTTTTCAGAGAACGTGCTGTATATCTGTAGACCACATCCCACCTCAGTTGTAGGTGCCAATTTTTGTGGTTGGATCTTTTTTTATCCTTGTTCAAAGAAAAATATAAAAAAAAGTGAAAAAATAAAAAAAATTGATTCCTACTAGTGCCTTTTGGAAAATTCCGAGGAAAATTCAGGAAAAAGGAAAAATCCGGACTATCTGCTTGTTCTGTGAGTTCTTCCCATCATCCTTTATTTTCACCTTGCTATGCTACGTCTCGACACGTCTTAGCCAGCTCCTGTGATTTGTACTTTGGATCCGGATTGAACAATCGCTAATCTTCATTCGTTAATTGCTAATCCTTGCTGTCATATTGTGTGCCTACCCATAGCTCCACATATTCTTCTGTCAGCACAGGTTCATCTTACAACTGTTACCCACGCTCAACAACAGATTGTTTCACTAGTTTGGCTTTGCCCTGTTTGGTTTATCAAAATTGCCAAAAAAAATCAGGAAAATAAAGAAAAAAAATTGTCAAAGTTTTTGCATGCTTTTCAGAGAACGTGCTGTATTTCTGTAGACCACATCCCACCTCAGTTGTAGGTGCCAATTTTTGTTGTTGCATCTTTTTTATCCTTGTTCAGAGAAAAATACAAAAAAAAGTGAAAAAATAAAAAAATCTGATTCCTACTAGTGCCTTTTGGAAAATTTCGAGGAAATTTCAGGAAAAAGGAAAAATCCAGACTATCTGCTTATTCTGTGAGTTCTTTCTATCGTCCTTTGTTTTCACCTTGCTGCGCTACATCTCAACACGTCTTAGCCAGCACCTGTGATTTGTACTTTGGATCTGGATTGAACAATCGCTAATCTGCATTCGTTAATTGCTAATCCATGCTGTCATATTGTGTGCCTACCCATAGCTCCACATATTCTTCTGTTAGCTCAGGATCATCTTGCAACTGTTACCGATGCTCAACAACAGATTCTTTCACCACTTTGGCTTTGCCCTGTTTGGTTTCATCAAAATTGCCAAAAAAATTCAGAAAAATAAAGAAAAAAATTGTCAAAGTTTTTGCATGCTTTTCAGAGAATGTGCTGTATTTCTGTAGACCACATCCCACCTCAGTTGTAGGTGCCAATTTTTCTGGTTGCATCTTTTTTATCCTTGTTCAGAGAAAATATAAAAAAGTGAAAAAATAAAAAAAAATTTGATTCCTACTCGTGCCTTTTGGAAAATTTTGGGGAAAATTTAGGAAAAAGAAAAATCCGGACTATCTGCTTGTTCTCTAAGTTCTTTCCATCGTCCTTTGTTTTCACCTTGCTGCGCTACATCTCGACACGTCTTAGCCAGCACCTGTGATTTGTACTTTGGATCTGGATTGAACAATCGCTAATATGCATTCGTTAATTGCTAAACCTTGCTATCATATTGTGTGCCTACCCATAGCTCCACATATTCTTCTGTCAGCACAGGTTCATCTTGCAACTGCTACCCACGCTCAACAATAGATTGTTTCACCAGTTTGGCTTTGCCCTATTTGGTTTCATCAAAATTGCCAAAAAAATTCAGGAAAATAAAGAACAAAAATTGTCAAAGTTTATGCACGCTTGTCAAAGAACGTGTTGTATTTCTGTAGACCACATCCCACCTCAGTTGTACGTGCTAATTTTTGTGGTTGCATTTTTTTATCCTTGTTCAGAGAAAAATATCAAAAAATAGTGAAAAAATAAAAAAAATTGATTCCTACTAGTGCCTTTTGAAAAATTCTAGGAAAAATTCAGGAGAAAGGAAAAATCCGGAGTATCTGCTTGTTCTGTGAGTTCTTTCCATCGTCCTTTGTTTTCACCTTGTTGCGCTACGTCTTGATACGTCTTAGCCAGCACCCGTGATTTGTACTTTGGATCCGGATTGAACAATCGCTAATCTGCATTCGTTAATTGCTAATCCTTGCTGTCATATTGTTTGAATACCCATAGCTCCACATATTCTTCCGTTAGCACAGGATCATCTTGCAACTGTTACCGACGCTCAACAACAGATTGTTTCACCACGTTGGCTTTGCCATTTTTGGTTTCATCAAAATTACCAAAAAAATTAAGGAAAATAAAGAAAAAAAATTGTCAAAGTTTTTGCACGCTTTTCGGAGAACGTGATGTATTTCTGTAGACCACAGCCCACCTCAGTTGTAGGTGCCAATTTTTGTGGTTACATCTTTTTTATCCTTGTTCAGAGAAAAATACAAAAAAAAGTGAAAAAATAAAAAAAATTTGATTCCTGCTAGTGCCTTTTGGAAAATTTCGAGGAAAATTCAGGAAAAAGGAAAAATCTGGACTATCTGCTTATTCTGTGAGTTCTTTCCATCGTCCTTTGTTTTCACCTTGCTGCGCTACGTCTCAACACGTCTTAGCCAGCACTTGTGATTTGTACTTTGGATCTGGATTAAACAATCGCTAATCTGCATTCGTTAATTGCTAATCCTTGCTGTCATATTGTGTGCCTACCCATAGCTCCACATATTCTTCTGTCAGCACAGGATCATCTTGCAACAGTTATCGACGCTCAACAACAGATTCTTTCACCACTTTGGCTTTGCCCTGTTTGGTTTCATCAAAATTACCAAAAAAAATTCAGGAAAATAAAGAAAAAAATTGTCAAAGTTTTTGCACGCTTTTCGGAGAACGTGCTGTATTTCTGTAGACCACATCCCACCTCAGTTGTAGGTGCCAATTTTTGTGGTTGCATCTTTTTTTATCCTTGTTCAGAGAAAAATATTAAAAAAGTGAAAAAATAAAAAGAATTTTGATTCCTACTAGTGCCTTTTGGAAAATTCTGAGGAAAATTCAGGAAAAATGAAAAATTCGGACTATCTGCTTCTTCTGTGAGTTCTTTCCATCGTCCTTTGTTTTCACCTTGTTGCGCTACGTCTCGACACGTCTTAGCCAGCACCCGTGATTAAAACATTGGATCCGGATTGAACAATCGCTAATCTGCATTCATTAATTGCTAATCCTTGTTGTCATATTGTGTGCCTACACATAGCTCCACATATTCTTCTGTCAGCACAGGATCATCTTGCAACTGTTACTGGCGCTCAACAACACATTTTTTCACCACTTTGCCTTTGCCCTATTTGGTTTCATCAAAATTGCCTAAAAAAATTCAGGAAAATAAAGAAAAAAATTGTCAAAGTTTTTGCCCGCTTTTCGGAGAACGTGCTGTATTTCTGTAGACCACATCCCATGTCAGTTGTAGGTGCCAATTTTTATGGTTGCATCTTTTTTGATCCTTGTTCATAGAAAAATATAAAAAATAGTGAAAAAATAAAAAAAATTTGATTCCTATAGTGCCTTTTGGAAAATTCCGGGAAAAATTCAGGAAAAAGATAAAATCTGGACTATCTGCTTGTTCTGTGAGTTCTTTCCATCGTCCTTTGTTTTCACCTTGTTGCGCTACGTCTCGACACGTCTTAGCCAGCACCCGTGATTTGTACTTTGGATCCGGATTGAACAATCGCTAATCTGCATTCGTTAATTGCTAATCCTTGCTGTCATATTGTGTGCCTACTCATGCTCCACATATTCTTCTGTCAGCACAGGATCATCTTGCAACTGTTACCGACGCTCAACAACAGATTCTTTCACCACTTTGCCTTTGCCCTATTTGGTTTCATCAAAATTGCAAAAAAAATTTAGGAAAATAAAGAAAAAAAATTGTCACAGCTTTTGCACGCTTTTCAGAGAACGTGCTGTATTTCTATAGACCACATCCCACCTCAGTTGTAGGTGCCAATTTTTGTGGTTGCATCTTTTTTTATCCTTGTTGAGAGAAAAATATAAAAAAGTGAAAAAACAAAAAAAAATTTGATTCCTACTAGTGCCTTTTGGAGAAATCCAGACTATCTGCTTGTTCTGTGAGTTCTTCCCATCGTCCTTTGTTTTCACCATGCTATGCTACGTCTTGAGACATCTTAGCCAGCACCTGTGATTTGTGCTTTTTATCCGGATTGAACAATCGCTAATCTGCATTCGTTAATTGCTAATCCTTGCTGTCATATTGTGTGCCTACCCATAGCTCCACATATTCTTCTGTCAGCACAGGTTCATCTTACAACTGTTACCCACGCTCAACAACAGATTGTTTCACTACTTTGGCTTTGCCCTGTTTGGTTTCATCAAAATTGCCAAAAAAATTCAGGAAAACAAAGAAAAAAAATTATCAAAGTTTCTGCACGCTTTTCGGAGAACGTGCTGTATTTCTGTAGACCACATCCCACGTTAGTTGTAGGTGCCATTTTTTGTGGTTGCATCTTTTTTGACCCTTGTTCAGAGAAAAATACAAAAAAAGTGAAAAAATAAAAAAAATTGATTCCTACTAGTGCCTTTTGGAAAATTCTGAGGAAAATTCAGGAAAAAGGAAAAATCCGGACTATCTACTTGTTCTGTGAGTTCTTTCTATCGTCCTTTGTTTTCACCTTGCTGCGCTATGTTTCCACACGTCTTATCCAACACCTGTGATTTGTACTTTGGATCCGGATTGAACAATCGCTAATCTGCATTCGTTAATTGCTAATCCTTGCTGTCATATTGTGTGCCTACCCATAGCTCGACATATTCTTCTGTCAGCACAGGATCATCTTGCAACTGTTACCGAGGCTTAACAACAGATTGTTTCACCACTTTGGCTTTGCCCTGTTTGGTTTCATCAAAGTTGCAAAAAAAATTCAGGAAAATAAAGAAAAAATTGTCAATCTTTTTGCACGCTATTTGGAGAACGTGCTGTATTTCTGTAGACCACATCCCACCTCAGTTGTAGGTGCCAATTTTTGTGGTTGCATTTTTTTATCCTTGTTCAGAGAAAAATACAAAAAATGTGAAAAAATAAAAAAAATGATTCCTACTAGTGCCTTTTGGAAAATTCCGAGGAAAATTCAGGAAAAAGAAAAAATCCGGACTATCTGCTTATTGTGTGAGTTCTTTCTATCGTCCTTTGTTTTCACCTTGCTGCGCTACGTCTCAACACGTCTTAGCCAGCACTTGTGATTTGTACTTCGGATCTGGATTGAACAATCGCTAATATGCATTCGTTAATTGCTAATGCTTGCTATCATATTGTGTGCCTACCCATAGCTCCACATATTTTTCTGTCAGCACAGGATCATCTTGCAACTGTTACCGACGCTCAACAACAGATTGTTTCACCACTTTGGCTTTGCCATGTTTGGTTTCATCAAAATTACCAAAAAAATTCAGGAAAATAAAGAAAAAAAATTGTCAAAGTTTTTGCACGCTTTTCAGAGAACGTGCTGTATTTCTGTAGACCACATCCCACCTCAGTTGTAGGTGCCAATTTTTGTGGTTGCATCTTTTTATCCTTGTTCAGAGAAAAATACAAAAAAAGTGAAAAAATAAAAAACATTTGATTCCTACTAGTGCCTTTTGGAAAATTCCGAGGAAAATTCAGGAAAAAGAAAAAATCGGGACTATCTGCTTACTCTGTGAGTTCTTTCTATCGTCCTTTGTTTTCACCTTGCTGCGCAACGCCTCAACACGTCTTAGCCAGCACCTGTGATTTGTACTATGGATCTGGATTGAACAATCGCTAATCTGCATTCGTTAATTGCTAATCCTTGCTGTCATATTGTGTGCCTACCCATAGCTCCACATATTCTTCTGTCAGCACAGGATCATCTTGCAACTGTTACCGACGCTCAACAACAGATTCTTTCACCACTTTGGCTTTGCCCTGTTTGGTTTCATCAAAATTGCCAAAAAAATTTAGGAAAACAAAGAAAAAAATTGTCAAAGTTTTTGCACGCTTTTCAGAGAACGTGCTGTATTTCTATAGACCACATCCCACCTCAGTTGTAGGTGCCAATTTTTGTGGTTGCATCTTTTTTTTATCCTTGTTCAGAGAAATATATAAAAAAGTGAAAAAATAAGATTTTTTTGATTCCTACTAGTGCCTTTTGGAAAATTTCGAGGAAAATTTAGGAAAAAGGAAAAATTCGGACTATCTGCTTCTTCTATGAGTTCTTTCCATCGTCCTTTGTTTTCACCTTGCTGCGCTACGTCTTGACATGTCTTAGCCAGCACCTGTGATTTGTACTTTGGATCTGGATTGAACAATCGCTAATCTGCATTCGTTAATTGCTAATCCTTGCTGTCATATTGTGTGCCTACCCATAGCTCCACATATTCTTCTGTCAGCACAGGATCATCTTGCAACTGTTACCAACGCTCAACAACAGATTGTTTCACCACTTTGGCTTTGCCCTGTTTGGTTTCATCAAAATTGCAAAAAAATTCAGGAAAATAAAGAAAAAATTGTCAATCTTTTTGCACGCTTTTCAAAGAATGTGTTGTATTTCTGCAGACCACATCCCACGTCAGTTGTAGGTGCCAATTTTTGTTGTTGCATCTTTTTTATCCTTGTTCAGAGAAAAATACAAAAAAAGTGAAAAAATAAAAAATTGATTCCTACTAGTGCCTTTTGGAAAATTTCGAGGAAAATTCATGAAAAAGGAAAAATCCGGACTATCTGCTTGTTCTGTGAGTTCTTTCCATCGTCCTTTGTTTTCACCTTATTGCGCTACGTCTCGACACGTCTTAGCCAGCACCCGTGATTTGTACTTTGGATCCGGATTGAACAATCGCTAATATGCATTCGTTAATTGCTAATGCTTGCTGTCATATTGTGTGCCTACCCATAGCTCCACATATTCTTCTGTCAGCACAGGATCATCTTGCAACTGTTACCGACGCTCAACAACAGATTGTTTCACCACTTTGGCTTTGCTATGTTTGGTTTCATCAAAATTACCAAAAAAATACAGGAAAATAAAGAAAAAAAATTATCAAAGTTTTTGCACGCTTTTCAGAGAACGTGCTGTATTTCTGTAGACCACATCCCACCTCAGTTGTAGGTGCCAATTTTTGTGGTTGCATCTTTTTATCCTTGTTCAGAGAAAAATACAAAAAAAGTGAAAAAATAAAAAACATTTGATTCCTACTAGTGCCTTTTGGAAAATTCCGAGGAAAATTTAGGAAAAAGAAAAAATCTGGACTATCTGCTTACTCTGTGAGTTCTTTCTATCGTCCTTTGTTTTCACCTTGCTGCGCAACGCCTCAACACGTCTTAGCCAGCACCTGTGATTTGTAGTTTGGATCTGGATTGAACAATCGCTAATCTGCATTCGTTAATTGCTAATCCCTGCTGTCATATTGTGTGCCTACCCATAGCTCCACACATTCTTCTGTCAGCACAGGATCATCTTGCAACTGTTACCGACGCTCAACAACAGATTCTTTCTCCACTTTGGCTTTGCCCTGTTTGGTTTCATCAAAATTGCCAAAAAATTCAGGAAAACAAAGAAAAAAATTGTCAAAGTTTTTGCACGCTTCTCGGAGAACGTGCTGTATTTCTATAGACCACATCCCACCTCAGTTGTAGGTGCCAATTTTTGTGGTTGCATCTTTTTTTATCTTTGTTCAGAGAAATATATAAAAAAGTGAAAAAATAAGATTTTTTTTATTCCTACTAGTGCCTTTTGGAAAATTTCAAGGAAAATTCAGGAAAAAGGAAAAATCCGGACTATCTGCTTCTTCTGTGAGTTCTTTCCATCGTCCTTTGTTTTCACCTTGCTGCGCTACGTCTTGACATGTCTTAGCCAGCACCTGTGATTTGTACTATAGATCCGGATTGAACAATCGCTAATCTGCATTCATTAATTGCTAATCCTTGCTGTCATATTGTGTGCCTACCCATAGCTCCACATATTCTTCTATCAGCACAGGTTCATCTTACAACTGTTACCCACGCTCAACAACAGATTATTTCACCACTGTGGTTTTGCCCTGTTTGGTTTCATCAAAATTGCCAAAAAAATTCAGGAAAATAAAGAAAAAAATTGTCAAAGTTTTTGCACGCTTTTCGGAGAACGTGTTGTATTTCTGTAGACCACATCCCACGTGAGTTGTAGGTGCCAATTTTTATGGTTGCATCTTTTTTGATCCTTGTTCAGAGAAAAATATAAAAAAATAGTGAAAAAACAAAAAAAATTTGATTCCAACAAGTGCGTTTTGGAAAATTCTGGGAAAAATTCATGAAAAAGGAAAAATTTGGACTATCTGCTTGTTCTGTGAGTTCTTTCCATCGTCCTTTGTTTTCACCTTGTTGCGCTACGTCTCGACACGTCTTAGCCCGCACCCGTGATTTGTACTTTGGATCCGCATTGAACAATCGCTAATCTGCATTAGTTAATTGCTAATCCTTGCTGTCATATTGTGTGCCTACCCATAGCTCCACATATTCTTCTGTCAGCACAGGATCATCTTGCAACTGTTACCGAAGCTTGACAACAGATTGTTTCACCACTTTGGCTTTGCCATGTTTGGTTTCATCAAAATTGCAAAAAAAATTCAGGAAAATAAAGAAAAAAATTGTCAAACTTTTTGCACGCTTTTCAGAGAACGTGTTGTATTTCTGTAGACCACATCCCACCTCAGTTGTAGGTGCCAATTTTTGTGGTTGCATCTTTTTTATCCTTGTTCAGAGAAAAATACAAAAAAGTGAAAAAAATAAAAAAATTGATTCCTACTAGTGCCTTTTGGAAAATTCCGAGGAAAATTCAGGAAAAAGAAAAAATCCGGACTATCTGCTTATTCTGTGAGTTCTTTCTATCGTCCTTTGTTTTCACCTTGCTGCGCTACGTCTCAACACGTCTTAGCCAGCACCTGTGATTTGTACTTTGGATCTGGATTGAACAATCGCTAATCTGCATTCGTTAATTGCTAATCCTTGCTGTCATATTGTGTGCTTACCCATAGCTCCACATATTCTTCTGTTAGCACAGGATCATCTTGCAACTGTTACCGACGCTCAACAACATATTCTTTCACCACTTTGGCTTTGCCCTGTTTGGTTTCATCAAAATTGCAAAAAAATTCAGAAAAATAAAGAAAAAATTGTCAAACTTTTTGCACGCTTTTCAGAGAACGTGCTGTATTTCTGCAGACCACATCCCACGTCAGTTGTAGGTGCCAATTTTTGTGGTTGCATCTTTTTTATCCTTGTTCAGAGAAAAATACAAAAAAAAGTGAAAAAAAATTGATTCCTACTAGTGCCTTTTGGAAAATTCCGAGGAAAATTCAGGAAAAAGAAAAAATCCGGACTATCTGCTTATTCTGTGAGTTCTTTCTATCGTCCTTTGTTTTCACCTTGCTGCGCTACGTCTCAACACGTCTTAGCCTGCACTTGTGATTTGTACTTTGGATCTGGATTAAACAATCGCTAATACGCATTCGTTAATTGCTAATCCTTGCTGTCATATTGTGTGCCTACCCATAGCTCCACATATTCTTCTGTCAGCACAGGATCATCTTGCAACTGTTACCGACGCTCAACAACAGATTGTTTCACCACTTTGGCTTTGCCCTGTTTGGTTTCATCAAAATTGCCAAAAAAATTCAGAAAAATAAAGAAAAAAATTGTCAAAGTTTTTGCACGCTTTTCAGAGAACGTGCTGTATTTCTGTAGACCACATCCCACCTTAGTTGTAGGTGTCAATTTTTGTGGTGGCATCTTTTTTTATCCTTGTTCAGAGAAAAATATAAAAAATTGTGAAAAAATAAAAAAATTTTGATTCCTACTAGTGCCCTTTGGAAAATTCCGGGCAAAATTCAGGAAAAAAGATAAATCCGTACTATCTACTTGTTCTGTGAGTTCTTTCCATCGTCCTTTGTTTTTACCTTGTTGGGCTATGTCTCGACACGTCTTAGCCAGCACCTGTGATTGTTCTTTGGATCAGGATTAAACAATCGCTAATCTGCATTCGTTAATCGCTAATCCTTGCTGTCATATTATGTGTCTACCCATAGCTCCACATATTCTTCTGTCAGCACAGGTTCATCTTGCAACTGTTACCCACACTCAACAACAGATTATTTCACCAGTTTGGCTTTGCCCAATTTGGTTTCATCAAAATTGCCAAAAAAATTCAGGAAAATAAAGAAAAAAAATTGTCAAAGTTTTTGCACGCTTGTCAGAGAACGTGCTATATTTCTGTAGACCACATCCCACCTCAGTTGTAGGTAACAATTTTTGTGGTTGCGTCTTTTTTTATCCTTGTTCAGAGAAAAATATAAAAAAAATAGTGAAAAAATAAAAAAAATTTGATTCCTACAAGTGCCTTTTGGGAAATTCTGGGAAAAAATCAGGAAAAATGAAAAATCCAGACTATCTGCGTGTTCTGTGAGTTCTTTCCATCGTCCTTTGTTTTCACCTTGCTGCGCTACGTCTCAACACGTCTTAGCCTGCACTTGTGATTTGTACTTTGGATCTGGATTAAACAATCGCTAATACGCATTCGTTAATTGCTAATCCTTGCTGTCATATTGTGTGCCTACCCATAGCTCCACATATTCTTCTGTCAGCACAGGATCATCTTGCAACTGTTACCGACGCTCAACAATAGATTGTTTCACCACTTTGGCTTTGCCCTGTTTGGTCACATCAAAATTGCCAAAAAAATTCAGGAAAATAAAGAAAAAAATTGTCAAAGTTTTTGCACGCTTTTCAGAGAACGTGCTGTATTTCTGTAGACCACATCCCACCTCAGTTGTAGGTGCCAATTTTTGTGGTTGCACCTTTTTTTATCCTTGTTCAGAGAAAAATACAAAAAAAGTGAAAAAATAAAAAAAATTGATTCCTAGTAGTGCCTTTCGGAAAATTCCGAGGAATATTCAGAAAAAAGGAAAAATCCGGACTATCTGCTTGTTCTGTGAGTTCTTTCTATTGTCCTTTGTTTTCACCTTGCTGCGCTACGTCTCGACACGTCTTAGCCAGCACCTGTGATTTATGCTTTGGATCTGGATTGAACAATCGCTAATCTGCATTTGTTAATTGCTAATCCTTGTTGTCATATTGTGTGCCAACTCATAGCTCCACATGTTCTTTTGTCAGCACAGGTTCATCTTACAACTGTTACCCATGCTCAACAATAGATTGTTTCACCACTTTGGCTTTTGCCCCGTTTGATTTCATCAAAATTGCCAAAAAAATTCAGGAAAATAAAGCAAAAAATTGTCAAAGTTTTTGCACGCTTTTCAGAGAATGTGCTGTATTTCTGTAGACCACATCCCACCACAGTTGTAGGTGCCAATTTTTGTGGTTGCATCTTTTTTGAGCCTTGTTCAGAGAAAAATATAAAAAAAAGTGAAAAAATAAAAAAAAATTGATTCCTACTAGTGCCTTTTGGAAAATTTTGGGAAAAATTCAGAAAAAAGGAAAAATCCGGACTATCTGCTTGTTCTGTGAGTTCTTTCCATCGTCCTTTGTTTTCAGCTTGTTGCGCTACGTCTCGACACGTCTTAACCAGCACCCGTGATTTAAACATTGGATCCGGATTGAACAATCGCTAATCTGCATTCATTAATTGCTAATCCTTGTTGTCATATTGTGTGCCTACCCATAGCTGCACATATTCTTCTGTCAGCACAGGATCATCTTGCAACTGTTACCGACGCTCAACAACAGATTCTTTCACCACTTTGCCTTTGCCCTATTTGGTTTCATCAAAATTGCCAAAAAACTTCAGGAAAATAAAGAAAAAAATTGTCAAAGCTTTTGCACGCTTTTCAAAGAACGTGCTGTATTTCTGTAGACCACATCCCACCTCAGTTGTAGGTGCCAATTTTTGTGGTTGCATCTTTTTTTATCCTTATTCAGAGGAAAATATAAAAAAAGTGAAAAAACAAAAAAAATTGATTCCTACTAGTGCCTTTTGGAAAATTCCGAGGAAAATTCAGGAAAAAGAAAAAATCCGGACTATCTGCTTACTTTGCGAGTTCTTTC